>ML660770.1:993047-1144813 GCA_007570785.1 Antilocapra americana | reverse complement strand
TATATATATATATACACACACATACATATATATATATATATATATATATGTATATATATACATATTTTACCTTTATTTCTTAAGGGAAAACTAACTGTTTATTGGCCTGAAGGGATTTATTCCATTTCCTTGCTAACAAAGAGTTGGCATATATTTGTAAATGTACAAAATTTATCATATAGTCTCATGTGAATTATTATTTTCATCTTTGGTCTTTTGCGATTTGTCATTCCTTTTGCCTGGGGTTTGGGCTATGGAATTTGCATTAATAGAGACCTGTGAGATGGCAACAAAATCTAGAGTTGACAATGAATATATATATATATATATAAATTAGACATTGTGGTCTCTGTATCTAAAACACCCAAGTGCTTTCCCCTTACACTGTTGTCAAACTCTGACCTTCCTACACCCCAGACTCAATGCCTTCCTTCCATTCCATGTACGTCAAAGCATCAGTTGCATCACAGACCTTTTTGTTTGCTGTGTGAAGTGTTTTGCTGGGTGGCTCAGATGGTAAAGAATCCTCCTGCAATGTGAGGCACCTGGGTTCAATATCTGGGTTAGGAAGATCCCCTGGAGCAGAACTTTACATAATCATCTGCTTCTCTTCAATCAGGTCTTCATGCCACTATTGTTTCCTCCAGTATGGTATCTCTGACCCCTCTACATCACTCCACCCTCCCCATTCTCTTTCACATATGTCTTGTGTTCCCCTGACCCAGACTGTATTTGTCACTCTCAGAAACGACCTGTATATTCACTCATTTAATTCTACCTTTCTTCCTCCCATGGTGCTTGGCACATAATAAATACTCAATGAGTAATGTCTGTGAATGGATAAGCTAGTTGTGTGGCCTTGCTAGAATTACATAATTTCTCTGGGTCTCAGCATCTGCCTTTACAAATTGAAAGCATTAGATGAGAAGTCCCCTTGATACATGAAATATCTTACCTATGGCTTGAGTTTATGATTTGAGATTAGAATAGATAAAAACTAGGTTCAAGCATATGATAAAGTGTTGGTCCCTGAGAAACTAAAGATTTTTATCAATGATGTAAAACTAAGAAAAGGGAGTTTTAGATGATCATTCTAAGCCCATATTTACAAACTGTCAGTGAATTTTGACTGTGGAGAAAGCAAAGGCCATTCTAAGCCAATGGTCGTCTAGAAGAACTCATAAAGACTAAGTATTGTCTAGAAGAGTAGGCACGAGTTGGGTCATGAAGAGTGAGCCCAATACAGATAAACACCCCCCAACACACTGTTGACTTATTTTAAGACAGTCCCATTCATTCCTGGACTCAGGGTGCTAGAGCGTAATGTCATGTCCGATTTTGGCAGCTGGCCAGATGGGATTTAGCACCATCCTCTGCTACACAGCAGCTTTGTGACCTTGGGTGATCAGATGATTTCCTTGAACCTGCGTCCTCCTCAGCAAATTGGGATTCATAGTATCAATTATATAGGATTGGAAGAACTTCATTACGTTATATGAGGCCTGTGAGTGTAAAGAAGAGTGACTCACCCTTAATAGGGCTTCAGGAAACATTTAAGAAAAAACCAAACTAGCAACATACACAACCACACTTCTTAAGCTCATTAGGCTGCTGTAGAATATTAAGGAAAAGACAGTGTGGAAGAATATAGGACTGAAAGTTTTCAGTCTACAATCCACCATCAACTCTGGGCTATTCACTTTCTATGAAACTGTATGAATCACCTCACATTCCTTGACTGCTTCTCAATACCAGCTCAGATGTTGGTCCCTGGATGACTCTTAGAAGCTCATAATTATGGGGGAAACTATATACCATCTTTTTATCTCTCCCAAATTAAAAATATAGGAAAAACTGCAAAAATAGAAGTATGGCTAATGTTTGAAACTATTTGCAAGCTCTGAGACTTTCAGAAATATGCCATGTTTGGTAATAGTGTTACAGCAAGTCTCATAAAATCCTTTTCTCATAAACTATTGTAAAGATTGTCAAACATGTGTTCCTGTGAACTTCTCTTCAAAGAAAGAAGACATTTTGTGGCAGGTTATATTTTAACAAAGAGCCATCAGTCTTTCAAACTCTTTACTCACTTTATTTCCACCACCAGTAATAAAAGAACTATTTCTTTTCTAGATCATTTTTCAGGAAGAAAATACACAGTCACTTCATTAAAGTGATGAGCAGGACCAGGAATAGGATTAATCAAATGCATCTAGGTTCTGCAAATATAAAGTCTGTATTTGAAAAAAAAATATTACATTTGTTCAGAACAGATATTTTTGAATTAATTTTTACTTTTAACTTTTCATCAAATATATTAAAATAACATATAAAGTTATTCTTTACTGTGTTACTGAGTCTTGGCACTCCTTTCATTTTGTTCTAAAGGTGAGTGTCTTACCCCCATCTTGTAATATAGAGACAAAGCTGGGCTCTTCAGAAATAGGAAGTGGTCAGTTGGACTCACGTGCTGATACAGCAAACAGCCGGCATCAGCTGAGGAAACCTCCTACCAAACATATTGGATACAATGCCTCATTTAATCCCTACAATAAGTCCTCAAGGAAATGATACATACATCTCCGTGTGAGATGAAGCACACAGCAGGCCTTTGAAAATATGTGTTCAATGAATAATATGAATAGTAGTGCCTGGCTTTTCTTGTTTGTATCAGGGGATTTACTAAACTTTACACCTATGAGTTCATGACAACTTCAAGATCACAGCTGAAGAAATGGATGTATCTGTTTAGGGTAATATAATGAAGGAATGGAGAAACTAGGGTTTGAGCCTAGGTAGAATTACCAGATAAAATATAGAATATTAAGTTAAGATGCAAACTGCAAAGAAACAATGATTATTTTTAAAGTGTACATACTTATTGGAGGGGGGCATGGTAACCCACTCCAATATTCTTGCCTGGAGAATCCCATAGACAGAGGAGCCTGACAGGCTGCAGTCCATAAGGTCACAAAAAGTCGGATGTGACTCAGGTGACATAGCGTGCTCACCTACATACTTATACTAAAACAATTTTTGTTTACCTGGAATTCAAATCTACTGAGCACTCTGCTTTTTTTTTCTTTTTTTTAATATTCAGGTTTTCTTTTTTCAGATCAGTTTTAGACTAACAGGAAAATCAAGGGAAGGTACAGAGCTTTCCTAGGTGGCTCCATGGCAAAGAATCCTCCTGCAATGTAGGATGCTCAGGAGACAGCGCTCAGTCTCTGGGTTGGGAAGATCCCCTGAAGGAGGGCTTGGCAACCCACTCCAGTATTCTTGCCTGGAGAATCCCCAGGACAAGGGAGCTGAAGGACTATAGTCCATGGGTCGCAAACAGTCAGACATGACTGAGCAACTGAGCATACAAGCTAGAGCTTTCCACACACCCCCTGCCACCACAAATACATAGCCCCCACTATTATCAATATCCCCCACCATGGTGGTACATTTGTTACAATTAATGAATCTACAGTGACACATCGTAATCCCCCAAAGTCCATAGTTTGCCTTTCCGTTCATTTTTTTGTTGTGCATTCCATGGGTTTGGACAAATGTATCAATATAATGCCATTTATCCATCATCATGGAATCCTCCGGAGAGTTTCCAAAGCCCTAAAAATCCTCTGTGCTCTGCATATTCATCTTTCCCCACTCAACCCCTCGCATCCACCTATAGTTTTTTCTGTCTTCACAATTTTGCCTTTCCCAGAATGTCGTATCTTTGGGATTACACTGTTTGTAGTCTTTTCTGATCAGCTTATTTCACTTAGTAATATGGATTTAAGTTCCATTCATGTCTTTCATGACTTGAGAGCTCATTTCTTTTTAGCACAACTAATAGTCCATGGTCCGGATGGACCAGTTATTTCTCCATTCACCGGCTGAAGGACATCTTGGGCACTTCTAAGTCTGGCCAGTGATGAATAAAACTGCTATACACATTCATGTGCAGGTTTTTGTGTGAATACATGCTTTCAGAACTTTGGGGTAAATACTAAGGAGTGTGATTGTTGGCTTGTATGGTAGAGGCATGTTCAGTTTTGTAAGAACTGCCAAATTGTCTTTCAAAGTAGCCAGACCAGACTGCATCCTCATCAGCAGTGAATGAAAGATACTGTTACACATCCTCACCGACATTAGATACCGTCAGTGTCCCAGATTCTGGCCATTCTATCAGGTGTACAGTGGTATCACAATATTATTTAAACTTGCATTTTCCTGATGACCTATGATATGGGACATCTTTTCATATGCTTATTTGCCATTTATATGTCTTCTTTGGAAAGATGTTTGTTCAAGTCTTTCTCCCATTTTTTTTTTTATAATCAGGTTATTTCTTTTCTAACTGTTGAATTTAAAATGTCCTTTGTGTATTTTTGAGTACCTTGTATTTTTCTTCACTAAATCTGGCAACCTGAAACCCAGGATAGTTGATGACAATCAGCTACATGCTTCTAAGAATCACGTTCTCCTGAGATTTAGAATCCAATCCTGCAAGGTCACACACAGAGCTAGTGGAAGTGTGTTTTTGGACTCATTTGCCTGCTTGCCTACCTCCCACTGCTCACCATTGAACAGATGGCCCTTGACTTCCCTTGCCAGGACAGGCCTTGTTAGTTGCCCACTGTCTCCTCATGATTATCCTTCCACTCTACCCTGGTGGTCAGAATGTAGAGACCCTGCCGGCAATACAGGAGGCTGTGCTCAATCCCTGGATCAGGAAGAGCCCCTGGAGAAGGGCATGGCAACCCACTCCAGTATTCTTGCCTGGAAAATTCCATGGACAAAGGAACCTGGCAGGCTATAGTCCTTGGGGTCACAGAATCAAACACGACTGAGCAGCTAACGCTTTCACTTTTACTCTCATAAGCGTATCATTTCAGCTTAGTCACCACTCAGTACACAGGAAGCAAATTTACATCACGGCAAAACAGCACATTTTGAGGTGTCGCTGACATTTGAGGTTACTTGGAAGCAGTTCAGACTGAGATTTTTAGATAAACACCTTCAACACTGCTACAGTGTCCACTTCCTGGCTTCTGCTATTTTCTCCGTCCATTATGTGAGAGTGAAAAAGTTGGCTTAAAATTCAACATTCAGAAAACTAAGATTATGGCATCTGGTCCCATCACTTCATGGAAAATAGATCAGAAAACAATGGAAACAGTGAGAGACTTTATTATATGGGGCTCCAAAATCACTGCAGTTGGTGACTGCAGCCATGAAATTAAAAGACACTTGCTCCTTGGAAGAAAAGCTTTGACCAACTCAGACAGCATATTACAAAGCAGAGACATCAGTTTTCCAACAAAGGTCCATCTAGTCAAAGCTATGGTTTTATCAGTAGTCATGTATGGATGTGAGAGATGGACTATAAAGAAAGCTGAGCACCGAAGATTTGATGCTTTTGAACTGTGGTGCTGGAGAAGACCCTTAAGAGTCCCTTGGACTACAAGGAGATCCAACCATTCCATCCTAAAGGAGATCAGTCCTGAATATTCATTGGAAGGACTGATGCTGAAGCTGAAGCTCAAATAGTATGGTTACGTGATATGAAAAACTGACTCATTGGAAAAAGACCCTGGTGCTGGGAAAGATCGAAGGCAGGAGGAAAAATGGGATGACAGAGGATGAGATGGTTGGGTGGCATCACCGACTCAATGGACATGAGCGAGAGTAAACTCTGGGAGTTGGTGATGAACAGGGAAGCCTGGCAAGCTGCAGTCCATTGGATTGCAAAGAGTTGGGCATGACTGAGCGACTGAGCTGAACTGATTAGGTGAGAAGGTAACATCCAAGCTTTCCACCTATGATGCTGGGCATCTGGTGTCTTGAGTGGGTAGCTGTACCTAATTCTGTCCCCACCCACCTTCCCCAGGAAGCCTTTTCTAAGCTGATTCTATGCATCTCATCTCTTCTCCCCCAGCCCTCCCTCTGAAGTTACAACTGCCTTCCTGCACTGCTCTGTAATTGTCTCTGTGTTCTAAGTTCCCTGAGGGTGATGCTTTTTGCCTGTCTGAAAGCTTTTTCCCTGTCTGCAACGGCAATCCAGTACCAGGCAGGTCGTGGTTACTGACTAACGTCTGTCGAATGAATCAACATGTGACCACACGGATACATAATAAAGAAGGCCCCCAGGAAGACAAAGGATGCCGAGGAAAGTCGATTAGCACTTAGAACCCCATGGTGTCTCTTCCCATCTGGTCCTCACAGCAAACTGGAGGGGGCAGCTTGCAGGCGCTCTTCCCCCCCGGCCCACATCATCACCTCCACAGGGTCAATCTCCCAAGATCCACAAGGGTTCCTCTGTGAACACTGAAAGAGACACGGCAATCATAGCCACAAAAAAATGATGCAACGTCTCCCCACGGCTGGCCGTGCCCTGGGACTCCTTCGGGATCGGTGTCTCAGAGAGGGCTCAGCTGTCACGCCTTATCTCCCAGTCCCACAAACAGAATGTCCGGCAGGAAAACAATGTAACCTCTCCTGGGGTAGACCAGCCTCCCGTATAGCTGTGTCATTTTAGGGTTAAGTCCCGTGCTCAGTGATCAAAGAGCCCAATTGATCAGAGTCATGTCTAAAACAGTCCAGAAGCTCCTTCCTTTCCTAGTGGCAGTCAATATCTGCTGAGTGTTTTGATGTGGCAAGTCCGGTTCATTAGTCTTGAAAGAAAGAGAGCGGGGCGGGGGGGGGGGGGGTTAATCACTACATCTTCATTTTCATTACAGTCACATGAAGCAGATGTGATTATTATAATTCCCATTGTACAGATGAGAAAGCTGGGGCACAGAGAGGTTAAGTAACTTGTCCAACATCACCCAGGTACTGAGGTTCATAGCGGAGATTTGAACATAAGCAGACCAAGCCTGCACTGTACTGGAGGTTTCCAGGGCTTCTAGCAGCTGTCTCTAAAGTGATGCTTCATTATGTATTTCCCACCACACCCTGGTAAGTAACTTATTTGAGCCCGCATTTTATTTGAGATGACAATATTGAGATTCAAGTTGAAAAACTTCTGCAAGGCAATGAAACTAGTTTGTGGCAGAAACAGAATTCAAGCCCAGAAATATGTAATGGGTGACACCAAAGCTGTGATATTCTGTGTGTGTGTGTGTGTGAGTGTGTATGTGTGTATGAGAGAGTGTATATGTGTGTGAGTCTGTGTGAGAGTGTGTGAGTGTGTATATATCTGAGTGTGAGAGCGTGTGGGTGTATGAGTGTGAGTGTATCGTGTAAGTGTGTTTGTGTGTGTGAATGCGTATACCCAACTTTTATAAACAAATTAATCAATTCAACAAGCTTACGTCTCGGTTCTCCTGACTGTGAACAGAGGTTTTTATACTCAATGATTGTGAATAATTACTTCAAGTGTAATACGCTCTGATTCAACTGTAAGCCTGTATTCACTGAACGTCAGTTTTGTGAGACTGTGGGAGGAAATGGAAAGGGTTCCCAGGCATCAGAAAAGTAACTTGCAGAAACATGTGCAAACAGTAGTGTCAGGGCCCGTGATTCAAGTAAGGTGTCACCTCAGGATCCAGGGACGAGCCCAGGAGGGACAGCGACAGTGGATCCATCCCCGCCAGGACCTAGGAAATGTCTGTTAGCTGCTGTGAGTCAGATGGCAAATGAAACTGCAGAACTTGCTTTCCCGTGTCCTTCTCCTGTTTCTCACACGGCCTAGATTTCAGGGGGCCTGAAACTAACCCTTTCACTTTCCCAGTCCCACAGACAAAGACACAGAGGGGCCACATACTTCTCACGAGATAAAACCTCTCTAAACTCCTTCCTGTAATTTCTGCCTCACTCACAAAGTTCTAAAACCATCACTTGAAATATAAACAAAAATAGAATTCCTTTCCCATAAACAAGAGTCTGAAGACAGGGCAGATCAGCCTGCCCTCTACACTGTGTTTGTCCTAGAAAGAGTGAGCTTCTGGTCAGCCAGCTCAACATTCAAATTCTCCAACAGTGAACAACTGTGTCACCTCTGGAAAGTTACATGAACTCCCAGAGTCCTAGATATTTTTTCTTCTATAAAATTAAGATTAAAAACAATTACCTTCTAGTGTTTTTGTGAGAATATAAATCTCCCTGCACAGTTCCTGGCATAAATTAGATGCTCAGTAAATTATTAATTTTGCTTTTACGACTTAGGCTCTCACCTGCATGCTTTTGCATATGGCAGTCTCTCTTGCTGGCATTCCCACCCTTTCAACTGCCACCCCTTGCAAAGTTTCTTACTTTTCAGGACCTGGATCAAAAGTCACTTTCTTAAGCCTTCAAGGGCACTCTTGTTGTAAGGTTAAGCACGATCCTTAAATTGTAATAAGGAAAGAGCACGCGCCTCTGTCCTGAGGGTGCTGTCATTGATCTGCAGAGGGTCTGATCGGTAGCTTGCTTTGCCAAAGGCACATCATTTTGAGGTGATTTTCTGTGAGAGATCATGCTGTATCGATCTGGTTGGAGGCCAGAGGGCCTGAATGTTAAAAAGTAGGAGTTGGGATGTTGGGGCCAGGGAGGCAGGAGGTTTCCTATTTTATTTTCCCCTGGAGGCTATAACAGCCAGGGAGGCTCCCAGCAACATTATAAAGTGGTGAAGTTTCAGCTTTGTCTGAAGCTGCAGAAGGGTCCTCTCTTGTCTGGGCAAGGTGCCTGCTGGATTGTAGCTGGTGGGTCCTGTAATTTCTGATGTGGGGGCCACATCCACTCCAGATGGTCCAGCAGGGATCCAGGGTCAACCCTTCAGGCACCTGAGAAAGCACACAGAATCAGAGGTGCGAACGCTCACATCATTAATGTGCTTATTTACACTGCCATTTAAATACTAATTTTCTTTGTGCATGTGCTAGCCATAGTGATGGTTAGATTGGGAGTGACACATAAAATAAATACAGCTTCGGGCCAAATGGGGCTGGGGGGGGTGAATGGGAAACAGGAAGCAGTCTAACAGGAAACATAATTCCAGTAAGAATTCAGGCTTTGTGGATGGGAGGGGAATTGGGGGGAAAACGGGTACATGTATTTGTATGGCTGAGTCCCTTTGCTGTCCACCTGAAACTATCTCAACATTGGCTAATCGGCTACACCTCAATACAAAATAAAAAGTTAAAAAAAAAAAAAAAAGAATTCAGGCTTTGGCCTAAGAATTACCATGGACAAACCTTCTCTTTGTCAGGGACTTTCTGTGATGTTAGTGAGTTGTTGAACCTCTCTGAGCTTCCATTTTTTGGACTCTAAAATGGGGAGAGTTACAAAAGCCATCCTGGTCATCTTCACAGAATTAAAGATAGCCTATGCAAAGCACCTGGCGGGCAGAAGGCATCCAATATAAGGCACATATTATTATCAATACTTTGCAGATCTTCTTTTGCAAATTTCACATCCCTATTCATATCCATTATCTCGTGGAAGAGAAGCAGAGTGGCATTTGAATCTTATATATGTTCCACATACCCAAGTAAGGACTTTCCCAGATACTGTCTTCTAATGCACCTCACAATTCAGTGAGGTAAGTACTATCACTTCAGGTTTACAGATGAGAATGCTGAAGATCAGAGTGTCTGCTTATTAACTAAAGTCACACAGCTAATGTATAACTGGGGTCTCCTGCATTGCAGACAGATTATTTAGGGATTAATTCATCAGATAATTAATAAGGATTAATCCATTAGATAATTAATCAGTTTCTGGATGCATTCCACTCTGAGAAGTAGGCTCTTTCTATTCTCCCATGGGAGACACCACCCTTATGGAAGAAAATGAAGAAGAACTGAAGAGCCTTTTGATGAAAGGGAAAGAGGAGAGTGAAAAAGTTGGCTTAAAATTCACCATTCAGAAAACTAAGATGACGGCACCTGGTCCCATCACTTCGTGGCAAATAGATGGGGAAACAGTGGAAACAGTGACAGGCTTTATTTTGAGGGCTCCAAAACCACTGCAGATGGTGAATGCAGCCATGATATTAAAAGACACTTGCTCCTTGGAAGAAAACATCCTAGACAGCATGCATATTAAAAAGCAGAGACATTACTTTACTGACAAAGGTCCATCTAGTCAAAGCTATGTTTTTTCCAGTAGTCATGTATGCGTGTGAGAGTTGGACTATAAAGAAAGCTGAGCACCAAAGAATTGATGCTGTTGAACTGTGGTGTTAGATAAGACTCTTAAGAGTCCCTTGGACTGCAAGGAGATCCAAACAGTCCATCCTAAAGGAGATTAGTCCTAAATATTCATTGGAAAAACTAATGCTGAAGTTGAAACTCCAATACTGTGGCCACTTGATGCGATTAACTGTCTCATTTGAAAAGACCCTGATGCTGGGAAAGATTGAAGGTGAGAGGAGAAGCGGACGACAGAGGATGAGATGATTAGATGACATCACTGACTCTGTGGACATGAGTGTGAGTAAACTCCGGGAATTGGTGATGGACAGGGAAGCCTGGCATGCTGCAGTCCATGGGGTTGCAAAGAGTCAGACATGACTGAGTGACTGAACCGAACTGAACTGATGGGCTTCCC
Source organism: Antilocapra americana (assembly GCA_007570785.1). Lineage (NCBI taxonomy): Eukaryota > Metazoa > Chordata > Mammalia > Artiodactyla > Antilocapridae > Antilocapra > Antilocapra americana. Next base: position 1,134,289 of record ML660770.1, on the reverse strand, counting down.
AGGTGGTGAGCCCTAGGTAAAGAGCTCTGGGAAAGAGCTTTCTTTTTCCCCAGGTGAAGAACCCACCTGCCAATGCAGGAAACCAGAAGAAATGCAGGTTCAATCCCTGAGTCAGGAAGATTCCCAGAGGACCCCATGGCAACCCACTCCAGTATTCTTGCCTGGAGAATTCCATGGACAGAGGAGCCTTGCGGGCTACAGTCCGTAAGATTGCAAAGAGTTAGTATGTCCAACTCAGCAACCAACTCTTTCACTCTTCTGGCGGGGTGGGGCACATGAATTTGGGAGAGACAAAATTCAGCCCATAGCACTGAGTTATTGAACCCTCCTTTTCTCAGTTTGCTTATCTGTAAAATGGAGAGAATATGTTGTTTATAAAGTACTTAGAACAGTGCCTAATACCTAGTAGATGTGATGGAAATGTTTTCTAAGTAAATAAAGTAGAAAGTGACGATAGCGTAAGTGTTAGCGGCTCAGTCATGTCTGACTCTTTGTGACCCCATGGACTGTAGCCCACCAGACTCCTCTGGTCACAGAATTCTCCAGACAAGAATACTGGCGTGGGTTTCCATGCCCTCCTCCAGGGGATCTTCCTGACCCTGGGATCAAACCGGCATCCCCTGCACTGGAGGCGGACTCCTTTCTATCTGAGCCACCAGGGAAGCTAAGGTGAAGAATACAGCCCGGGAGACAGCACCTCAGAGAGCTCTGAGAGACTTCTCCAAAGAGGTAGTGGGGGAAAGCCAATATGTAAGATTTTTGATAAAGGGGAAGAAGAAGAACGCTTTGCTTCAGTCGTGTCCGAGTCTTTGTGACCCTGTGGGCTGTAGGTTCCCGGCAGGCTCCTCTGTCTATGGGACTCTCCAGGCAAGAATACTGGAGTGGGTTGCTATTTCCTTCTCCAGAGCTTCCCAACCCAGGGATCAAACGCACATCTCTCGTGTCTCCTGCGTCGACAGGCAAGTCCTTTACCACCTGGGAATTCCGCTCCGTAAAGTAGAAATGAATTATCTGACGTGACCCAGCTGTTAACCAACAGAACTGCACTGGATTCCAAGTCTCTGAGCCTTGAGTCTCATAAACAGGTGCTGAGCAAATGAATGGGGAAAAGGGACTCAGTTAAGAAGCAGGGGTCAGGTCTTGAGGAAAGAGCAGAGCTGGAAGGCAGATCAGAGATCATCTCTCATCTTTAAAGAGGAGACAGTGGGTTGTCAAGGGGTTAAGTCACCAAAGTGTCTTATCGAGGAAGATGCAGAATTGTGGCAGGATGTCAAGGGTCCTTCCTCTCAGATCACTATTCTGCCTTGGACCAAGTAGCCTCCCAGGAGGCTGAGTTGCTTAAAATAGTTCTACTTGGGTCCTAAATCACTGGAAGTAATAAATGTGCTCATGCTTGGGTAAGTTACTTCTGACAATACCCTGAGTAAGTTTCTTCTCTTTTTAAAATGTTACATTTGTATCTCTCACCTGTGAGGCTCTGATTATTTTTTTAAAACCTGCTAAAATTCTGGTTCATAGAGACAGTATGTACACTGCATAATTATAACAGGGTGACTCACAGCAGGTGGGACATAGCACAGGTTCCTGCAGGAAAAAAAAGGATAAACCTAAAAGGGCAAAGAAATAGTGACAAAGTAAATACATAAACTGTGGCTGAAAATAAGAGGTGTCTGGGAATGATTGCTAGCTTTGGGACTCATTCTCACACCTGTTTCGTTACTCTTACTACAAATATCCTGGAATTTATTCACCTTGCTTGTATAAATCAGAGGGCTAATTAATCATGCACTGATAATATTGTTTAGAGATATTTATTGTACTTTGTTCTTAAAGAAACAGGACCTTATCTCAAAGGAATGTAAAACTGACAAGGCAGAGTCTTTGTATCTTTTCTCCTCAATTAGAAGTAATAATAGTATAACTTTCTATTAAGATATTTGCCAATATATAAAAAGTTTTATAATTCATACAAAGCAAATTATTGTAATTTTTTCTGTGTATAGTTTACAGTCTTTGAACACAATGTTTTTATTTGCTACTTAGCACTTCAAAGGAGTAGTTTAACATAATTTACCAAATTTCCTTAGGGTAAAATTTGAAAGTTTCTAGTTTTTGAAGGGCACATGTAAGCTGGCTTCATTTCATTCTTTGAATTTATTGCTTTTTCCCTAAAAAAAAAATTAAGATTGAGGAAATCAAATATTATAAGTTGAGCAAACTATGATTTCATTAATTGGCAGTCATACTGTCAAAGTTGATTGTTAGGCAACCCACTCCAGTATTCTTGCCTGGAGAATCCCATGGACAGAGGAACCTGGAAGGCTGCAGTCCACAGGGTTGCACAGAGTCAGACAAAACTGAAGCCACTTAGCACATGCGTGCAAATTACCTGAAACAAACAAAAAATGACTAATACATTTTCAGATGTTAGCATTGAAGCCAGCTATGACTATACCTTGAAAACATGAAAAACTCAAATAATAAGCTTAAAAGGTGAGGAAAGAAAGGAGGGACATAAGAGTCAAAGCAAGCCAAGCATGATCCACGCTGGTCAGGCACTGGCTGTGCAAATTTTAACATCTGACTTCACTTTCTGGGTCTTGATTGCCCATCTGTAAACTGGGGCTAAAATGACCTTCTCAATGTCATGGTCAGAGCAGTTAATTAAAAATAGCCCAGCAGGGACTTCCCTGACGGTTAAGATTTGGTGGTCCCAGTTCAAGGTGCAGAGATTCAGTCCCTGGTCAGAGAACTAGAAGTCCATGTGCCTCGTGGCAAAAAGTAAAGATCAAACTAGATCACTCATAATAAAAAGAAAAAAATGTACCCATAGTAAATTGCAGCTGACACACAGTCCTTCCTTCCTCTTACCCCATCAGTACAGACTCTAAGCCACCTTTCTCCAGGAATGTGCAGATAATTACACCCCAAACTGGTACTTATTAACCTCCGTGTTCTAATTATCTCAAGTCTCCTCTCTAATTCGCATATATGAACACAATGTAAAATAGCTAATTACATTTCTTTTTTTTTTTTTTACTAATTGCATTTTTAATTCACTATCAGAAAAATTCTGGCTGAGCCAAGACAACAGAAGTGCTATTATGGAGCAATTATCACCTCCAGCGTGTTAGGACCCAGAAAAATAAAGTGCTCCAGCCACGGGAGACCAAAGTACCTTTAATGTGCTGGACGCGGTCTTGTCCCCGAGTCCTCGATTCATGCCACTCCCTCAAGTTTGCCTGGTGACAGGACGACAGTCTCTTAATCATCAGAGCTCAGCTCAGATTTAAGTGTCTTAGTGTACAGTTGCCTGAATAGAAATAGTCACATCGATACATCACTACTGCTCCACTCAAAGCTGCTGGTCCTACCATCAAACTCACTTTTCTGAATTTGTCAGGTGCCCCATGCATTGTTCTTTCACAAGTACCAGGCACAGTGCCCTGGATCAAGTGGGTATGAGGCTTTGTGAAGGGAGGCAACCAGTGAAAGCTGGGTTTCAATAGAGTGGTGGCCCCAGAATGTTCATGGAGATGAGCCTGGGGTAGAAAATCTGGGGGACATTTCTTGGAGCTACATTAAGCATTGTGGTTCTTCACATTGTTTTGTAACACGTCAGAAACATTGCAACATCTTCTAAGAATCCTCTTATTTACTCTTTCTGTAAGATGAGAAAAAATGGTGTTTACATGAAATGAATGTGGCAATAGGAATGTTTGGAGGCAACTGCTGGGCAAGGGTGATCAGGAAGTTTATAAAAGGACCCCCATCTGCCCACCTATGGCACTGCCACTGGGCATCTTTCAAAACACAGTGGAATCCCAGACATCAGAGGAAATTCTCTTAACACAGCATCTGAAGCTGTGATGCTGCATGGTCTCAAAAAAAAAAAAAACCAGCTGAAGTGAATATCACATTTTAAATTAATTGTTTAATACCACTGTGTTTTATTTAGGGCTGCCATCAAATTCCCAGTAAGATTTATAAAGTCTGAATTAATTACCAAGTCCTCCCCTACAATTTCCTAATTAATTCTATATGAGACCCTGCTTTGATCAATTTACAGACTTCATTGTATTTAGTTAATTAAGAAATTGAAGGCATGGATTTTGTCATTAGTACAGGCAGCTCCAATTGACCCTGGGTGATGTCTGACGAGCTGCTGTGAACCTAGAAAAATGGGGTCCTGACCATGGCTCCATTAGAAAACCGTGGATGATCCGCAAGATGGAGTTGAACTTGGTTGAGAAAAGTTCAATATTACTTTAAAGTGAAAGGCAGAAAATTGGAAAGTGTCATACCTAAACAAGAGGAGGGAAACTCCACCGGCTGAATGTTTTCAACTGTGTGTAGTCTGTAATCTATTATGGTGACGAGCAGGAGCTTTGCAATGAAAACGATTTGTGCTTGAATTCTATTCCACCATTGCCCTAGTGTGTGTGTATGCGCGCGTGTGTGCACGCACGTGCTCATGCACTCAGTTGCTCAGTCATATCCCAGTCTTTGTGACCCCATGCACTGTAGCCCACCAGGCTTCTCTGTCCAAGAGATTTCCCAGGCTAGAATACTGGAGTGCATTGGTATTTCCTCCTCTAGGGGATCTTCCCAACCCAGGGATCGAACTCATTGTCTCCTGCAGTGGCAGGTGGATTCTTTACTGCTGAGCCACTAGAGAAGCTGGAGCAAACATTGAATTAGGTCTAAAAGCTGAATACGAAAAAGAAGAATTCTACCTGAGGGATGGTCACTAGGGAAATTACCGATCATTCTTTTTGGGACGAGAGAAGAGAGAAAGAAATTTATAGCCTCTCAAAGACTCCTTAATGCAGTCCAGGAAATGCCATTAGCGTAATTGGTGGAGGAAAGGTATTTCCACCAAGACGGTGAGATAATTAGCACTGGACAGTGTTCTCCAAGGATACTCTGCAGAACCCTAAGGCTAAAAGCAGGGGAGGGACATGTTTTTTCGGACAAATAAGTTTCTTTTCCGGTCCACAAATCACATTTGCATGTAAAAGCCATTGAGAAGTCTTACTCTAAAGAAACCTGGATAAGAGTGTTTAGGTGATTTTTTTTTCTTTAACTCATGGAACTAGAGGTTTTTGTTTTTCTTATATCAATTTTAAACACCCAACGGAACTAACTTTTGGTGAAAAACATGATGGGAAATACTAGCCTCACTCTGGACTACCAAGTCTTGATACACATATCATGTTCAAGGTGGGTACTTCTGAGATGCTTGTGCAACACACAGCCTCTTTTCTTTAAGCAGACTCAACCAGATGGGTAATTATAACCTCTATGTTAGTTCTGCCTGCCCCTCTCTAGAGGCTTGCTTGGAAAAGTAGAAAGAGTCATATCCTTCCTTGTTCAAATCGGAACTCACAAGTTTTAGGTCCAACTCAGATGGGACATTGAGTTAGGGCTCCAGTGATTATTTTCCTCCGTATGTGCTCAAAAGCAGAGAAAAGTGATTCTCAGAGAGAAAAAAAGAATTCATCAGATCCTCAGAAAGAAGCAGTCATGACAGAGCTTGAGTCCCCAGAGAGATGGAGGAACAGACTTCATTCCCCTAGCATTCCAACCTTAATAAAGCCCCACTGAACTTCACACCCTAGGATGTTATTAATTAACCCTGCTTACGCCTACTTAATCTCTCTTTTAGTTTAAATTTGTAGAAGGTGGTTTTATTTCTGTCAACCAAATAGCTTTAACTGGTACATGGAATCAGAAATAGAGACATTTACATTCAAGAGGTGTTTACTGAGCACTTTTTGTGTGAGGTGCTGTGGGGATTCAGAAAGTATAATGCAGGTTCGGCCTTAGAAAGCTTCACTAAAGAGAGATATAGTCACATGTGAAGATTTCACTGGAATCAGGCAATTGCTAGATAAAGGTATGCTAAAGAACATTTATTTAATACATCATGGGGATAGGCAAAAAAGAGAAGATTCCAAATAAAAGCAATTCTTGGAGGAGGAAATGGCAACCCATGCCATAGTCTCACCTGGGAAATCCCATGGACAGAGGACCCTGGCAGGCGACAGTCCATGGGGTCACAAGAGGCAGACACAACTGGGCAACTGTGCATATAAGGTGAGAAGTCACTAAGCCGGGTCCGACTCTTTGTGACCCCATGAACTGGGGCCCACCAGGCTCCTCCATCCAGGGAATTCTCTAGGGCAAAAGTCCTGGAGGTGGTTGCCATTTTCTTCTCCAGGGGATCGTCCCGTCCCAACCCAGGGATCAAGCCCAGGACTCCCGCATTGTGGGCAGATGCTTTACCATCTGAACCACCAGGGAAGCCCTATACACACATACCATAAGCAATTCTTAGAGTAAATCTTGAAGCTTCAGCTTTCCAGGTACAGAAGTGCCACAAGGGTATTCCGGACAGAAGAGACGGAACATACCTTGGGGTCCATGTGAGAAGTGGTGCTGAGTGTATGAAGAAAAATTAAAGAGTTATGGTTGGAACTTGTAGAACAAGGATCTTAGCTGTGGGAAATGAAGCCAGAGGAATAATCAATGGGACTAAGAGAGGTAGAACCAACCATTCTACAGTACAGCTGTTAGGATATCATCAGGTCAAAGGAGCAAGTTCTAAGTAGTAAAGTAACATGGTCAAATTGGCATGTTACAAAGATATGTTTTGGTGACTTGGCATAAGACAGACTTGATGTAGGCAGAAGAGGAGGCAGAGGTGCTTATTGAGATAGGATGCTATGTCATGGGAGTAGAAGGAAGGCATGGGCATTAATCATAAACTGAACTGTGGTGTTGGAGAAGAGTTTTGAGAGTCCCTTGGACTGCAAGGAGATCAAACCAGTCAATCCTAAAAGAAATCAGTCCTGAATATTCATTGGAAGGACTGATGCTTAAGCTGAAACCCCAATCCTCCGGCCACCTGATGCGAAGAACTGACTCATTGGAAAAGACCCTGATGCTGGGAAAGACTGAAGGCAGGAGGAGAAGGAGATGACAGAGGATGAGATGGTTGGATGGCATCACCGACTCAATGGACATGAGTTTGAGCAAGCTCTGAGAGTTGGTGATGGACAGGGAAGCCTGGTGTGCTGCAGTCTATGGGGCTGCAAAGATTTGGACATGACTGAGAGACTGAACTGAATCATCTAAAGTGAATTAATAATAAAATGTTGGTGAAGGAAGAAGACCTTTGCAGTTTAATAGATACTCAGACATTCTTCCGTACAACTCAAAATTCTCAGTTCTTCTCGATTCATATATTTCACATCAACCCTACAACCCTAGCCTCCAAATATGGTCTGTGGTGTGGGTCGAATATGAGTCTAAACGTTATTAAAAACAGTATTGAGATACAGGGTCTTCCTGTTGATTGACCCTGCCAGCAATGGTCCACAGAACTGGGAACAGAAGATAGACTGTAGGTTGGGTTTCTGAAAGGTGAAGCTACCTCCTGGATGCATGGCCTCTCTAAGGCTGGCTTCCTATACCTTCAGAAAGAGAGTGCATTGGATTAGACCAGCTATTTCTAACATTCTGTATTTTCTTACCAAAGCAAAGTGTTCATGAAAGTCCTATATTTAAACATTTTTGTCTGAGGCAGTGGGTAGAAAGCTTTAAACCCTTTTCTTGGTCCCTGCAGTGGGCTCTGAGATACCTGCACAGAATCTTAGAAGTTGTGGGAAACAGATTTGCAAAACTAGAGCATCACAGATACCCTTTTTAGCCTTTGATACGAACCTTGATGTCTCATTGGTGGCTTTCTCATATCTGCCTGAGCTGGGCTCTGTTTTCCAGGGTATATAATACAACCTTTAGATCTTACAGCATGGCAGGAGGGCATTCACTCATTGAATACACATATGTTTTCCCAGTAGGTTGGGAGAGGAAGTGAATATGTCACAACAGGAGCCGTATAAAGGAATTCTGTTAATGGAGAGCCAGTGTCCTGGCCTGGAAAAAGTATCTCCCTGAAGCAATTTGGACTGAACCCCCACCTTCCAGTTACCATCGGCCTGACCTTGGAAGAAGTTAGGAACTTCTCAGCCTCAGTCAGTCTTTCTATATGCAGGATTCAGTAACTTTCTTATGAAAGTTCAAACAGTGTGGGATTTATAAAACTGGATTTTATTCCCCAAATATCCACAAATTGTCTTTAAAAACCTGTCAATGCTCGTACATTCTGTAAGAGAATCAGAGCACCAAAATGAAAATTTTATTAATGAAACAAGCAAAAATCTACACCACATATTAAATTAACATCACGGAAAAATGATCAATGGCTAGCCATATGGTGAGGCGATACTAACATGTCACATTTGTTTGAAAATTGCTGCAGTGCTAGCTCTGGGTTGATGAAACTGATCCAGTAGCTGTTTTCTCATTTTGTCGGGCGTGCTTGCCTATTCTCACCGTAACACGCCATCACATTTTCTCTGTTGCGCTTGATAAGGGCAAATTGGCACTGTGGGATGGAGCAGAGCTTTGTTCAGTCCCACAGTTCAGCCTCCAATTGACTGGAAGAGCTGTACAAATTGTTTTCCCTTCGTTTAGAGACACTTATCAAGGCCCAACAATGAAGGTAATTTGGGCCACTTGCCAGGCAGACAAATCTCTCAAAAGAGACAGCACCAAGACACCCTCAGCTTAATGAAATTGTAAGACTTTACCAGTCCTAGAAAAAGTGGAAAGAAAGAAAGAAGAAAAAGAACTTTCCAGAGCAGATTGCTTAATAAGAGGTGCCCAACAGAGCAATTTAGTGAAGTATCTCAAAGAGCTCTTCAGTATGTGGCCTTGTAAACTCCCAGCATCATGGGAAGAGAGGCTCACTGCACAAATATTTTGTTTGCTATGTAGATGATTTTCATCTCTTTGATACATATACTTACTGCTTCATAAACAATCCATTAGAATTATGATTTTGTTAATCGTTAACCTCATGATCGGAAGTAACCTTTAAAAAAAAAAAGTCTAAATCCGACCAGCAATCAGATCATATAAATTCCATCAGTAGGTGTTCTATGTTTTATCATTTCCCCCACTGGCAAAAGAGGCTTTCTACTTTTTGAGGAAAAAGAACTCCATTTATTTCACTACACTTAGACTTACACCTATTCCAAGTGTACTGTACACTTACACCTAGACAGCATATTGAAAAGCAGAGGCATTACTTTGCCAACAAAGAGCCATCTAGTCAAACCTATGGTTTCTCCAGTAGTTATGCATGGATGTTAGAGATGACCAAAAAGAAAGCTGAGCACCAAAGAACTGATGCTTTTGAACTGTGATGTTGGAGAAGACACTTGAGAGTCACTTGGTCTGCAGGAGATCAAACCAGCCAATCCTAAAGGAAATAAGTCCTGAATGTTCATTGGAAGGACTGATGCTGAAGCTGAAGCTCTAATAATATGGTCACCCGATACGAAAAACTGACTTATTGGAAAAGACCCTGATGATGGGAAAGATCGAAGGCAGGAGGAAAAGGGGATGACAGAGGATGAGATGGTTGGATGGCATCACTGACTCGATGGACATGAGCTTGAGTAAACTCTGGGAGCTGACGATGGACAGGGAAGCCTGGTGTGCTGCAGTCCATGGAGTTGCAAAGATTCAGCCATGACTGAGGGACGGAACCGAACTGAACTGAGACTTCTCACCCCTACATGCTTTTGTCCCCTCTTTGCCTCTTAGAATCATAGGTAGTTATAACCAAAAGGGACTTTATGTCCATTTAACACAATCCTCATGTTTTGGAGCAGAGATGACTGAGGCGCAGAGAACATAAGTCATTTTTTAAGGCCCAATAGCTAGGAAATAGAAAATATGGATGATTAAAAACCACTGTAACATCAGCAGTGATAGTGGGGTTTGATCTATTGTTTTTCTGCACTTTATCTGACCTTATTTCATTTCCCACATAAAATAATAAACTAGAAATTGTGCTGGAGAAACAGTCAGTAATATAGAAATAATCCCCACTCTCTCCAAGAGACTTGAGATGCAACTTAATCTTTCTGCCTGAACTTCTACTGTCTCAAATAGAGAATGAAGGGATATATGTAGATGAATACATGTCATTACACACACGCCTATAGTGAACCAGATATAGAGGGGTTGTTTAGATCTAAGAGGTAAGCTTTACTGGCTGCACTTTACAACCAAAGGATCTGAGGAATAAGGATATTGGATGATTTGTCCAAGCTTCTCCAGTCAAAAGAGGGAGAGCAGAGAAGAGAAACCAAGTCTGGCAGAAGCCAGAGACTGTTGAGTAACCACAGAAGTCAACTGGGTACCAGTTTATATATTTAGGGGAAAGCTTTCTCCAATTGGTCTTTAAAAGTAGTCAGATGAAACCAAGCAATGATAAAACTTCTTTCTAAAGAAAGCCTCTGTTAAATGACTCTTGGAGTTAACATAGATATTGAGAAACTTCATTTTTCCTGGTCAACTGCTGCTTGGATCTCCTCAGAAATGGGATGTCACCGCAGACAAAGCTTGGCAGATGACGTCAGTGTTTCACCTATATTCCTTCAGATCCTTGTTTGTGTCTGCCTGCTTCTGTTTGCTTCTGCTACAAACAGCAGCAATTGGAGGGCTGTCTTCAGACTACTAGAGCCTTTACTGCCTAGTAAAACACAAAGCACAAAGATGCAGAAGTATCTGAGAATCTATATCATTCCCAGGGCTTAACTAATGATAAGTGTAGGAGTAGAAATGCTCCAGATCCCTTGCTGCTGATTCAGGACCTCTGGAATAATCCTATCACTGTGTCCAAGTCTCCCCATGGGATTGAATCAAAACCACCCTCCAAGAGTGGGTGTATCTTATACATGATATAATATCCTTCCTTGGTCTCTCCTTTCTCATCTTCCTTCCCCTGTCTCTGATTCATTTTCCCGTACATCACCATATCAGAGACTGCTTCTGGAAAATCAACTTAAAACTTAAGAGCAGCCCACTTATTATTTGACACCATGATTATCTTTCCTTACGTTCAGTAAACTGTTTTTCTTTACCTTCAATAAAACTTAGACTCCCTGTAACTCCCATCCAAATATCTATTCTGTGCTGCAATGAGACAGAGCACACATCCAATGCCCTCCCACTTCAATGGCTTTCCGATGGTTGATGTTGCCTGCAGGTTCCTTTTTGTCTTCTCTTCTGAAGCTCACCAAAGACTTAAATGAAAACAGTAGTGCTGACTCAGCACTTACATTATCAGAAGCTGATAATAAAGATACGTCACTGCCACTTCATCTGTTACCCAAGAAAGAGCCATAAAAAAAGAAAAAATAAACAAAGTCCTGTCATCTTAACAAAGGATGTAGGACCTATATGTGTCCCCTTCCCAAGTTTTACATGCTATTTATTGAGCTATTACCATATTCTGGGTCATTCACAGTCATTTTACATGTATTATCTCATTGACTCTTCCCAAAAACACTATTAAAGGTTACTATTGCTATGATTCTTTTAAAAAAATTTATAGATCCATTTAACTATTATTTTTTTTTTTAATTTTCTTTACTTTATTGTGTTGGTTTTGCCATACAATGACATGAAACCACCATGGGTTTACATATGCTCTCCTTCCAGAAACCCCCTTGACTGTGTTAGGTCTTACTTGTGGCACAAAGGATCTTTGCTGTGTCCTGCGGGATCTTCTGTTACAGGGCATGGATTCTCTAGTTGTGCACACGCTCTCTAGTTGTGGATCACAGGTTCCAGAGCTTGTGGGTTTGGTAGTTTGAAGCACGTAGGCTTAGTTATCCTGTGACATGTGGAATCCTAGTCCCCCAGCCAGGGACCGAATCCATGTCCCCTGCATTGCAAGGCAGATTCTTAACCACTGGACCCCCAGGGAAGTCCTATGGTTATTATTTTTGATTTACAGGTAAGGAAACAAAAGTATAGAGAGGTTTTGCTACTAATCCTATGTTTAATAGGAAGTGACAGAGCTGGGATTTGAGTCCAAGCAATTTAACGGCAGGGTTCATTGGAAGGACTGATGTTGAAACTGAAACTCCGATACTTTGTCCACCTGATCCAAAGAGCTGACTCATTTGAAAAGACCCTGATGCTGGGAAAGATTGAAGGTAGGAGAAGAAGGGGATGACAGAAGGTAAGATGGTTGGATGGCATCACCAACTCAATGGACATGAGTTTGAGTAAACTCCAGGAGTTGGCGATGGACAGAGAGGCCTGGCATGCTACGGTCCATGGGGTCACAAAGAGTCGGACATGACTGACTCAACTGAACTGAATTGAATTTAATAACAGAGCCCACAATCTGAACCATTACAAATCACTGTGAATGTTCCGTGTGGAAAAGGAAACTCATAAATACATATTGTTGTAACGTATTAAACTATTGCAAGTATTTCTTAAACAGAGTTGTGAGAGTACAGACTAGAAGCTCAACTGAAGTCTCACACCAGAACTTTGCTGTAGATTGTAAAAACAGTCACATTTTCAGCTCTTTCCCTTGAGAAATAAAATGCTTTGTCCAACAAGAAATTAGCAAGCTGTCCCACTCATTGGGTTAACAGGGCTTATGTATTGGAACTTGATGTCTCTTGCTGCTCTTTAGAACCCTAAGATTATCATGTAAAGAGCTTTTTTCCACCTTACTGGAGGCTAGGAGATAACAAGGAAAAGAGTTAATCCATCTCAGTTGAGTTCTCCTTAAACTCAACAGCCTACATCATGTAAGTGAGGTCACCCTAGACTAAAGTTTTCTCAACCTGGCTGCTACTAACATTTCAAGCTACATGATCCTTTGTTGTAGGGAACTGCTTTTTGGAGGATATTTAGCAGCATCTCTGTCCTTTAACCACTAAATGCCAGTAAAAGCATTCAGTTATGACAACCGAAATAGTCCATGGTAGTTTAGTCGCTAAGTCGACTCTGACTCACATGACCCCATGGACTTTGGCCCGCCAGGCTCCTCTGCCCATGGGATTTTCTAGGCAAGAATACTGGAGTGGATGTCCATTTCCTTCTCCAGGGGATCTTCCTGACCCAGGCATTGAACCCATGTCTCCTGCATTGCAGACATATTCTTAACCAACTAAACTATGAGGGAAACCATAAAGCACACAAAATTGTGTTCAGACATCACCAAATACCTCCAGTGGAGATGGTAGTGTGCACAAGTCATTTGCAGTTAAGAACCACCAAGTTCCACCTGATGCATCCTTGACCTGAAAGATACCCAACTGACACGCATAACTGTAAGACAAATACAAATGATTGTTTCAAGTCATTAGGTTTTGAGATTGCTACTAATCTAAAGCTAATACAGTCTCTGTAGCAGAGACAATATCTATTTGCCACAAGCATTGCTCTCTCTAGATTGTACAGAAGGACTACATTTTCTAGTCCTCTTTGGAATTTAGGTGAAAATTATGTAATTAAGTGCCTTCCAGTAGGGATGAGAGAAGAGACTGTGTGTCATTCAGTCTCAAACAATTAAAAGTAGCATCTTCTCCACAGCTGCTTTCTCCTGATTGCCTAGAAGGAAAAAACCTTAGAACTGCAAAATTATAAGACAGAACTCTGAATACTTGAGTCATCATTGGAGGACCCCTGCTCAGGAGAGCTGCCTAATCTGCACTGGACTGTGATAGAAGCAGGGGGCAAATCTTTGCTATTTAACCTACTGAAGTTTAGGGTCTACTTGTTATTATTGCAAAGCCTAGCCTCAATCTTCATTCCTGACATGTTGGAAATAGGCTAACTGTGTTTATCCTTGCTTTCATGTTGGCTCAGATAGTAAAGATCTGCTTGCAATACAGGAGACTTGAGTCCCATCCCTGGGTCAGCAAGATACCCTGGAGACGAGACTGCAACCCACTCCAGTATTCTTGCCTGGAGAATTCCATGGACAGAGGGACCTGGCAGGCTACAGCCCATAGGGTTCCAAAGAGTTGGACATGACTGAGTAACTAACACTTGGGATGAGAGATGAGAAAATTTGAATTATATTTGTCAGTAAATGAACATATTCTCTTCAATATCGTTTTTTCTTCCAGGTTTACTGAGATATAATTTACCTACAGCATTGTATGAGTTTATGGTGATCAGTGTAATGGATTTGGCCTATGTACATCATGAAATGATCTTCATAACAAGTTTAGTGAACAGCCATCATTTCAAATGGACTATAAAAAAAGGCTGCGTGCTGAAGAATTGATGCTTTTGAACTGTGGTGATGGAGAGGACTCTCGAGAGTCCCTTGGACTGCAAGATCAAACCAGTCAATCCTAAAGGAAATCAGTCCTGAATATTCATCAGAAGGACTGATGCTAAACCTGAAACCCCAATACTTTGGCCACCTGATGTAAAGAAATGACTCACTGGAAAAGACCCTGATGCTGGGAAAGATTGAAGGCAGGAGGAGAAGAGACAACAGAGGATGAGATGGTTGGATGGCATCACCAACTCAATGAACATGAGTTTGAGAAAGCTCCAGGAGTTTGTGATGGACAGGGAAGCCTGCAGTCCATGGGGTTGAAAAGGGTCTGACACTACTGAGTGACCAAACTGAACTGAATGGAATCATTTCAAATAGATGCAAAATTAAAGAAACAGAAAAAAATGTTTTTCCTTGTGATGAGAAATCTTAGGATTACTTTCTCACCAATTTTCATTTATTATATAGCAGGGGTAGTGATAGTTATGCTGTACATTACATCCCTAATGCTTATCTACCTCACAACTGGAAGTTTGCACTTTGGGACTACTTTCATCCATTTCCTGCTATCTCTGGTAACCACATATCTGATCTCTTTTTCTATGAGCTTGTTTGTTTTGAAGTATAACTTATCTACAACACTATGCTAGTTCTTCCTCTGGGATTTTATCTTTTCCCTTAGTTTTGAATATATTCCTCTTGTTGACAATCAGTTGATCTAAGAAAGAAATGGAAAATGTTATTCAAGACACATTTGAGGATTATAACCTGGATGCTGTTGTTGTTCAGTCTCTAAGCCATGGCTGACTCTTTGCAAAGCCATGGATGACTCTTTGCAACGCCATGGACCGCAGCAGGCCAGGCTTCCCTGTCCTTTACTATCTGCCGAATATAACCTATAACCATCTCAGAAAGCTCTGAGGACTGCCCCACTCATTAGAAGTTATATACGTTTTTGAGACAGAAGGCTGTACAGCAAAAGTGAAAGTGAAAGTAGTTCAATTGTACCCAGCTCTTTGTGACGCCATGGACTAAACAGTCCATGGAATTCTCCAGTGGGTAGCCTTTCCCTTCTCCAGGAGATCTTCCCAACCCAGGGATCCAACCCAGGTCTCCCACATTGCAGGCAGATTCTTCACCAGCTGAGCCACCAGGGAAGCCCCATGATGTATTATTGACAGTTTACACAATCCAGCGCCATGTGACCATTTACAAGATCAAGAAGGAATGCTGTCTTTAAGGAGGTGTCTTGTTGATGCTGGGAGAATGTTGCTTTTTATGGTTGAGGAGGTATTTCTGCTGACGGGGAACGGTTGGTCAACACATCATGCAGATACACAAGGCACAGTGCAGGGAGAAAAGAGAAAAGGGAAGAGAAAACTTTCCGTTTATATTTTTCTTGTCTTGCCATTAAATACGAATTTTGTTTCACACTCTGTTGCCTCATTTTGCCTAACCTGCTGTTTTTGTTTGTATATACCTGGTAAGTTGTTTATGTTTCTTGACCGTGGAGAAGTGACCTTGCGTAGAAGCTGTCCTACGTGCCGCAGCCACTCACTCCTCTCTGGTCCCCAGAGCTCTATGCTCTAGGGGTGCCCACTAGGTGTGCTGCTTGGGTACTTCTGTTGTGGTGAGCTGACTACTACGGGCAGTCTGGTAAGTGTGGCTGACCCTGTCAAGTAGACTGCCTGCTTCTGCCTTATGCCCAGGCTGCTGGCCACTTTTGGCTGGGGCAGATCATGAGACTGCTGGCTGAGGGATCTTAGGATTCCTGGAACTAGCGTCAGCCCACTGCTGAGTGGGGCTCTGTTGTCACCTGGCCAGTTGCTTAGCCTGAGGCATAGTACCAGTGTTGAAAGGTTACTGGGCTGGGTCAGTGTTAATAAGCTAGCTGGCAGGAGGCCAGCACCAGTGTTGAGGTGGTAGAATGAGCTCCCTAAATGGCTTCCCCAGTGTCTGTGTCCCAGGGGCTGCTCCAGTTGCCTCATACCTCTCTTGGACCCTCTCTAAATCAATAAGTGGGTCTGATCCAGGTTCCTTTCAAATTATTGCTCCTTCTCTATGTCCTGGAACATGGGAGATTTTGTATGTGCCCTGTAAGAATGGAGCTTCTATTCTCACAGCCATATGGGTCCTCTGAAAGTCAGTCCTATTGGTCCTCAAAGTTGAACACTCTGGGGACTCATCTTCCTAGAGACAGACCCCCTAGCTGGGAGCCCGACATGGAGTTGAGACCATTCCTTGGAGAAAGCCTCTGCAAACTGTGTTTGAGGGTCACCCACTATAAGGTTTGGGTCTTGACTATACCATATCTTTGTCCATCCTACTGGTCTTGTGTTTCCTTCTTTTTATCATTTGTTGTGTATCTTTTCTGCTAGTTTTTCTCATCAACAGTTCCTCTGCCAACTGTTGTAATTTTGGTATGCCTGTGGGAGGAAGTGAGCTCAGAGTCTTCCTACTCTGCCATTTTGGTTACTCTCCTCAGATTGTCTTCATCATATTTAGTTCAATATACCAACTACTAGTGTACAAATCCCAGCTCCTGCATTCATTCATTCATTCAATAGATGCTTATTAATTGGCTACTAATTGTCAGCAACCATACCAAGAATAGAGCTCTGTGTAGAAGCTTAAGACATGATTTATTCCTCTGAGATAATAGCCCACTGGAGAAGGCAGCCACTTTAAAAGAAAATTCACAGACAAAATCACTGCCATGACTAACTTTTAAATCATGTGCCTGGAAGATATCAAAACATTAGTGAATACTGCTTGGTGAAATCAGAGATGTCTTCACAGAGGAAGTGACAGTATACATGGACCTGTAAAAATACAATAAGAATTTTTAATAGGCAAAAAGTAAAGAATGTAAGGAAGACCCAGTAGAAAAACATTCCAGGCAAGAGGAAGAGCAACTACAAAATAAGTGGGAACATGAAGTCTCTTGTCTTGGTAAAGAGTTGAGGACATTCCACTTCACAAAAGTTGACTAATCTAGAAGCTTATGTTCTCATTTATCATTCTGTTACAATCTGGCTCCAAACCTAATGGTTTAAAGAATCAATTGCTTTATCTCATGATGTTATGTGTGAGGAATTTGGGCAGGGTTTGGTTGGACAATTCTTTTGTCCACTGTGATGGTGATAGAGGTCATATAGAGGTAATTGGATGGACTAGTGTGGGGTTCCAAAATGACTTTATTTACCTATGTGATGCCTTAAGAGGCATGATTCCGTTCAGTTAATGCTATTGATCTGAGCACTAATATCTGGCGTCTCCAGGATGATGATATATGGCTGCTTATGGCTCCCAGACAGAGTGCTCCAAAAGGCAGACAGTTGAAGACACCAAGCTTTTAAGCCTGGACCTAGATACTGATACAAACCCACATTTGCCACACTCTATAGTCACAGTTCTCACTACAGCTGTCCAGAATCAAGATAAGGGGCCAGGGACCCTGGTTTGCAATTTTGTCAAAGCATTTTCAAGCAAGAGCAGGGGTCTTAGGGCCTCAGTCAAAGTGAAAAAAGTTTCTTCCCTACAGCAACCTACAAGTAGTGAAACAGGAGGGAAGGGGGCATGGCACAATCTTTAAAAGAATGACATAGCCACAGGACATGACAAAACCTGGTTAGAACCAACTAAGTCCAAGATGACCGAACATTCAATTTCCAGTGAATGGACCTTGAGCTGCATTCTATGCTCATTGTAATAGACCAGCTAAATGGCACACCCACAGGCACCATTATGATTCAGAGGCTAACTGAAGGCCAAAGTCTGATAATCCTCACACCTCTTCTGAAAGAGTTGGAATAATCCTCCCATTTATTAGCCTATAAAATTACTCACCCTTTAAAAACTAATCATGCCACGTTTTGGGGCCTCTCACCTTCAGAGATGGCCACACTCTGTTTGCGGAGTATGTTTCTCTCCAAATAAATCCACTTCTTATCTATCACTTTGTCTCTCACTGAATTCTTTCAGCCATAAGATATCAAAAGCCTGTGCTTCATTAAGTACTGAGACCAGGTCATTTCATTTGCTCAGTCATCTCAAACTCTTTGTGACCCCATGGACTACACCATGCCAGAGAAGCTTGCTCAAACTGAAGTCCATTAAGTTGGTGTTGGCATTCAACCATTTCATCCTCTGTCATCCCCTTTTCCTGCTGCCTTCAATCTTTCCCAGCATCAGGGTCTTTTCGAATGAGTCAGTTCTTCACATCAGGTGGCCAAAGTATTGGAGTTTCAGCTTCAGCATCAGTACTTCCAGTGAAAATTCAGGGTTGATTTCCTTTGGAACTGTCTGATTTGATATCCTTGCAATCCAAAGGACCCTCAGTAGCCTTCTCCAACACCACAGTTCAAAAGCATCAGTTCTTAGGCACTAAACTGTCTTTGTGGTCCAACTCCTACATCCATACATGACTACTGGAAAAACTGTAGCTTTGACATATTAATTTTGGCAAATTAATTGTCATACCTTTTAACTGTCACTATCTAGCTTTGTCATAGCTTTTAATTTCATGGCTGCAGTCACCGTCCACAGTGATTCTGGAGCCCAAGAAAATAAAGTCTGTCACTGTTTCCATTGTTTCCCCATCTATTTCCCATGAGGTGATGGGACTGGATGCCATGATCTTAGTTTTTTGAATGGTGAGTTTTAAGTCAGCTTTTTCACTCTCTTCTTTCACTTTCATCAAGAGGCTCTTTAGTTCCTCTTCACTTTCTGCCATAAGAGTGGTGTCATCTGCATTTCTGAGGTTATTGCTATTTCTCCCAGTAACCTTGATTCTAGTTTGTACTTAATCAAACCCAGCATTTTGCATGATGTACTCTGCATATAAGTTAAATAAGGAGGGTGGCACTATATAGCTTTGATTTACTCCTTTCCCAATTTTGAACTTGTCCATTGTTCTCTGTACAGTTCTAACTGTTGCTACTTGACCTACATACAGGTCTTTCAGGAGGCAGGTAAGGTGGTCTGGTATTTCCATCTATTTAAGAATTTTCCAGTTTGTTCTGCTGCAAAGACAGAGACTTCCTTCCTCTTCCATATAGACTGCTCACCAGCATGCTAGTTTCTCTCATTTTCTGCCAGTGATCCTGGTTTTGAATGGCAAGAAGACAGGAACACAGCATTTAGGGATGAAGTTGTTTTGACTATGATTATAGGGCCCTTGAGAAAGCCAAGTGACTTCCCAGGGGTGAGTTTTTCATTCTGGATCCCCTTTTCCAGGGGTGAAGGGGCATCTTTATGACGTCTCTAGCCATCTTGCCTTGAAGAACTTCTACCAGGACTTCCTCGGCAGTCCAGTGCTTAAGACTCTGCACTTCCGCTGCAGGGAGCACACATTCAATCCCTTATTGGATAACTAAGATCAGGCATGCCACACAGCATGGCCAAAGGAAAAAAAAGAACTCTTCTGAGATAGCAACAAATGTTGTTGAGTATGAAGCCAAATCTATGATTCCAGTCTCTGTACCCTGACATTTAATTAAATCTCAGAAACAGAGTTTTGGGTGAAATAGAAAAGAATAGCTTTACTGTTTTGCCAGACAGAAGGGGCCAGAGAGAGCTAATGCTCTCAAAATTATGTCCCAGCTTGGTGGGGACTAGTGAGTTTTATAGTAATTGTTCAAAGGAGGCATGATCAACTCATGAACATTCTTCTGACTGGTTGGTGGTGAAGTAAGTGGGAGTCAGCATCATCAACCTTTTGGCTCCAACCAGCTTGGAGTCTGTGCTTGTTGGCACCAAACTATTAATTTTTTCCATTAGGTAAGGGTTTCAGTATCTGCAAAACAGCTCGAAGATATGGTTGTGTGCATCCGTTTAGGGAGGACCAAGACCCTACCCCAAGGCTGCACAATTGTTTCTTTTGATTGTTCCTCCCTGTTTCTGCACCCCTTTCCTTCCCGATTTATCTGTTTAAATCTGCTCCTTGGAACTCAGGGAAGGTGCTGGAGGCTGAGTGAAGCCTATTTTCTATAATCAAGGAGGGGGAGACACAGAAAAACTTCTCTGCCCAGGAGCCCCACAGGGTCCTGTTTGGTACTAAGTGTGGAGGAATTTAGTTATCACACAGCTGTTTGGAGGAATTATGGTTAATTAAATGTTTCAACAGTAAAACATGATGCCAAACTCCCTTACTCTCTCAGATAGTTTCCTGTAGCTCCTAAAGTCTAACTGGGGGTAGTAGTGTTAAAGAAAAGTCTGGGGAAATAAAAGTCAAAAACAAAACAAAACAAAAAACAAGGCTCAAGAAGTAATACAGTACAATTACTTTAACAACTTCCTTAGAGGCTTCCTGAGAACCACTGGACTCTGTCGCCAAGGGAATGAATTTACAGAGACTAGAGGGCAGCAGGGCCTATCCTGCCTTCTCTGACAAAGGGGCTCAGTCAATCATTGCTATGGAGGGTGTTTTGTTTGTTTGCCTTTGTTAACTGTTGCACATAGAGACAGAGTGTTCTGGGAGCTTAGAACCCAAATAAAAAAAAAAGAGCTATTTATTCAGCAAAAAAGATCACTTTTGGCTTTGCAACATTTGGGATTTGTTTACTCTTCCATTTGTTGGTTGACAGTAAGAAGCCCAGTAAGGAGAATGTTGGCACTCCTTCTGCCTTCCCCAGAAGCTGGACTCATGGCAGCCTCCTGAAGGGTTTGGCCCAACCTACGGCCTCACCCCCTCCCACCAACACAGCTAGAAGAGCCTAATCCTGTTGCTCACATGAAGATCTCATCCCCCACCATAGAGGCACCTGGAGAGAGCCCCGGGTCCCTCCACTGGTAGTGTAGGGTTGACTGAGCCCAGAGGTCCATGTTGATATCACAGAACACGGCCCTATGGTACACCTGCCTTGATGGCCAGTCCAGCTTGCAAGGGTTCCTAGTTCCCTGTCTACTCTTGCTTATTTTGAATCAGTTGCTTGATAAACACTTTACATGCTTTATCTCTCCTATTCCCAACTTTGGTCACAAGACAGAGGAGCTTTTATCCTCAATCTGCACTGGGTTGAACCAAAGGGGTTCAATGATTGTCTCAAGTTCATCCACTTTGTAAGCTGTAGCTTTAGTCTTCCCAGGTGGCGCTAGTGGTAAAGAATCTGCCTGCAGATGCAGGAGATGTAAGAGACATGAGTTTGATCACTGGGTCAGAAAGATCCTCTGAAGGAGGGCATGGCAACTCACTCCAGTATTCTTTCTTAGAGAATGCCATGGACAGAGGAGCCTGGCAGGCTACAGTTCATGGGTTGCAAAGAATTGAACATGACTGAAGTGACTTAGCACAACAGTATTAGGATATAAACAAGAGCAGTTGAACCCCAGAGTCACATTTTTAACTGTCAGTCACTCTGTTCTCCTCTTGGTTCTGATCATCTTTTAGCCATGATCTTCAAGTTCCAATGTTTCCTATCTCTAGGACTGAAATTTCTTCTTGGACCTCTGGCAAAAGCCATATTGGGCTTCTCTGAACTAAAATGTAGGTACACATTAAATCCTGTATTTGCTTTTAAGGGTTGGCATAACAAAATGTCACAAACTGGGGGCTTAAATGACAGAAACTTATTTTTCCACAGTCCTTAACTCACTGTATCTGCAGAGACACTATTTCTACATTAAGTCCAGATTCTGAGATTCTGCGTAGACATGAATTTTAGAAGGACATTATTCAGCCCATAATACAACTTATTATGATTTAAAGTATTGTTGTTGTTGTTGTTCAATCACTAAGTCGTGTCCAACTCTTTGCGACCCCATGGACTGAAGCATGCCAGGCTTCCCTGTCCTTGATTATCTCCCAAAGTTCACTCTAACTCATGTCCATTGAGTCAGTGATGGCATCCAACCATCTCATCTTCTGTTGCCCCATTCTCCTCTTGCCCTCAATCTTTCCCAGCATCAGGGTCTTTTCCAATGAGCCAACTCTTAGATTTAAAAATGTATACCCCTGAAAACTCTATTCTCAAGTCTTAGCCCTTAGTGTCCTAGATTGTGATGCTATTTGGAAATAAGGTCATTGCAGATGTACCAGACTACAGTGGGCCCTTAATCCAGTGTGACTACTGTCCTTGTACAAAGGAGGAATTTGGACACAAATAAATAAAGAGGGAAGACAATGTGAAGACACGACGAAAAGATGGCCATTTATAATCCAATGAGAGAGACCTGAAACAGATCGTCCCTCTGATTCTTTATTTTTTCTTAATTAATTAATCTATTTTTTTCTTTACATTATTGTGTTGTTTTTGCCATACATAGAAGGAACCAAACCTGTCAAAACCTTGATTTTGGACTTTTAGCCTGTGGAACTATAAGATGCCTCTTGTGGTAAAGCTGCTCAGTCTGTGGTACTTGGTTGTTGCAGCCTAGGAAACTGCAATACATAAAGAACCAGCCAAAGAGCCAAAAAGGGGTTTGGGGAGGGCAGCCAATGAAACAGAGATGTCCAGGTCTTTCTGTAAGCAGAGTTAGACCAGCCCTAAAAGTCCAGTGCAGGATCTACTATGGGCCTGGGCTCCCCAGTGTAAAGAATACACCTACCAATGCAGGAGACACAGGAGATGCAGGTTCGATCCCTGGGTCAGGAAGATCCCCTGGAGTGGAAAATGGCAACCCATTCCAGTATTCTTGCCTGGAAAACTACACAGACAGAGGAGCCATGCAGGCTACAGTCTGTGGGGTCACAAGAGTCAGACATGATGAGCAACTGAGATCAAAGAAGTTCAACACAGTTTTTGCAGAGGATCCTTGCATTGCAGTCTAGTGCTAGAGAAAACTAGTGCAGACTCCAAGAACTATAACACAATCATGCTTTTACTGAGCTCCTCAGATTCTTAAATTATTGATCAGAGCTGGTGATGACTGTGGTTTCCATTCAATCATTCATCCCTCCATTTATTCAACAAGTATGTAGTGTCTCACTCTATACCAGGCACAGGGCAATGCCCTAGGGGTTCCACAGTGAACTCAGGGGATCTTATTATGGTCTAGTGGGAGAAACAGACAAGGAAAGAGAAAAAAACCAGTACAGGGTGCCAAGTGACAGGCGCCGTGATGGACTAAGCATAGAGCACAAGGGAAGGACCTGGAACATAGGTAAGCACCTGGCCTGCTACCTGGGTGATGTTGGCTGGCCAAGGTGGTGACATCAAACCCAAATCTAAAAGGATTATAGGTATTATTCTTCAGGTGCATCAAGGGGATCAAGGGAGACTGCAGCAAGAGAAGAATTCGTGCAAAAGACACAAGGGAGAATGGTATGTATTTGAAGTGGCAGTGGGTTCAGTTTGTCCAGACTGTGACAAGAGGAGGGCTGAGAATACAGGAGCCAGATCACGAGTCTCCCCTTCTCAGGAAGATTTCAGCTTTGTCCTGAGAGTGAAGAGGAATCACTCAGCAGGGGAGTGACAGATTGGATCTGAGCTTCGTTATGATGACCCGCTGGCCTCAGTGGGGAGAGTGGCTGAGACGGGACAGGACTGTGGGTGGAGAACTTCCCTCGCCTCACTCCACTGTTCCCAGCTTACTTCCCCATGGCCCTCATCTTGCTGGCCACTCTCCCTACCCTGGGCTGAAGCCAGGAAGGCTGTGGGAGTTATCATGACTCTAAGGATAACATGATGAGGTGGTTGGATGACATTGCCGACTCAACGGACATGAGTTTGGGTAAACCCCGGGAGTTGGTGATGGACAGGGAGGCCTGGCGTGCTGCAGTCCATGGGGTCACAGAGTAATACATGACTGAGCAACTGAACTGAACTGGAGGATAAGTGAATCCTCAGCCAGGAATCAGAAGACTTCCAGGCCAGGATTTCTTTGGCTCTGGAACTGGGGAAGGCTGATCTCACAGATCCAGGACTTTAATATCCCAGGGCAGAGGCCGATTCATCCATACACAACAGCTCAATTAACTCTGCAGGTGGAGTGTTTGGGATGAAAATCAATCTGTATTGCCTCAGCTCAGTCTATTCTCTTGTCTTTGGTTTCCCCATCTCTAAAGTGCAAGTATTAGACTAGGGTGACTTTAAAGCTACTTCTGAAGTCTTACACAATGTGACAATTATGATGGGAAGGCTAATGCTGCTCTTAGGCTGTGCCCTAGCTTAATAAACAGCAATGCTGCGGGGAACAAACTTGAATTTGCATTTTCGAGCCCCTTCAATGTTTCTTATCTGACGTCTGTTACGTTCCTCAGCAAAGCTCCTTCTGGGTTATCACATTAACCTAACTTATCACATATTGCTACCGAACGCATATATGCATCTATTTAAATTTCTTTACTAGGACCTTGGTTGCTTACTGTCATACCCTTTGCATAAAGAATAATGCTTAGAACATAATAGTTTCTCAGTAAATGTGTGTTGAATGAATTCTGAGCAAGGCATTATCATTGCTGGATATGGGGACGGGTTCAGAAGGGCAACATTATCCAAGGTCGCATGGGCAGTGAATTTAGAGCAGAGCATCTGGATTCAAATCCAGGTCTGGATGGCCAACTCTACAATGTATCCCCTTCATTGAAAGGTCCTTTCTTACCTAATTCAAGTAACCCTCAGTATTCCTAACCACAACCTCTGAATTTTCAAGGAAAGAAAAGGAAAAATCTGGGGTTAGCTGTATGCATTTGGTTCCAGAAATTTGTGTTATAGCAGAATGAATATGGTAATAAAAAAATTTTTTTTTAAACTCTAAAGCTCATTATCACCTTCCTTTGACAGTCCGGTGCAAGCACTTGTCAATTCTCACTCAACACTTCTTTCATTTTCTCCTTTCAACTCAGTGCAGGAGAAAGTGTCTATTATTGCAAGAGGGAATCATTGACTCCATTTCTTTCTCCTTGAAGATGGAATAAAGCACTCAGCTTCGAAGAACTCCCTTAAGTGATTAGTATCATTTTGTGTAGTGCTTCTAGAGTCCTGGATGGCAAACTTCTGAAAGCTGGAGGGACCCCTTGAACTTTCGATTCTCTATTTCAAAAGAAATGAAAGAGACCACAACTTAATTCTTCACTAATAAAGTACCATCTAGTTCTGGTTCAGAGATTGTGCAGAAAAATACCATCCTCCACTAAATATACACTGCAATTTTATACACCTTTTATACATAATTCTTCATCTATGTCCCCTGAACTCCATTTTTCCTATCTGAGATTGGGTGAAAGAATAGAATGTTGAACACAGATTAGTACCCTCACCCAGCTTGGTAACTTGATGACTAGTCATCCTCTGGGATTGGCATGGTCTGAGGACATTGGGATCAGCCCAGCCTAAAAGCCCTGTGAGAAGGTCCAAAGCTCAGACCATCAGCTGTGGATTTCCTATGTGGAGCGGCCCAGTCTCTGTGGCTTTGGCTGAGACAATGAACAGCTATTTTAATTAATTGTCAGGAGATGTAGTAGATTAGCTGGAATTATATATGGTGGAATATTACTCAGCCATAAAAGGAAATGAAATCAGATCATTTGTACAGACCTGGGTGAACTTAGGACTGTTATACAGAGTGAAGTAAGTCAGAAAGAGAAAAAACAAATACTATATTTTAATGTATTTCTTGGAGTCTAGAAAAATGGTATCGTTGATCTTATTTGCAAAACAGAAATAGAGACACAGACTAGAGAACAAATGTACGGTCACCAAGAGTGTAAAGGTGGGGTTAGGATAAACTGGGAGATCGTGACTGACACACACACACTACGATACCATGTACAAAACAGGTAACTAATGAGAACCTACTGTGCAGCTCAGGGAAGTTTACTCAGTGCTCTATCATGACCTAAACAGGAAGGACATCCAAAAAAAGAAGTGATATGTAGATTGTTGTTGTTCAGTTGCTCAGTCATGTCTGACTCTTTGCAGCCCCATGGACTGCAGCACGCCAGGCTTCCCCATCCTTCACCATCTCCTGGAGTTTGCTCAAACCCATGTCCATTGAATCAGTGATACCATCCAACCACCTAATCCTCTGTCATCCCCTTCTCCTCCTGCCTTCAACCGTTCCCAGAATTAGGATCTTTTCTAATGAGTCAGCTCTTCACATCAAGTGGCCAAAGCATGTGAGTTTCAGCTTCAGCATTAATCCTTCCAATGAATATTCAGGGTTGATTCCCTTTAGGATTGACTGGTTTGATCTCCTTGATCAAAAATGTACATATACCTGATTCACTTTGCTGTACAGTAGAAACACAACATTATAAAGCAATTATACTCCAATAAAATTGCTTTTAAAAAAATAAATAAATAAAATTGCAATTGAACTTACTTATTTATCATATCATTCAAAAGATTCTACGGTAGGCAGCTTCTGAATTGACTCCCAGTGGTCCCAACTTTTCAGGGTTTTGCTACATATATAATTCCCTCCCCTTGGGTGTGGTCTGGACCTGACTCAGTGACTCACTTCTAACAGACACACTATGGCAAGAATGATGGGATGCCACTTCTTGGATGTGGTGGTAAAAATTGTGACTGCCCACCTGCTGGCCTTCTCCATCCCAATATGTCTGTCTCTCTCTGGCTCTTCTTTTGTGAAGCAAGCTGCCCATGGAGAGATCCAGCTGGCAACACAACTGAGGGTAGCCACTATTCAAGAGCCAGCACGTAACTGAAGGCTTCATCTCAATGGCCCACGAAGAACTGAATCCTGACTAAAGCCAAGTGAGTGAGTCTAGAAAAGGTTCATCTTGCTCTCAAGCCTTTAAGATGACTTAGACAGCCTTGCCCAACATCTTGATTGCAGCCTGTGAATATGACACCCAAAAGACTCAACTATGCTGTGTGTAGATGCATGACCCACAGAAAATGTGAGATAATAAATGTTGTTGAAAGTCACTCAGTTCAGGGGTAGTGGGTTATGTGGTAAAAGACAGCTAATACAGGCACTTTTTACCTGAAAGAATCACCCAAAGAATGGTTGGAATCACTGAGAGTTCAGTAAATCCAATGAATGGGAAACATATATTTAGTAAAAATTGGAATTAAAAATACTTAATCAGAAAAAATCTGATTAACCATAGCTAAAGGAATAAAATACTTAAATGTAATTTCAACAGCCAAAATGCAAAGGTATTTGTAGGAAACAACAAAATACTTTTGGAAATATAAAATAATACTTGAGTCATCAGCACATAAATCATATTTCTGTATGAAAACACTAAAGATTCTAAAGTAGAATTATGTATTAAGTAGCTTTACAGTAGAATGTATTTTCTATCAAAGTCACAACAGATCGTCTACTTAATTAAGAAAAGTTAATCCAAATTTATCTTGTAAAAAATAAGTTTGTAAAAATAGCAGAGAAGTTTTTTGAAAACAGAAGTCCATTGTGGAAGAACTAGTCTACAGAAATTAAAATTCTATAAAGCTACAAAAATCGAAAGGGTATTATTCTGAATCAGGCCTGAAAAACCAAATGAAAGAAACAAAATATAATGTCAGATAATTCCTAAATCAGAATGGTTTTGTAGTTATTTAATAAATTTATCAAAATATTCAGAACAAGGGCTTCCCTGATAGGTCAGTTGGTAAAGAATCCACCTGCAATGCAAGAGACCCCAGTTCAATTCCTGGGTTGGAAAGATCTACTGGAGAAGGGATAGGCTACCCACTCCAGTATTCTGACCTGGAGTATTCCATGAACTATGCAGTCCATGGGGTCGCAAAGAGTTGGACAAGACTGAGCAACTTTCACTTTCACTTTCATTCAGATCAAAGTGCATATAAATTAAAATAATGAACAAATAAAAGGCATTTTTAAAAATGTTGTAAATGTATTGTTAGTAAATCATACTTTTAGGAAACATGGAATAGGATTGTTATCAATAATAAGCAGATTGCCCAAGCAAATCGATAGGAAGTGCACTTGGACATCTATAGATAAATGAGAAAATGATCTCTCTCCTTCAGCAGAAAGGCATTTGCTTAAAAAGCAATGGGAAGATGTTCTAACTTGGCAGTCATCTGAGTCATAAAAAATTGAAATCATCACAATGAAATCTCATTGCTTAAATATCAAATTTGCAAAGATTTTTTTTGAAATGTCAGAATGTAATGCTTTCAAGTGTACTAAAAGATGGGAAAAAAAAAACCTCATGCATTGCTAATGTTTGTGTAAACTGATGTAACCCCTTGGGAAAGCAATCCAGTAAGATGAATCATAAGTTTTATAAATATACCTAATATTTGACATGATAGTTCCATTTATGAATGTATCCTTAAAAAGAGACTATATATAAACATATTCATCTCAGCATTATTTATAATTGCAAAAATTTTGAAAGAACTTAAATGTCAAGAAAGAAGGTTGATTACATATATTCTTTAATTTTTAGCCATAAAATGATATTTGAATGTGAATATTACATCATGAAAATTTTTTTCAACATAAATGGAGCTTAAATAAAGTAGAACATACAATTGCCCGTATATTAGACATGTATACATTAACATACAGCTATTAGTATTTGCTACATTTTTCAAGCATAGATTGTAAAGTATTTATTAAAATTTAAAAAAAAAACCTATCAGCTTTGCATGCTTTATTCCTGGAATGGACTAAGGCTTCACAATTAAATCTTCACATCCCTATCAGGCAGGTGCTGGGAGCATCTTGAGCTCACAGATGAAGAAACTACCATCAAGACATCAGAACATACATTCAAGGTCAGACATCTGATGGTAGGAGACTGAGATTTGAAACTTATCTCCCTCAAAGGAAAGCCCACACTCTTAATCTGTGTCTTTTAATCTATGTCTTTAAAAGAAATTAAAGAAAATATGTATTCAAATAATAATAATGACTGTCTTTGAGTGATGTTACCAGATTTGGGGAGAGAATTAATGCTTTTGAACTGTGGTGCTGGAGAAGACTCTTGAGAGTCCCTTGGACTGCAAGAAGATCCAACCAGTCCATCCTAAAGGAGATCAGTCCTAGGTGTTCATTGGAAGGACTGATGTTGAGGCTGAAACTCCAATATTTTGGTCACCTCATGCAAAGAGCTGACTCATTGGAAAAGACCCTAAAGCTGGGAAAGATTTGGAGCAGGAGGAGAAGAGAATGACAGAGGATGGGATGGCTGGATGGCATCACTGACTCAATGGACATGGATTTGGGTAGACCCCGGGAGTTGGTGATGGACAGAGAGGCCGGGCATGCTGCGGTTCATGCGGTCGCAAAGAGTCGGACACGACTGAATGGCTGAACTGAACTGAAAGAGGACCTTCCCTTATGGGCCTCAGTTCTTTGTAAGGACACAAAGAAGAATCTGAGGTCTTAACCATGACAAAAATAAGTTTATTGGAGGAAGAACTGAAATAACACCTCAAGGGAGAGGTGGGTCAGGTGGAGAGAAGCACTGACACCAGAATAATGCAGTAGTGGGTTTCCAAGACAGGGCTTTTTTACATTTATCTAGGTGGGCGTGGACTGAGAGTTTTGATTGACAGTCGCAAGTTGCATAACAGCAGGCTCTATTGTACATGTCTTTTCCATAATTCAGTCTGTTCTAATCAGAAGTATGTATATATGGAATATTAATGAACCCTGAATGGGCCTCCCACTGCCTAAGGTTACTTGAGCTGTGCATGAAAGGCACCTGTGCCCAGAGTTGGAGCCACCCCTGTGGTTAGTTTGTATCCACTGTGTGCCTAGGGGAGTGGCTGGCAGTTGGAAAAGTCTCAGTGGTTATTTTGTAGCATATCTGTGAGCTCTCCTGGGCCAATTAGGGCATGTCTGGAGTTGAATTTAGAGATCCATTTGAATCCGTTTTGGCTAGGCCACCCCTCTGTTGCTTATGCCTAAATACCTACCTAACAGTGATAAGACTATGAATGATTTTTCTATTATTAGTAGTAGCTTCATTATCATCATACAATCATCCTCTTTAATATCCTATCTGCTTGTATTTTCTAAGTTGTATTTAATGAAAATGCATTCTCTGTTCATTATTTTGTATTATGGGAAAATAAGAAAAAATCAGTCATATGTGACTATTTTTGCAATGGATTTCTTTGCTATACATTTGAGAAGTAACAAGGGTGTGTAACTTGCTCTAACAAGTTGATAGAAGAAGAGAGATTTACATGGTAATTTGGGGGGTCAGATGTGGCACGACAATTCTCTCTACACAGATTCCTCTCATGTCTCAGTTCTCTTGTCTGTTTCCATATATGGAAAAGGAAATGGTTGAAATAGATTATTTCTAGGCTACCTTCCAATTCTATTATCCCAGGATTCAAATATTGTCGTTTAAACGTTAATATTTATCTTCCCTAATAGAAGTTCATTTTTGTGCCCCAATAATCACATATCTATTTTTCTACAATAAAAGTATACTGTTTTAAAAAATGTTGGAGTTTCCTAGACAAAAATGCTTTCCTTTATGTTTTCTATAAAGTAAAATTTCCATCACAGGGAATTCCCTGGCAGTCCAGTGTTTAGGACTTGCGCTTTCACTGCCAAGGGCCAGAATTCAATCTCTGATCTGGGAAGCAAGATCCCACAAGCCGCAGGGTCAAAAAAAAAAAGAAAGAAAGAAAGACAATTTCACCGCATAAAGAATAAAGAGCTGTATCCCAGAGTGTTAACCCATCTTTCTCTCCATCTCAAATGCTAGTCTGGGAGCTACCTGCAGGATTCTCCTTTTCCAGCCTTACTGAGTAGCTGGTACCACCATAATGCAGGGACTTCTAGGATGTGGTGACTCTCTGTCTGGAATATACAAGCACGTAGCTTCTACCAAGGACCTCAACCTGTCCTAGGTGCATGGGCTAGAGAGCTTTTTCAAGTATGGGTTAAACATTTCCATGAATTTCCTGTCTCTGAAACTTCCTCACTGTTCAGTTTTGTTTTGCTTTCTGTTTTGATCTTGACACACCTCCCTTGGAATTGAATAGATGGTGCTTCAAATCCCAAGCCTACTGTTTTCTCGGTCGTTTGCTTTATGTCCCTCAGTATCCCTGAATATCACATAGCAATCTTCATTTACGTAAGATTTTCATGAAGGCTTATTGCTATGGTTTAGTCATGAAGTTGCACCACTCTTTGCCACCCTAGGAACTGTAGCCCAGCAGTCTCCTCTCTCCATGGAGTTTTCCAGTCAGGAATACTGGAGTGGGTTGTTAATTCCTCCTGCAGGGGATCTTCCCAACCTAGGGATTGAACCCACATCTCCTGCATTGCAGGCAGATTCTTTACCACTGAGCCACGAGGGAAGCCCATAAAGCTTACAGACTATATATATAAGCAGCTAGGATTTGTGTCTCCTATATTTACTTACACTATCAGGCAGCAACTCAGCTTTGGAGAAACAAATCCAAGTCAATAACCTTAAATTAACTGCCTCTTTGACATTTGATAGGATCTTTTCCACTACATTATTACTGTGAGTTTAAGGAATTCCCTTTCATCTTTCTAGAATTACTAAAAATGGAGCTTTCAATAAAATAGAAGCCCTAATACAGTCAGTTACGCTCTGTTATGCCTGTTTCTGGAAAGATGTGTATAAAATACCAAGCGGTAGAATAATGGATCAGAAGCTAGTTCAAAAGCGAAACTTTTAAGTTCTGTTTTGGACATGTTTAGCTCAACACCCTTGTGAGGAAATCCAAAGTAAAACTCAAGTGGACAGTCTGGACCTCTAAATATAAATCTGGAGCCATCAGCACATGGGTTTTGAAATTGGTAGTTGGTGAAATTATCCAAAAGAGAATATGTGCATGCTCAGTCACTCAGTCATGTCCAACTCTTTGCAGCCCCGTGGACTCCCCTGTCCATGGGATTTCCTACGCAAGAATATTGGAGCTCATTGCTATTTCCTCCTCCAGGGGATCTTCCCAACCCAGGGATCAAACCTGCACCTCCTGTGGCTCCAGCTTTGGCAGATTCTTAACCACTGAGCCAATGGGAAGTCCTAGAAGAAAATATACAAGGAGAAAAATACCCAGAAAAAATTTTTTTAACAGAAACAAACTGTAGTCAAAACACAGGTACAGATAGGTCAACGAAAAAGTGAGAAATAAATATGTCATAGTCTCCAAGGAAAGACAATATTTTGAGGGAATTTGGTTAATTGCCTCAGCTATAGGAGAAACCAAGCCAAATGAAGATTTTAAAATGTTTCTCAGATTTTGCCACACTGTTATTAACAGAGTCTGTGGTGGAAAATGATTGTTCTTTCCCTCAAAGAGTTACTGCTCTTCACTGGAAACTGTTTACTTCTGCCTCTTTGTGAAAAGTCTCCTTTCCTCCCTCCTCCGCCTAGATGGTTACTCTGGGAGATGTTCCCTAGTATAACATCATCCCATCTCCTGGCCACAGTTGTTTGCATCAAGGAAGAACACCTGGTCCAAAATTTGTCAATAAGAATACTTAGGTGGCAATTGGAAATTAAAGGAATAT
This sequence comes from Antilocapra americana, assembly GCA_007570785.1. Taxonomy (NCBI): domain Eukaryota; kingdom Metazoa; phylum Chordata; class Mammalia; order Artiodactyla; family Antilocapridae; genus Antilocapra; species Antilocapra americana. The sequence continues at coordinate 1,101,708 of ML660770.1, read as the reverse complement.
ACAAGCTAAGCTTTAATGATACTTTGAATTGAGAAGTGAACCAAGAGAAGTCTTGGCTTGTGGCCATTTTTGCTCTATCCAGACTATAGAAAAGAGAAAAACTGCAGCAAGAATGCATGATGACATATGAGTTTATGTCCAATTTTTCCAAATTCCTAGCTTCATTCTGTCCTTAGTTTCCAAAAACCTGTGTCATTTTCAGCTCAATTATTTCAAGTATAGCTGAGTTATTAATAACAATAATATTTCTAAAAATAAATGAATGTATGCTATGATAGTGAAGGAATATTATGAAATAGTTACCTACTATTTTATCTGAAAATCCTCACAATAACCCTATTACAAACTCATCACAACAGGGGAAGTGAGGCATGTAGAGGTCAAGCAACTAGGCTAAAGCCATGGAACCAGTGGGTGTCATGGTTAGGACTTAACACATATGTCCCATACACACATTTCATACTTTGAACCACTATATCATACGTTCACCACAAGCAGTATCATAAGTAACAGATGCTCAAAACTGGCAGAGAAGTGGGTATTGGCAACAATGACAACATATTCATTCTGGAATAGGAAGCTTGCCATTCTTGTGCTGTAGTGAACTAATTGGAGAATCTATTATCTGTTGACTTTTGGTCTTGGATGTGAGCATAAGACTAAAGGTTAAAAGCACTTTATCAGGTTGTTATACTGTGTGTATGCAGTTACTGATGATAGTCTATAAGATACCATAGGAGAAACATTCTCAAATTCAAGCTGTTCTATCTTAAAGCAAAAAAAAAAAAAAAAGAAAGAAAAGAGTATCAAGACAGGAACACAGATTTGTTAATGTTCCTAGATATCTGAGAGCCCTGGTAACTGTGTATTACAATGAACACATGGATTAGGGATCTCTGGAAGGTGTCAGATGACTTGAGACAATTTGAACAAGCATACCTCCCCAAAAGACTTCTGCTTATGCCTTTTGTCTTGTGGGACTAACATGTTACAGTCTTCTTTCTAAGATGGTGAAGTCTTCTTTCCAAAGTACTCAGGTATAATGTGATTCAAAGCAAGGCAATATTCTACAGTAGATGATAAAGACTTCCAATAAAGGTTTATATGCAAGAGAAATCCTCCCAGGGGAGAGAATTAGATGCAGTCGAATGGCTGATCACAAATCTCATTCCCTGATCGAAGAGGTAATTCAGAAAAGTCATCTCCAAGAGCTCCATTCATCCTCTGAATGATTCTTACTGTGTTTATCCAACTGAATATGATTTGTGGTCTGGATCAATGATCCGCATATGCTTCATCAACTTTCCTCTTTGTTTTTCCTGGGTAAAGTTTATTGCCACTATCCTGCTTTTCCTCCAGTATTGTATACTAATATGTTTGAGAATCCACAGAACAGACTAGTTAAAAGTGTTGATTCTCAAGAAAAAATGTAAGGATCAAAGTCCATGGTCTATCATAGATTAGCTGCACGAACGTGGGTAAATTAGCTAACATTTTGATATCTTACTTTGCTCACGTGACAATACATATAATGTGGATCAAAACATGGTAGCTCATGACATTATTTGTAGATGCCAAATCTAAAAACTTCCTTTGTGTTCATTGAAGAATTCACATTTATTAGATTCCTACCATGAACCAGATCCTGAGCTAAACAACAAACTGAACATTGCTTTAATGCAGAGGTAAGCTACTGAGGAAGATAGACATGAATCATATAATTTTACCAAAAAAATAAATAAATAAAGGGGGGAAAGAAAGCTACAATTCTGAGAGCTGATATTAAGATCCACAGTGGGAAGATTTTCGGTCATTTAAGGTAGGAAAGTTTTGAAAATATGTGTACTGATAGAATATATGATTGTAGCAAAGAGGGAAGTGCTAGTGAACAACCATTGCTTCATCTGCCAAGTTATGCAACATTTCTGGGCTTTTCTTTTCTGAAATCTGTCCCTCCTTCCCTCAATTGTATCTGCATGATTATCATAAAAGATTCTGTGTAATTACAAAATGCATGCTCAAACCTTGGACAGGAGAAGTCAGTTCATAAATTGGTGTTTCCCTTAAATGATGCCAATTGAAAAGATACTCATGAAAATGAAATCCACCCAAGAGATGAGCTATGGGTTTGTTTCCTTTTGCTTGTATTATTCTGTTGGGTTAAATTAATAGTGAAGACCCAAGAGCATGCTTGAACACTGATGAGAAGTATAATAGTTTTGCTTTCCTGCATAACAAGTCAATCTAAAACTTAAATGACTTAAAACAGGATTTTTTTTTACACTCCTAGTTCTATAGATTGGCAATCTGAGTTGGGTTCAGATTCAGCTGGTCTGGGCTGCTCTCACTCACAGATGAGCAGTCAGCAGGCAAATGTTTTCTTGGTCTGGGTTTTATAAGGTGGTCACATCTCATGTGTACGGGTTGGCTTGCCGCCATCTAGGTTGATAAGACAACTGGACTACATGTCTTTTGTCATCGAATAGGCTTGTCCAAGCTTGTCACACTCAGGATTCTAAGAGAGATAAGAGGGCAAACCCTAATGTGCAAGCACTTTTCAAATCTTGTCTCATACTTGCTACAGTTTTTTGACCAAAGCAAGGCACATGGCCAAGAGTGGAGACAGAGCTAATACTGAAGGGCATTTCCAAAAGGTGTGCATTCAGGGAGGTTTGCAAAATCAGAATCGTTATTGATCAATCCACCACAAGAAGAATAGCAAGTGAATATAAACGAATGAAATGGGGTAAGTGTCTGTGAAGACTGCGGATAGCTTTCAGGCCTATTATAGCTTCATAATTGAGGGCAGATTTGCTAGGAGTTCAACAATTTAAAAAGTAGCATTTGGGGGGCATTTTAAATAAAGTGCTGGTGGCCAACGCAATATTTAGTTTTCTTGGACTTCAATCATGCATTTCTCATAGAAGGATTACAGAGCTGTAAAAAGAGGACTTTCTTTTCAGAAACTGGGACAGCCCAGTGCCAGCAGTGTGCTCTGCCCAGCTCTCCAATCACTGCCATGCTGACAGAGGTTAAATAGTTATGAAGAATGTGCTTTTTATCACCCAATCTAATTTTTAAACTCAAATTCTCTGATCTCATTGCGATGTTAGTAACCTGTGTTTCCTCACTCTCTTTAGGTTTTTTGGCAAGAGTAAAAGAGCCCTCCGCTCTCATTTGTTTGGTAAGAATGACATGTTGGTGGGCTTAAGAGTGCTTAAAGAGTGTTGCCAAGAATGGGGAGGGGAAGAAATTGACAAGAAACTACTTTCCGTTCTAGCAAAAAATTGATTTGTGCAGAATAAGCAATACTGGCAACGGAAACTGCACAGTTTAACTGTGGCACTAGTGTTCTGCTTTTTCTCAGCATTGTGACCCTTGGACAAAGTAATGCTTCTGAGACTTGGTTTCCTCATCACTAAAATGAAGTTAATTTTTTTTCTTTTTAAATACCTCACCCAATGAATAAGCTTCCATGGCATCTGTAACAAATTACAACTAACTTAGTAACTTAAACAATACATTTTGTTTTAGTTTTATGGTTCTGAAGGCCAGAAGTCTAACTGGATTGGCAGAGGGGGTTCTTTCTGGAGGTTCTAGGAAAGAATCCATTCCCCTCCCTTTTTCAGCTTCTAGAGGCTGTCCACATACCTTGGCTCATGGTCACCATTCCCTTCCAGCCTCTACTTTCATCATCACTTCTCCTTCTCCATCTCTGACCCTCCTGCCTCTTAAGGACCTTTAAGATTATAGTGGACCCATCTGGATAATTCAGAAAACATTCTCATTTTAAGATCTTTAACTTAATCACATCAGCAAAGTCTCTCTGGCCACATAGAATTACAATCATAAATTTGTGGGATTAGGACACAAACATCTTTACAGGGCATTGTTCTGCCCACTGTGTCCCATGTAGCTGTTGTAAAGATGGCATAACCTTGTAAAGCACTTAACAAATGCTGTCAGATGCCAATGAACAAATGCTGCTGCTTTTGACTTGTCTCCCTTGTCTCGCTGTTGTTGACTGAATGCTCATATACCTCCAGGAAAATGTCCCAGCTCCCTAGCACTGCCTGAAATGTGCCCAGAACCTTATTCTGACCCTAAGTGTTTGAGTTAACACTCCAAACACTCAAAATTAACTATGTCCCATCAACCCCCTTTCTATGCTGCATCAAGCCTCCATGCTTTTGTTCAAGTTACCTCTCCCTTCCATCCACAGAATAATCTTTGCACGTTTATTAGAGGATATGTGTGTGTGTGTTAGTCGCATGGTGGTGTCTGATTCTTTGTGATCCCACGAACTGTAGCCAGACAGGCTCCTCTGTCCATGGGATTGTCCAGGCAAGAATACTGGAGTGGGTTGTCATGCTCTCCTCTGGAGGATCTTCCCTACCCAGGGATTGAACCTGGGTATCCTGCATTGTAGATAGTTTCATTAAATTACATTCTTATTAGTGGATATAATGTAATGGAATTAGGGGATATAATTCCATTAAATTCTATAAAACTCAATTCAGGCATTTACCTTCTTCAGAAAATCACCCCTGAGCCCTTGCCTGGCCTGACTCTTCTTACCCAACCTGGCTAGATGCTTCCTCTGAACCCTACCTACTCTGGGCTCTTGTTATTCTCCTCTTTATCATGGGGCTTACCACAATGCTGCTGCTGCTGCTGCTAAGTCGCTTCAGTTGTGTCTGACTCTGTGCGACCCCATAGATGGCAGCCCACCAGGCTCCCCTGTCCCTGGGATTCTCCAGGCAAGAACACTGGAGTGGGTTGCCATTTCCTTTTCCAACACATGAAAGTGAACAGTGAAAGTGAGGTTGCTCAGTCGTGTCCGACTCTTCATGACCCCATGGACTGCAGCCCACCAGGCTCCTGTCCATGGGATTTTCCAAACAAGAGTACTGGGGTGGGTTGCCATTGGCTTCTCCTTAAGACTATTTCATAGGTATCATTTCCTCAGTGGACTACATCATCTTGAGGGTGAGGCTATCGCTGCATCCTAAGTGCACTTCAATATTTGAGAACCATTTTGTTCTCAGATTTGTTATCATAAACACCCTCCAGGCAGTGGATGAGCTGCATTGCTGTCCAAGCTGCTTAGACAAACAGTAGCAATTCCAGCTAATGGCAGAGGCCACATTAGGGATCTGTACAGACATGCTGAGCTCTTTAGTACTGAGATGAAAAACCTGAACAATGAAAACCAGTGACCCATGACACAGGGATTCTGAGGATGTTGGCTTAGAGGCAAACTCACCTTCAGAATCACCTGGAGGGTAGATGGTTTTGGACAATAGTTTAATTGAAACTCTATACACTAACAAGAAGTGTTGGGATTTACCAAACAATAAGCCCTGCTTTCCAGATGGGCAATCTTCGCTCCAATACTTTGGCCACCTGTTGCAAAGAGACTACTTATTGGAAAATACTCTGATGCTAGGAAAGCTTGAAGGCAGGAGGAGAAGCGGAAGACAGAGGATGAGATGGTTAGATGGCATCACCCATTTAATGGACATGAGCTTGAGCAGACTCTGGGAGCTGGTGAAGGACAGGGAAGCCTGTCGTGCTGCAGTCCATGGGGTCACAAAGAGTCAGACACCATGGAGTGACTGAACAGCCACAACAAAGCCCTGCTTTTCAGAGGGGCAAGCTTTGCCTTCCAGGTGCCAACAGCTCAGCTGAGGAAGATAAATATGCACACATTTAAATGGCAAGGAAGGCAGCTCAAGTAAACAAATTATACAGAATTGACTGTCAGTAACTGAAAGCAGGCCAACAACACTCGGCTTTAGAAGCTTGCAGATCAGAGTTCAAACCCTATTTCTACCACTTGCTCAGTATAAGACCGTAAAGGACTCTCATTACTCTCTAATTGATGGTAAAACACATTGGAGCTGTTCATTTTCTCCGTGGCAGGCATCATTCTCACTGCCTTACCTGGGGTGACTGACTTAATCCTCAGTTCCACTCTCTTGTGGGCTTCCGTGGTGGCTCAGAGGGTAAAGCATCTGCCTGCAATGCAGGAGACCAGGGTTCGATCCTTGGGTTGGGAAGATCCCCTGGAGAAGGAAATGGAAACCCCCTCTAATACTCTTGTCTGGAAAACTCCATGGATGGAGGAGCCTGGTAGGCTACAGTCCATGGAGTCGCAAAGAGTTGAATATGACTGAGAGACTTCACTCCACTCTATGAGATTCTGTTCCTCTTCATTTACAGAAGAGGAAACTGAGGCACAGAATGATTCCATCATGTCCCCGAAGCCCTGGCACAAGTATGGGAGGAGCAGGAACATTATCTTAGCACTCTATGCTCACCCCATCCCTCTGTTTGCCTCTGTGTTGTGCTCATACAATCACCTCTCAGAGATGTTGCAAGGGTTGAACAAGTCACTGGATGTAGAAGAAGTCTTGAGTTCTGGGACTCACCCCAATGCAGAGATTGATCCTATTTCCCTCCTTTCACCCTTTCCTCTCAATCTTTCTTTAGGTTGATAACCTTCGGATTTGTTCTAATCTGAAATAGACAATGGTGTTGTGCATGATTTGCCTGCTCTGGTCACGGCTGGGAGAAACTGAGCAAAATCACAGAGATGGAATGACTCAGTGGAAGCAGCTGAACACATTCCATTTACGTAGTTAGCCACTCATGTTTCCAACAGTATTCTAGCTGCACTTCTTTTCCCAGATTTCCCCAGACCATTCCGAAGCCTTGTAAACCTGCTAAGTTAGTTCACTCACTGGCTCATTCAGTCATTCATTCATTAGATGGTTATTTCCTACCTTCTTCATTCTAGGTACTAGGGATTTGGTCTCAACATGACAGACAAGGTTCTCATATAGTTGGCTTTCTCCTAGGGTGTCCACAGGCAATATACAAGTTGCAGCTAGATCCCCTGGAGAAGGAAATGGCAACCCACTCCAGGAGCCTTACTGGGAAATCCTATGGACAGAGGAGCCTGGTGGGCTATGGTCCATGGGGGTCATAAAAGAGTCAGACACGACTTAGCCACTGAGCACAACAGGGTAAGTTCAGATCAGGGCGACTGCTAGGAAGACAACACAATTTTTTAAAAAAGACAAAAACTGGTACAGAAAATGGCCCATATGAACGTCTGTATATTAGAGGCAGAGGTAAGCACAAGCCTTTCACAGAAAGTGACTCTGAAGCCAAAATCCACATGGTAAGAAGGATGCCCAAGGTTGGGGTGTTTGAGGTGCAGCTGAAAAACCAGGGAGCAAGGGAGAGGGAGGTCACACAGAGGTCAGAGAGGAAGGCAGGACCCAGGTTAGGGAGATGTTGGCAGCCAGGTCAGCAGAGGAGTGTTGTGATCAGGAGAGCAAGTTTAAAATCCCCCTCTGGCTTTTGCATAGATGGTGGATGATGGCAGTGGGATGAGAGGTGGGGGGAGGAGACACAGGTACCAGTTAGGAGGCTATTCTTATGCCCACATGAGAAACCTGAGCTTGGAGTGGGTATGGCAGCAAGGTTTCAACACATAGCACCTAGCATTTACAAGCGATCTTTTGTTAGAGGGCACGAGCCTCCACCTGGAATGGTAAATCTGTCCCATCGGAAACCACATCAGATACCTCCTTCTATCCTCATAAAAGCATCAGTCAAGAGTGAAAACTAAAAATTCATCCTCAGATCAATTTTCTACTTCCACCTCAAAAGCTCAGCTTTCTACTTCAGCAGACCTTTAGATGCTAGGCTCTGTGAGACGTGGACATTGTGAGCCAAAGCAGAAGCACAAAGGAGCAAATTCAGTGTGAAATGCATTGCCACCGTGTCACTTCTCCGTCCTCAGCAGAGCAGAGCATTACCCACTGACTTTTGAGATTAACTTTGGTGATCTGACCAAAGCACATTTGTTTCTTCAGTTCTCCCTTTCCCGTCCAATGAGATTGGTTCTTTAAAAATTCATTAATTGGTTTGTCATTTTTGGGGTCGCACTGGCTCATCTTTGCCGCACATGGGCTTTCTTTAGTTGAGACAAAAGAATGCATGGGCTTCTCATTGCTGTGCCTTCTCTCGTGCAGAGTGTAGGCTCTAGGCATACCGGCTTCAGTAGTTGCAGCATGTGGCCTCAGTAACTGCGGTGCGTAGGTTTAGTTGCTCCCTGGCAGGAGGAATCTTCCTGGTCCAGGGATCGAACCCCATGTCACCTCCATTAGCAGGTGGATTCCCATCCATTGTGCCACCGCCATCAAGGAAGACTGGGATTGACTTATAACATTACATTTGGGAAGCAGCTCCATCCTCTATTCCTAAATTACCTACCACCCCTCTATGTGTGTCACTGAGACCCTGGATATCCCCGAGTGAGCTTTAGAGACATCATTCCTTCTGTGGGTTTCATCTCATCATCACAAACTATGTTGGTCATTCTATCCTTTATTCAAGAGGCAAAAAGGCAAATGTCCTTCTGGGACTATTGTGTGTGTGTGTGTGTGTGTGTGTGTGTGTGTGGAGGAGGCGTAATTTTCAGCCCATAGACTATAGGGATCAGAAACACTGAGCGATGACAAGAGCTCTTGAACCCATATATACACCATGCTTTGTCTCTACTGTGAATAGAAGGATGCCCTTTATAAATTCTCACATATTTTCAATGTGTATTAATGATGTTTTGTGGAATAAAGTTCAGATGCATTTTGCCTTTTTAATAATACATGACAGTCTTATTTTTTCAATACTCGGATACTAAATTTATAAGCATTATTCCTGTGGAGGAGGCAAAAGAGACTTTTAAGAAGATCTTTGTGGCTCAGCTGATAAAGAATCTGCCTGCAATGTGGGAGACCTGGGTTCGATCCCTGGGTTGGGAAGATCCCCTGGAGAGGGGAAAGGCTACCCACTCCAGTATTCTGGCCTAGAGAATTCCATGGACTGTATAGTCCATGGGGTCACAAAGGGTTGGACAAGACTGAGAAACTTTCACTTTTTACACTCCAAAGTGTGAGTATTCTCTGAGATACAGGCTAAGGATTCAGGCACATGGGTTCTTGGGCTGCCAGAGAGCAGACTCTGCAAGGACAGGGCTACCCCTGATGCTGTCTTGTGTTTCTGACATTGCTGAGCACAAGCTCTGGGACCTCATGGGAATGAAAGCAAAATCACATTCCTGAGGAGGGTTCACACACTCTGTGCACTAGACTTGGGATACTGATACAACTTCCTCTCTGAATTAACCCAACGAAGGAGAAGATGATTATAAGGATGGTAGGAATCTTCACTTTACAAATGAAGGAACAGGTCCAGAGGAACCAAGAGATCAGCAAGATTATGTAACCTCTTCAAGTTCACAGCATCTTAGAGGCAGAGCCCAGTTGTTGTTCGTGGTGGTGGTCAGTTGCTCAGTCGTGTCGGACTCTTTGTGACCCCATGGACTGCAGCACACCAGGCTTCCCTGTCCTTCATTATCTCCCAGAGTTTGCTCAGACTCATATCCATTGAGTCGATGATGCCATCCAACCACCTCATCCTCTGTCATCCCCTTCTCCTTCTGTCTTCAATCTTTCCCAGCATCAGGATCTTTTTCAATGAATTGGCTCTTCACTTCAGGAGGCCAGAATGTTGGAGCTTTAGCATCAATCCTTCCAGTGAATATTTAGGGTTAATTTCCTTTAGGACTGACTACACTTCAGCTCAAAAATGTGAATCAGAAGATCTCAGTAACACCTCATGCTGTTTCAAATAGAAGTGTGTCAAATCAGTGAATGAATGACTCACCTTGCAAAGCTGAATCCCAGACATCTCAAAAATCCCTACGTTCGTAGCTGGGACCTGGACCACTGTGTAGGGCTTCATGCCAGCCTGAGAAAAGATGGAGATGCAGGCAGAGGAGGGGAGGAGGAAGTGTGGGGTGCTATTTGTTTCTCTAATAGTCCCGTGACACCAATATTTAACTTTCTCACCGAGGACATTTCCTATTGTGTCAGCAGAGCCAAAGAAATTGCTCATTGCAGAGAAGGGCCATATTTATGCTTCTATTAGGGAAAGAGTGAGCCACGCTGTTCTCTGAGACTATTGATGCCCTCTCTCCGCAGAGAGCCAACAGCATCGTTGTTGTTCATTTATCCATCCCCTTAACCCTCCACCCCCGCCCTGCATGATAGGCAGCTGGTACTCCCCTTGTGCTTAGTCGCTCAGTCATGGCTGACTCTTTATGACCCCATGGACTGTAGCCCACCAGGCTCCTCTCTCCATGGGATTTTCCAGGCAAGAATACTGGAGTGGATAGCCATTCCCTTCTCCAGGGGATTTTCCTGATCCAGGGCTTGGACCTGCATCTCCGGCATTGCAGGCAGATTCTTTACCACCAGCCACCAGAGAATACTCTCCTTGCCCATTTCCAAATAAGGAGCCTGGAGTCAGCTGTCCACATCCTCCTGTGTGCCCTCGCACAAGTTACTTTCCATCTCTGAGCTTATTTTTTTTAATCTGTAAAATAAGAATGTCAATGTTATATAACATGGTGGTTTTGAGGATCAAATAAGCTGAGTGGTAAAATGTCGAGCAGTAAGTTCACCGCACTATGGAAGCACCTTGTAGAGCTGACTGATATCGTCAATGCACTGGTCAGTAGTGACATGAAGGTAAAAGCATGGCCTTGGAGCCAGCTCTGCCCAAGATAAAGACTTCAGTCTGTCACTTGCCAGATATGTGACAGAATCACAGCTCTGAAAGGTGTCATTTGCCCCATGGGAGCCATATCATGGCCATTTCTTACTGGTAGAACCCTCCACTTTCCTCTATGAGAAACGCTTTCCCTCTACTGGTGGGCCCAGGTCCCCACTATGTCAATACTCAGGGTCCAGCACTGGGTCAGGTGGACCCGGGCCTGCTCCAGCCTGTGGGTCATCAGACTTTGGAGTTGCTGTACTTCTTCTTGTGATTGAAGCCTTGTCAAGGCAGCAGCCCCTCCCCCAGAGGCCAAAGCCTTGTCCTTCTCTTACCATCTGGGGGTACTTACTGGTTGGCTAGTGGGTGCCCCCCACAGGCATCACTGAGATGGACAATGCATAGCACCTGCCCACAAGAATATCAAATTTTAGAGGAGAGACAAAGAAAGGATAAATAGCAATCATTTATTTGGATGTTTACTGCAGGCCAGAGACTTTACAGGCTTCTCTGGTGGCTCAGACAGAAAGAATCTGCTTGCAATGTAGGAGACCCAGGTTTGACCCCTGGGTCAAGAAGATCCCCTGGAGGAGGGCATGGCAACCTACTCCAGTATTCTTGCATGGAGAAACCCCAAGGACAGAGGAGCCTGGTGACTACAGTCCATAGGGTCACAAAGAGTCAGACACAACTGAGTATACAAACAGGTATGCTATAGCACTTACCTTACAGCCAGTTCTGATACAAGACTTATTTTTATAACACAAATGTTTTCCAGAACAATTGATATATCAGGGAACAATCTGAGCATAATGCAAATTTTATATTTGCTTAGCAGATTTGGTCTACAAGAAAGTTACATAAACAAAGAAAACTGCAGCAATATGAATACAGACATATGAAGATACACAAAATGAGCACACAGCAAACCTCAGACATCTGCCAGCTACCCAGGCCATCACATGTGCCCTAAGCCATGCTCCCCATCTACATCCTGTTATGACTTTCCATCCAGTTTTATACCTCCCCTTGCCCACTTCTCCACTACTCACAGTATACAAGCTTCAGTCTTTTTCAAGGTCAAGGGCAATACTTACTGATGTATTTTATTTTTTATCTACTTTCTCTGTGTGAAGCAGTGCCGCCCTTTTTATTAAGTCCCCACCTTTGTTTTTTTTAATGCGTCAGTGATGAAGTTTTGGAGTTCTGTGCCAATAAGTCCATTTTTCCCTTGAGCCCTATGGCATTTATTGCATGAATGCGCATAGTGTGATGATTTTCAGGGACTTTTAAGTCACATTACAGCAAAATTGGCTGTACATAATTCCATTAAATTTAGCCTAATAGTAGCAGGTGGGTCTATGTCAGTATTTACTCAGTTTAGTTCAGTCACTCAGTCGTGTCCGACTCTTTGTGACCCCATGGACAGAAGCACACCAGGCTTTCCTGTCCATCACCAACTCCCAGAGCTTGCTCAGACTCATGTCCAACGAATCGGTGATGCCATTCAACCATCTCATTCTGTCCTCCCCTTCTCCCCCTGCCTTCAATCTTGCCCGGCATCAGGGTCTTTTCCAATGAGTCAGTTCTTCGCATCAGGTGGCCAAAGTATTGGAGTTTCAGCTTCAGCATCAGTCCTTCCAATGAATATTCAGGACTGGTTTCCTTTAGGATTGACTGGTTTGATTTCGGTGCAGTCCAAGGGACTCTCAAGAGTCTTCTCTAAAACCTCAGTTCAAAAACATCAGTTCTTCAGTGCAGAGCTTTCTTTATAGTCCAACTCACATCCATACATGACCACTGGAGAAACCATAGCTCTGACTAGACACAATTTTGTCAGCAAAGTGATGTCTCTGCTTTTTAATATGCTGTCTAGGTTGGTCATAGCTTTTCTTCCAGTGTGCAAGCGTCTTTTAATTTCATGGCTGCAGTCACCATCTGCAATATTTACTAGACAGATGTTACTTTCATCAATAACAGGTTTCTGTCTACTACTTGGTAAAGCTGAAATGAAAACTCAGGTTCATCAGATTCCCAAGTGTGGCTCTTAGCCCTAGTGTTTCCAGAATTGAAGAATTCTACTTCCTTATTACTTAAGAGATGCTTGGTGCCAGGATCAGCGTTTCACAGAGCATTTGAAGATTTCCAACTAAACTGTTCAGAACCTGGATGCTATCCAGGGGAATGTAAACCTCGACACAGTCCAGTGCTTCTGTTTAAAAGTTTATCACATCTCAGAGAACAGAATCCAAGTCTCTCACCTGGAAGAATGGAGGTATTCATTAGTTCCTCCCACAAGCGTTTTCACGGTGATGCAGACACTGCGAGTTTCGCGGATTTTGAACGAAGCAGATGTCTTCCCAGCCTCACTCTGCTTTGGGTCAGATGGAGAGGGCAGAGGAGGAGACATGTCCAGGGAGCCAGGTTTCCTGGATGCTGAGAAACGGAGCATTCTAAATCGGAGGGTGTGCTGGGTAAGGTCAAAGACTTCAGGGAGCCCCAGTGAAATAGATGTCAAAAACAGGAGCTCTGGAGGGGTGGGCTGGGGATAGAAGCCAGGTATAGGTATATCTTTGGATTGAGGAATGAGGGAGATGTGAAAAATAGAGGCAGGCAGTCCAAGGAAACCCTTTGGAAGAGTTTCACTAAAAAGCAAATAAGTGTTAAGGTGGGCATGAGATTTGAGGATCTTTTATTAAAATGAGGGGAAATGAGCCTGCATAAATGCCAAAGCAAAGGTGGAGACTGAAGTCTACACTGAAGGCAGGTGATGGTTGGAAGGCCCCAGCCCCCGCACCCAAAAGTTGTCTTCCTATAGTCCACAACCCCCCGAGGAAGGGCTGTTCAGACCACTTTCTCCACGACCACACCCCTGTGGCCCACCCCCAGCAGCCAGCATCCTTTGGAATTAAAAGGCTTGCGGGCCTGGGCCCTGTGTGATTCTGGCAGCCTGGCTAGCTGACCAACCAGGTAGGACAGGCCCACACAAAGCCACTGGCCTCACACTAACTTCTTATCTTTAATCTGCTCTATGGGCACCTGAATCTGTGAGGGGTTGTTAGGGGAGCTGAGGACCACTGCCAGGGGGCCCTGTAAACTGACTGTGAGTGTGACTGCTGAAGGTTGGGCTCCTTAGGTTGGGACCAATTCTCCTTCTTTCTTCCCCTCTTGCTCCTGCCATCTCCTTCTGCAATTGCAGAAGTTAATGTCTGCAAACATCTGGCTGAAGGGAAAGCTGGATTGCCATCTCAATGCTTGTAGCAATATTGAACAAAGTGGGGCAGAGCTTTGGAGTTAAAAATAAAAAGCTTGAATCCTGATTATCCTGCTTTGAGAGTGAAGGACTTGAAGCGCGTGTTTCCCAAAGTATAAGCTTACTGTCTCTGTGGATGCACATGGCAATTTTATAGATGATGATTTTTCAGTTGAAGGTAAAATTCACATAAATACAGTTAAACATATTAAAGTGAAGAATTCAGGAGTTTTTTTTTTTTAGTATATTAATAATGTCACATGACCATCAACTCTCTCTAGTTTCAAAGCTTTTCATAATCTTATAAAAGCATCCTATACCCAGCATTTAACTTACATGCAGAGTATATCATGTGAAATGCCAGGCTGAATGAAGCACAAGCTGGAATCAAGATTGCCAGGGGAAATATCAATAATCTCAGGTATGCAGATGACACCACCCTTATGGCAGAAAGCCAAGAGTTAAAGAGCCTCTTGATAAAAGTGAAAGATGAGAGTGAAAAAGTTGGCTTAAAACTCAGTATTCAAAAAACTAAGATGGCAGCTGATCTCATCACTTCATGGCAAATAGATGGGTAACAATGGAAACAGTGACAGACTTTATTTTGGGGGGCTCCAAAACACTGCAGATGGTGACTGCAGCCATGAAATTAAAAGACACTTGCTCCTTGGAAGAAAAGCTGTGACCAACCTAGACAGCATATTAAAAAGCAGAGTCATCACTTTGCCAACAAAGGTCCATCTAATCAAGGCTATGGTTTTTCCAGTAGTCATGTATGGATGTGAGAGTTGGACTATAAAGAAAGCTGAACACTGAAGAATTGATGCTTTTGAACTGTGGTGTTAGAGAAGACTCTTGAGAGGCCCTTGGAAAGGAAGGAAATCAAACCAGTCAGTCCTAAAGGAAACCAATCCTGAATATTCATTGGAAGGACTGATGCTGAAGCTGAAGCTCCAATAGTTTGGCCACTTGATGCGAAGAGCTGACTCATTGGAAAAGACCCTGATGCTGGGCAAGATTGAAGGCAGGAGGAGAAGGGGAGAACAGAGGGTGAGATGGTTGGATGGCATCACTGGCTCAATGAACAGGAGTTTGAACAAGCTCAGAGAGCTGATGATAGACAGGGAAGCCTAGTGTGCTGAAATCCATGGGGTCGCAAAGAATCGGACATGACTAAGTGACTGAACTGAACTGATACCCAGCAAATAATCATTCTTGATTTCTGCCATCCCCTGGTAAATGTTCATTAATTTTCTATCTTCATGGATTTGCCCTTTCTGGATAATTCATATAAAAAGAATCATACAATATGTGGTTTACTGGATCTGCCTTCTCTCACTTAGGGCTTCCCTGGTGACTCAGAGGTAAAGAATCTACCTGCCAGTTCAGGAGTCTTGGGTTCAGTCTCTGGGTTGGGAAGATCTCCTGAAGAAGGAAGTATTCTTGCCTGGGAAACCCCATGGACAGAGGCCTGGCAAGCTATAGCCCATGGGGTTGCTAAAGAGTTAGACACACCTAGCGACTAAACAACAACAATCATCTTTCACTTAGCATGTTTTGAGGTCCACTCAATTAGTAACACATATCAGAACTTCTTTTATTTATCTGGCTTAACAACATTTTTTAATACATATACCACATTATTTATTCATTTATCATTGATGTACATTTGAGTTGTTTCCATTTCATATACAAGTGTCTGTATGGACGTGTTTTCATTCTTTTAGTAGGTATGTATCTAGGAGTGAAATTGTTGGGTAATGATTTTAATAATTGCATATATATTTATTTTATGTGTATTATATGTGTATATGTATGTATATATCAGTTCAGTTCAGCCACTCAGTCATGTCTGATTCTTTGCGACCCCATGGACTGCATCATGCCAGTCTTCCCTGTCCATCACCAACTTTCAGAGCTTGGTCAAGCTCATGTCCATCAAGCCAGTGATGCAATCCAACCATCTCATTCTCTGTTGTCCCGTTTTCCTCCTGCCTCTAATCTTTCTCAGCATCAGTGTCCTTTCCAATGAGTCATCTCTTCACATCAAGTGGCCAAAGTATTGGAGCTTCAGCTTCAGCATCAGTCCTTCCAATTAATATTCAGAACTGAGTTCCTTTAGGATTGACTGGTTTGATCTCCTTGCAGTCCAAGGGACTCTCAAAGGTTCTCTCCAACACCACAGCTCAAAAGCATTTTATTCTTTGGTATATATATATAAATATTTCCCAAACAAGTTTTTTATTACCTGCACAGTTTGAAACAAATGTATCCACCACTTGTACTTTATTTGTACTTGATATTTTTAAAATTTATTTTAATTACTTATTTTATGTGTATTGAATGTATGTATATATATATGTATACATGAGTATATATGAATATATATATGTCTGAAGTCTAGGACTTATTTATATTATACATTCACAAATATAAAAATATATATAAATATAAATATTTCATATAAAATATATAAATTTCATATAAAATTTTAACATAAAATTATATGAAAATTAAAAATATATATTAATATATAAACAGGAAGCCCTTGGCTTTAGGTCTTACGATTTATATATTTTTATATTTGTGTATATATAAGCATATGACTTCAGACATATATATAATTCATAATTACATATTATATATATAATACACATAAATTAATGAATTATTAAATAAACAAACATTTAAATTAAATAAATAAATAAATAAATATGTAATTGTTGAAATCATTATGCAAACATATTTTTATATTTGTGTATGTATATGTATAGTTCCTCCCTGGTGATACAGGTGGTAAAGAATCTGCCTGTAATGAAAGAGACATGGGTTTGATCCCTGGATCAGAAAAATCCCCTAGAAAAGAGAATGGATACTCACTCCAGTATTCTTGCCTGGAGAATCCCATGGACAGAAGAGTCTGGTGGGCTACAGTCTATGGAGTTTCAAAGAGTCCCACACAACTGAGCAACTAACTTCACTTTCATGTGTAATATGTGTATATATGCTTACATATATTTATATATATATATATACTAGTAAGTCCTTGACTTTATATATGTGAATTGTTTCTCAAGACAACTCTAAGCAATTAAGATCAATTTAAAAATATCAGGTACAAATACAGTATGAGTGGTGAGTCCATGCGTTTCAGGCTGTGCAGGCAAGACACGGTGACATCTCCCTGGTTCAATACCCACGGGTAGCACTTGGCCAGTCACCTTTCCATGTTACAACATCATCAGAAATTCTCACATACTTCTTGAGAGGTGTGCTTCCTCTCCCTGATGAGGCAACTGAGACTGAAGAAAGGTCAGATGACTTTCCCAGTCCTAAAGCAGGTCACTGGAAATGCCAGATATTATGAGCTGAATGGGGGTGCCTCTTCCCCCCACATCTGTATATTGAAGTCTTGACCCCAGCACCTCAGAATGTGATTGTATTTGGAGAGAGGTAACTGGGTTAAAATGAGGTCTTTGGAGTGGGCTTTAATCCGATAGGACTGGTGTCCAATTTCCAAGAGGAAATTTGGTGGAAAGTATGCACCCAGGGAGAAAGTGAAAGTGTTAGTCACTCAGTTGCGTCTGACTCTTTTGTGATTCCATGGACTGTAGCCCGCCAAGGTTCCTCAGTCCACTGGAATTCTCCAGACAAGAATACTGGAGAGGATAGCCATTCCCTTCTTCCGGGCATCTTCCCAACCGTGGGATCATACCCACGTCTCTGCATCACAAGCAGATTCTTTACCGTCTGAGCAGCTAGACACACAGGGAGAATGCCATGTGAACATAAAGGGCGATGCTTCTATAAGCCATGGGATGCCAAAGCTTGCTAGCAAAGCCCCAGACGCTGGGAGTGGGGCATGAAACAGATGCTTTCTCACAGTCTTCAGAGAGGAGCAACCCTGCTGATATCTGGATCTTTGGCTCTGGATCCCTGAGTTGTGAGATTACGTATCTCTGCTTTTTAAGACTTTAGTTTGTAGTGTTTTGTTATGAAAGTCTTAGCAAACTTATCCAACAGGATTCGATCCCAAATCTATCCTGAAGCACAGCACTCATCACCCACCTAGAAGCAGACTGAGAATCAAGGATCCACACACACACACACACACACACACACACATACACACACACACACACACACCCTTCAAAATACCAAGAAACTTCAGAAATTAAAGCTCATGTGCAACTTTCACAAGACTACTGCTCAGACCAACATGAAACACCCATTTTATTTGATTCACAATTGTAACTAGTTTGACATATGTTTTCCAATCAGGAAAGAGATGAACCAACATATAACAGGTACTGCGTTTGCTAGTTACAGTTACTATATGCCATTTGTAACTTACAGAACTCCTTTGACTTAAGATGTTTAATCCAACATGCATGATCTCTCCACTTACATAAGCTGCCTCCAAGAAGAAATAGGAATTTCAGAAGAATAGTATCCCAGAGTAAACAAATGGAAAATCTTATGTATATAAACATACCCTTAGGGGAATACTTGCCTTTCAGTGAAGCTTAAAGATACATATTATGATCCCATAGATATTATGAACATGAAAATAGTTTTCCAGAAAAGAGATTTCCCTTCTTAGTACACAGGAAAATGCTCATTTCTATGAAAGAATCCATCAAGAATAGTACCATTCTAAACGTAAAACTTTAAAGGACTCAAGCTTTACCAATTTCAAAAAATTTAGTCACTCCTAGAAAAGATAATTTCTTAAGATTCAGGAAGATAAGCATTGTGTGAGTTCATGGTACTTTGTTCTCTCCTACAATATTAGTTAGGTATACTAACCTGGACAACAGGGCAAAAGATCTTAAGTTACAGTGCTGTAAACAGTGTTCCCAGGAAGGTCTCCTCTCCAAGGCCGCTGGGATAAAACATCTCCTTCAGTCCACCATGATATTTGGAAATACAGTATAATCCTAGTAATCATTTTTTACACATGTTCCTTATTTGATGACTTATCAGGAACCAAGTGGGCTTTCCAGGTAGCACTAGAGGTAGAGAATCCGCCTGCCGCTGCATGAGACATAGGACACTGAGGTTCAATCCCTGTGTCAGGAAGATCCGCTGGAGAAGGAAATGGCAACCCACTCCAGTATTCTTGCCTGGGGAATCCCATGGACAGAGGAGTTTGGTGGGCTATGGTCCATAGGGTTGCAATGAGTCGGACATGACTAAACCGACTTAGTACGCATGCATGCCGGAACCAAGTGCAAAATAAAACAGCCAAGACCATGCTGATCACTTTTCTTGGAGCTGTTTCTTGATACTGTCAGAATGATGCAGAATTGAAACAGGAGATAAAGGGGTAGGGCACAGTCTTTAAAAGAAGGACATAGCCATAGTGAAGGAGGAAACAGAACAGGCTCTATCTTGAAAGCAGGACTCCATCTTGGGCAGGACTGTGGACTTTGAGCTCTATGCCCAGTATCTATGGAAACGACATACCAATGGGAAAACCAGGCCCCTGGAAGGAAGAGCCCCAGGGCTCTCCATTGCTAAAAGAATACCCTAATTATCTGTGTAACCGAATAGAATCATGCATTCTATTATGCTTATTGGGGTATCACCACAAGCTATTGGTAATTGTCCACTGTTAACTACCTGGGCTTAAGGCTTATGAATCATGGGTTAACCTCGATTGTATCTTTCTTTTTCCTTTGTTCAGACTAGTTTCAGGGAATTTTGGGGAGGTGGGTTTAGGCACATCTTCTTAGGGTATATAAGGTTTTCACAGAAACTGGTTTGGGTCCTTGGCTAAGAGGAAACTCTGCCTTGGGCCCGCTGGTGTAATAAACTGCATTCCACTATCTGCATTGTCCTTCTGAGTGAGTTTGTTTCCCGGAACCCGGAACCCGTGGCTACAACAATAGGTCATGACATGAATAATTAGAACCAATTAGATCCAAGATGGTGTATGAGACATCCACTAGACCTTGAGCCTCAGGATACCCTCATTGTAATGCATCAGCAAGCTAAGGGACGCAACTGCCGGCACCATGACTGTTCCAAAGCTGATCACATAAAGTCAACAAGTGAGTGGTATTCCTCTCACTGAATTCTTTCTAAGATGAGACATCAAGAGCCTGAGTTTTGCTAGGTCTTAAGACCAGATGTGTGATTTCAGTTAAAAGAACTCAGAATCCCAGTCTGAGTTATACAGTTTCAGAATGACTTTTTTCTATTCCCCTATTTAGCAGACACATCCTTCTGAAGTGTGACCTAGGCAGGCCTAGTAGTCCTGAATATCCTGTGCTCTAATCTGTGCTCTTTGAAAATGAAATCCATTCCCTAGATATTCATTAAAAGTTTCCTCCAAGGCCAATGTTGTGCTGGGAGTGGCTGACAGTGGAAGATAAAGACAATGCCGGGATGAACCTGAAGTTTGGGATGAGAAGAGGCTGGGTCAGGTCTGGTAAGGGTAGAGTGGGATAAGACACAAGAGCCCTGCAGTATTAGTCTGCTAGAGCTTCTGTAACAAGCTCTAGAAGTTAGTACCACAAGTTGTGTCGTTGAAACAAAAGAATTTTTTTGTTTCACAGTTCTGCAGTCTAGATATCAAGGAGTTAGCAAGATTGGTTCATTCTGAGGACTGTGAGGGAACGATCGACTCCAGTCCTTTCTCTTAAGCTTGTAGGTGACCATCGTCCATCTATGTCTCTTCACTTAGACTTTTCTCCGTGCCTGCCTGACTCCAAATTTTTCTTCTTTATAAGGATACCAGTCATACTGGATTAGGCTCCTCCAGTGACCTCACTGCCTTCCTTGGTGGGCTCAGCAGTAAAGAATCTGCCAGCCAATGCTGGAGACATGGGTTCAGTCTCTGGGCTAGGAAGATCCCCTGGAGAAGGGAACAGCAGCCCATTCAAGTATTCTTGCCTGAAAAATCCCATGGACAGAGGAGCCTGGCGGGCTACAGTCCATGTGGTTGCAAAGAGTCGAACACGACTGTGTACAAAATGACTGACCACACAGTGACCTCACTATAACTCAATTTCTTCCATGAAGACCCTACCTCCAAACAGGCACCTTCTGAAGTAAAGGGTTTTATATGTGTGTACTTGCCCAGCTGTTTCAGTTCTGTCTGACTCTGCAACCCTATGAACTGTCTTCCACCAGGCTCTTCTCTCTATGGCATTTTTTAGGCAAAAATACTGGAGTGGGTTGCCATTTCTTCCTCCAGGGGATCTTCCCAACCAAGGGATTGAACCTACATCACCTGCGTCTCCTGAACTGTAGGCGAATTCTTTACCACTGAGCCACTGGAGAAGTCTAAAAGTGGGTTAAATCTTAAAAATATTAATTTGGAGGGACACAATTCAACCAGTAGTGAGGCAGGAGACAGATGAGCTCCAGGGTAGGCATTTTCAATTGGCTTCCTGTTTATATTTCTTGGGTCAGGAAAAAAGTGGGCTTCAGGCTAGACACTTAAAACTAGCTTCCTGTTCACATTTTCTGACACTGGGGCTAAGTGGGCTTCAGGTTAGGTATTTATAACCATCTTCCTGTCTGCTCTCCAAAATAGAAGTAACAGTTGGAACAGAGTAAAACAGACTTTGTCTCCTGTGGAGGCTTTAAAACAACAGTCATGGCAGGAGCAGAGAAGGGGCTAAACCTCGTTTGAGTGAAGGATCAGGAGGTCATATGTATTTCCCATCCTTGGGGCTAGAGAGACATTTCATGTGTGCAGAAAGGCTCCTTGGGGGGTCAAATAAGAGGTGGCACCACCCTATTATATGTGTTGCTCTGGGCTGTAGTCCATCTCAGAAAAAAGCTGTGCACGCATGTTGGGCAGGGTCCTAGGGTAGGTTAGGTGTGGAAAAAGAAACAAGATAATTGGCCACATGTAAACAAAGGAAATCAGTCTGGAAAATTCATTGAAAGGACTGATACTGAAGCTGAAGCTCCGATACTTTGGCCACTTGATGTGAAGAACTGACTCACTGGAAAATAACTGACTCACTGATGCTGGGGCAGGAGGAGAAGGGAGATGATGGAGAATGAGATGGTTGGATGGCATCACCAACTCAATGGACCTGAGTCTGAGCAAGCTCCAGAAGTTGGTGATGGACAGGGAGGCCTGGCGTACTATAGTACGTGGGATTGCAAAGAGTCAGACACCACCGAGTGACTGAACTGAAACAAAGACTCAGGAGAACTGACGTATATAAATGACTCAGCCTCCTCACTCCTCCTCACTAGGGGGATGCCCGTTCCTTTCTCAGTGTGCATCTGCTTTGCTTCTATGTTAACTAAAGAATCCATTTCTCTGTGTACTCTCCTCCCACTTGTTGTTGTGCTATGTCTTTAGTAATAAACTTTTTACCTGCCTTTACAGTTTCTGCCTCTGTGAGAAATGTGTATTTCACTGGGGCAAAGATCCAGGAAACAATAGCTCTAGCCTGTAGCCCTTGCTGGTTTGGTGAGCAGGATTCCTGGTTTTCATCCAGGCTACCCAGGCTCAATTCCTGGTTAGGTAATTATGATTTCACTTCACACCACTGTTAAGAGCTTCTTCTTTGAGATCAATGGCACATACCAAGAAGTAGAGACCTTGGTCTGGACTCGGCAGGGAGGAATGAGTTGGAGTGTAGGAGAACACACCTGTCACTCAGGTGTGAAGGGTCCATCTCACAGGAGGATGAACAAGTGAAGAAACTGCTGCCTTGTCTTATGACAAACACGTCTAGAGAATGGAGAAATTGGCCTTTGTTTTGCAGTCTTTCTGAGAACACTTTAGAATGTGTTCTCAGACATTCAGAATGTTTTCTTGTAAATTTCAAATCCCTACCAATTTTGTCTGGGATACTTATCACCCTAAAATGATACATCTTATTTTCTCCCAAAAAACTAAGCAGTTTATAAAATACTCCAAACCCAATAGAATGACCTGGTGAGAGAGTAGGATGAAACAAGACAAGACAGAAACAATTTTTTATAGGATAGGAACCTGGGTGCAAAATAGGCAGCTTTATTTTTTCTAGAAATCAGTGAAAATCTCTAGACCTGTGCACCCAGTGGCTGAAAACTCCAGGCAGGCACTTCAAGAGAAACATCGTTGTGTTAGTTTTCTGTGGCTGCTTGTCAAAATTTTCTCATAGTTCTGGAGGCTAGAAGTCCAGTAGCAAGATATCAGCAGGGCTGACTCCTTCTTTTGGTTGTAAAAGAGGTAGCTGTCACAAGCCTCCCTTTTTGGTTTGCAGATGGACGCTGTTTGGGGGTCCACTGTGTTGCCCCCAAATTCATAAGTTGAAGCCCTAAACCAGTCCCTGCCCCCCCACCGCCATACTCCAGAATGTGACTGTAATTGGAGATAAGGGATTCAAAGGGATGATTCTGTTAACATGAAGTCCTCTGGGTGAGCCCTGATCTAATAATATGACAGAAAGAGGGTAGTAGGACACAGACACACACAGGGGGCCCCTGTGAAGCCACAGCCTTCAACAAGCCAAGGAGAGAAGCCTTGGAAGAAGTCCACCCTGCTGACACTTTGATCTCAGACTTGTAAAACAAAATCGTGACAAAATACACATGTGTTCTTCAAGTCTCCCAGTCTTTGTTACGGCAGCATGAGCAGGCTAATAGAGTCACCTTCTTGCTTTGTCCCCTGACACTGTCTTCCCTCTGCCTGTGTCTGTCTCTGGGCCAAGAATCTTTTGCTGGGACACCAGTCCCATTGTATGCTGCTGCTGCTGCTGCTAAGTCATTTCAGTCATGTCCGACTCTGGGCGACTCCATAGACGGCAGTCTACCATGCTCCCTCGTCCCTGGGATTCTCCAGGAAAGAACACTGGAGTGGGTTGCTATTTCCTTCTCCAATGCATGAAAGTGAAAAGTGAAAGTGAAGTCTCTCGGTCGTGTCTGACTCTTAGTGACCCCATGGACTGCAGCCTACCAGGCTCCTCCGTCCATGGGATTCTCCAGGCAAGAGTACTGGAGTGGGCTGCCATTGCCTTCTCCGTCCCATTGTATGGAGTTGACCAAAAAGCTCATTAGGGTTTCTCTATACAATCTTATGGCAAACCCGAAGAATATTTTGGCCAACCCGACATTAGGGCCCATGCTCATGGCCTCCCTTTCACCTGATTTCCTCTGTAAAGACCCTGCCTCCACACAAGGTCACATTCAGGGGTATTGGGCAGTAGGACTTCAACAAGTACATTTGGAAAGTCACACTTCAACTCATAACAGTTGCTATTTCAGCTTTAAACACTGTTGGACATGCTTTTTTCTAAGCTACACAACCCGGCCAATAAAAGCATAAGAAAGAGGGTTTTAGTTTCCTCATCTATGAGGAAATGAGGGGTTGAACACAGGACACCAGCTCTGAATTTCTATGACCTACAACCACGTTGACTTTCCTTAAATGCTGGCTTTGTTTCTCTTCAAGACAATGAACCTGATTGATTCCAACTAGGTTTAAGGAAATGGCCTCTGGGCATCCCTCAACCTTAATTTCGAAGGATTCCAGTGTGATAAAGCCCCCATTCATACCAGGGCTTTGCTGAGGGCTATGGACAGGATACTTGCTCATGAGAGGAGGACAGGAAAGTTGCCAAGAACAGTTATCACAGGAGGCAGGTTTGGGCAGCAAGTCTGCGAACAGAGGCAAATGCCTGCAGCAGGGATTTGCTGTAGAGCTTGGCTAACATCCTGCCGTCAGTTAGGGCAGTTACTGGTGTTAACATCTCCACTTGGCAGCTGTGACCGAAGGAGCCCAGCCTGCAGAATCAGACAGCCCTTAGTGACACTCATTGACTTTTAGTAAATGTCAGAAACACTAAACCCCATCAAAACAAAAAACACTGTGTCCTTTCACTGCCATGCAATTAATTTACAGGAGTCTTCCCCAAAGACTCGGTACACCTTTTTTAAAAATTATTATTATTATTATTTTTTTATTGGTTTTGCCATACAATGACATGATATCACCATGGGTGTACATATGCTCCCCCTCCAGAACCCCCCTCCCTCCTCCCTCCCTCCTCCCTCCCCCTGGGAAATCTCGGTGCACCAGCCCCGAGCATCAACCTTGGGCTGGCAATTGATTTCACATATGATAATTAACATGTTTCAATGCCATTCTCCCATATCATCCCACCCTTGCCCTCTTCCACAGAGTCCACGAGTCTGTTCTATACGTCTGTGTTCCTTTTGCTGTCTCGCATGCAGAGTTCTTGTTACCATCTTTCTAAATTCCATATATATGCGTTAGTATACTGTATTGTTGTTTTTCCTTCTGGCTTACTTCACTCTGGATAATAGGCTCCAGTTCCGTTCACCTGAGTAGAACTGATTCAAATGAATTTTTTTTTTAATGCTGAGTAATATTCCATTGTGTATATGTACCACAGCTTTCTTATCCATTCGTCAGTTGATGAGCATCTAGGTTGCTTCCATGTCCTGGCTATTGTAAACAATGCGGCGATGAACATTGGGGTGCACGTGGCTCTTTCACCTTTAGGAGTATTTCGAAGATACAGAAACACTTTCACTACACCTTCTCTGCCTCTTTATTTATTTATTTGGCTGCACCAGGTCTCAGCTGTGGCGCGTGATATCTTTAGTTGCGGCGTGTGGGATCTAGTTCCCTGACCAGGGATGGAACCTGGGACTCTGCACTAGACAATCTGTGTCCTAGCCCCTGGACCACCAGGGAAGTCCACTTCCTTGCTTCCTTGTTCACTGTTCCTATATTGAAAGTCTTCAGTGAGGAAAAGGCAGTATAATGAGCCATTCAATTATGAATTCATTTTTAAAGAGAGCTGATTAATTTGTTAATGGAGCAGTGTGCTCACTGGTTAATGAATTTTATAACTTGGTTAAATCCGGTACCTGTTCAATGAGGTTTTGCTTTATGCATATTCACTTAGCACAGATACTCATTTTGTAAATGGCACTTGATGAATATTTATTTAGCTGAGTTTCACTTTTCAGCATAGCAATGTATTTGGTGTCCCTATATCAATTGTGCCATTCTATGGACAGCAGTAAGAACAGGAGCAGTGACACCTGCTCTGTGCCTCCACTCTCAAAAGTGAAGGCTCTGCTCTTCAGAACAATGGTCTGTTTTATGAAAAGAAAAAAGAGAAAAACAAACAAGGCACATTGCAAGGTGATTCTTACAGGAATGGGAGAATGAACATCAGCAGGTAGACACAAAGGGGATTCTTAAAAGAACAGACCCAGTATATTGCGGGCTCAAAGCTTTATGTAACTCAGTTGTGCACACATTTTGATCTAAATTATTGGGTAGCAGTACTGCCAGGGAATTTTATAAAACACTTAACATGAATTAGCTCATGTAATCTTTATATCATCGCTAATGATGGATGGCTCATATGGTAAAGAATCTGCCAGCACTGCAGGAGACGGAGGTTCAATCCCTGGGTCGGGAAGATCCCTGGAAAAGAGAATGGCTACGCACTTCAGTATTCTTGCTTGGGAAATCCCACAGAGAGAGGAGCCTGCTGGGGGGTGGGGTGGGCTACAGTCCGTGGGATAGCAAAGAGTCGGACACAAATGAGCAACTAACATATACACGCAATGATGATATGATGCCCCAAATACAGCTGAGAAAATTAAGTGGCAGATAAAATAGATTTCCCAAGTCACTAAGAACTGGTGAGACTTAGCATGGCCCTGCAAAATCTGACCAGTCTGTTGGTCACTGTTTGTGCAAGAACAGGGACAGGCTTAGAGAAAAGTAGACGGATTTGACTCAGTGACTCAGTAGCAAGGAACATGTGAAGGGAGAGGAAAAACAGTAATGATGAGAGGTTAGACTTACTGAGGGTGCATCATGTGTCAGATACTTTGTAGGTAATATCCTGTCCTCAAAGGACACCATAACGTGGGTATTATATCCTTATTTTATAGAAAAGGAAACTTAGGTACAGAGTTCAGTAGCCCGAGTTCAAAGAGCTAGCAAGTGGGGGCGCCAGGATTCTAGGGTCATGTCCGCTCTGCAAGACTGCCCCTGGAGTCAGAGACTGAGGTTGCCACCACAGTTCAGCCACAGAGACAAGTCTTGTTCTTTAAGGATGTCCCAGGGTCCATTCGGGAGCTGGACTGTCACAAAGTCAAAGGCAGGGCTTATGGATTCTTCTCAGGAGCCTAAAATAAAGATTTTATTTACCTTTTAGTTTATTTTTCACTGGAAGATGCATCTAGGGAGAATGTCTAAAATGGCATAGTAAGAAGAAAACCTAACACAAACGTGCGGCTCATGAAAGTCACCAATTATCACAGGAGCTCGGAGGCCTTGCACCCCAGCCGTGAGCCCATCTCACCAAGATGCGGTCACTTATTCTGGGCCAAGAATTTCTGGAAGCTAATGTTATGAAAGAAACACGGCACAAAGCAAGCATATGCTTTTGCTTGTCCACATCAGAGCTTGCCATGCAGAGACACATTAAGAAGCAAGCTGGGGAATAAAAAGCTTTTTAAGCTTTTTAAAAATCATGGCATATGTGACAAAATCCTTTTTAAGATGATAATTCAATAAGGTGCATTGTTTCAGAGGATAGTATAATTCTTCCAGAACTTATAAGAACGGGAAACAGCTCCTGCCCTGTGTATTTCACAATGCAGGTAACGACCCAAGGGTTCCTCCAGTGGGACTTTACAGGTGTTCTAGTATGTTCCAGAGGAGCCTTTTGAAGACCAGGTAAGCAAGGAAATAAACACAGCCAAAGGAGTATTGTGTGGGACCTAGGATTTAATTTCTCAACAAAACCTATATATTTGATGGAGATAATGAATAATTCTCCTCGAAACTGGAGCCCATTATCCAGAGTGAAGCCAGAAGCAAAAACAACAATACAGTATATTAACGCATATATATGGAATTTAGAAAGACGTAACGAGAACCCAACATACGAGACAGCAAAAGGAACGCAGATGTATAGAATAGACTCTTGGACTTTGTGGATGAGGGTAAGGGTGGGATGATATGGGAGAAGGGCATTGAAGCATGTTAATTTTCATATGCCTAAGCATATGTAAACCCATGGTGATGTCATGACAATGTATGGCAAAAACAATTTAAAAAAATAATAATAAAAAAATAATAATAATAAAAAATAAAATAAATAATCAAAGGAACAAAAACATATAACAGAGTCTATTAGTTATATTAATTGTGAGTGGAACTTCCAAGTTCTGACAGGCCATCCTAAACTTTCTTGAAAATAAAAACAGTGGGATTTCTTTATTAGTTCTCAAAGATCCTAAAGAGCTTTGAACACTTAACAATTTAGAAAGAGAAGAGATGGTATGGTTAAAAATTAATGAAAATATCATGTGCAATACAAATGACCATTTATTTAGGTGCTTCTGCCTGTCAGCAAGGAGACACTTTGTTCATAGTTTCATTTAATCCTCCAAAGAAGTAATCTTAAGAAAGGTAATGCTATACTCCTCTTCCAGTTGCAGGAAACAAACAAGAGAAGTTAAGAAAACTGTGTAAGGTAACACAGCTCAACATCAGCAGAGCAGAATTTTCACCTTTGGTACACTAAAGGTCATGCCAGTTCCAGGATAACAGACCACTTCTCATTTCAAATTTTCAAAATGGCTTGAAAATTGTTTTTGAACTTTTTTTAAAAAAAGATGGGCTCAAGTAAAGAATAATTAACAACAGTTGAAAGTAGAATAATCTTTGTTGAAGATGTAATCCTAGTGAGAAAGAATGACCTCCCTGACTCAGTTTTCTTCCTTGGAAAAAACACTTCTGCCATAAACTGGAGCAATTACTCAGAAGTTAGTATGAACTTGACTATCAAGTTCTAAAGAAACTTTGGGAATGAGACAGTCAAGCTGGGAAATCAAAATGTTTTCTCTTGATTCCCAGGAATATAAGGGAAGATGTCAAATCTAGGTACAAAATCTGAGTCAGATGCCCTGAGTATATTCATCAGAAACTTCAGGACGAGAGGAGTGTTGCAAATGCTAACATTTTATGCACTTGTAGGCAATAGATTCAAGAGCAATCAATTTTAAAAAATCAAAAAGTGGCTGCAAATAGGAGTAGACCATATTATTAATAAATGGCTTGGTGGATCAGCTGGTGTCCCAGTCCTTATATGTTCACTCACTGAGTCCTCCAAGGAACCCATGAGTTAGGAATGGATATTCTCATTTTTCTTTCCCTCATATAATTAAACCAAGTCTCGGGGCAGCCAGTGTGTCTGAAGTTTTGCAGCTGGGTAATGCTGGAATCAGTTACATTCACATCTGTTGAAATTGCCTCAGGAGAGTGAGAGAGAAGAGGCATCTGAGTGCAGCTCCATCATGAGAATGAAAGAAAGTACCAGAGGTGTTTTCCTGAAGTGCCGAAGTCTCAGCTAGGATACAACAGATGTCTTACTTCAAGTCAGGCAAAATAGATAAAGAAAGCAGAAATGCTTTGGTTAAATGAAGATAGAGGGGTTCTAAAAAGATATCCCTAGGCAAGTGAAACCAGGCCGTAATTCAAGAGGCAGTGTGGGAAACAGGTAGACGCTTGATTAAGGGTTGAGCTGCCTGGGACTGAGCTCCATCCTAGGCCTGTGAACTTAGGCAAACACGTTAAAGTCCTGATGGTGTGTGCATTGGTTTAGGGTCACTCAGAGCCAGATGTCAAGATGGATGGGACAAGACACTGGGGGTGTGGATTAGTAATAGCACAGGCTGCCAGAGCAAAATATTAATACTGTGGAGTGGGTGGTTGAAGCCACAGAAAAACATTTTATCAGCATTTTGGAGGCTGGGGAATCTAAGGTCAAGTTACTGGGAATTGGGTTTCTGGTGAGGGCTTGCTTCCTGACTTTCAGATGGTCACTGTTTCCTCATATGGGAGAGAAGAAGAGGTTGGGAGCAGGGGGAGGCGTTAAAACACAGTCTGTAGCATGCAGGGCGCAGGATAAAGCAGGAAGAGCCTTCCCCCCTCTATGTGGTTCTGACATCGGTGGAAGAAGAAAAGGGAGGAAGAAGGTTTGAGTATGAAGGGTCTTTGACTGAAACACACTTTCAAGAAAGTTCTGGCCAGGCTAATGGGTGTTCTTTCCTTTCTTTTCTTTTTCAGCTTTACTGAGTTATAATTGGCAAATAAATCTGTGAGATGTCCAAAGTGTAGGACGTGATGATTTGAAATACATAGACATTGTGACAGTGCCCCCATGTTAAATTAATTCATACATCCATCACCCCACGTATTTATCTTTTTTAAAAAATTGTATTTTATAGTTGATTTAAAATATTGTGTAGTTTCAGGTATATAGCAAAGTGATTCAGTTATACATATACATGTATCTATTCTTTTTTAGATTCTTTTCCCATATAGGTCATTACAGAGTACAGAGTAGTGTTCGTTGTGTTATGCAGAAGGGCCTTGTGGTTATTTTATATAGAGTATTGTGTATATGTTAATTCCAACATCCTAATTTATCACATCCCCCAATTTTTCCCTTTGGTAGCTGTAAGTTACCAAACAAACTGTAAGTTTGTTTTCCATGTCTGTGAGTCTCTTTCTGTTTTGTAAATAAGTTCATTTGTGTTTTTTTTATATTCCACATATAAGTGATATCATATGATATTTGTATTTCTCTATTAGACTTCACCTAGTACAATGATCTCTAGGTCCATCCATATTGCTGAAAATGGCATCATTTCACATTCTTTCATTATTTTTCATGGTAGAGTAATATTCCTATATATATGCATATATGTGTGTATATATATATATATATGCATATATATATATATATATATATATATATATATATATTTAAATATATATATATATCTCACATATATCCTAAGTCATATTTGACTCTTTGCAACTCCATAGACTGTAGTCTGCCAGGCTCCTTTGTCCTGGGATTTTCCAGGCAAGAATACTGGAGTGGGTAGCCATTCCCTTCTCCATGGAATCGTCCTGACCCAGGGATCAAACCCAGGTCTCTTGCATTGCAGGCAGATTCTTTACTGCTGAGCCACCAGGGAAGCTCTATGAACACTGGTATGCATGCATCTTTGTGAATTACTGTTTTCTCCAGACAGATGCCCAGGAGTGGGATAACTGGATTCTACGGAAGCTCTAGTGGATGTTCTTGAGACAGTCGCTCACTGGAGGAGTCCTACATCTCGTTGGAATGGGAGTGGAGCGCCCTCTCACTGGGCTGGGAGCAGCCCAAGGGAAGTGCGGCACTCATGGTAGTGAAGGCAAGGAGGCCGCTGCCAGGATCATCAGCAAAGTGTGCTCCTGCTGCAGGAGATCTGAGGGGTACATTTCCCTGGCAGCTTCTGGGCAAAGCTTAGAAGATACTAACAATAGAGCATAGTTCAAACAATCTTTGGCAGGATGAAATGAGTTAATATAAAGTATATGGCTTGAGGGCTTCCCAGGTGCCGTCGTGGTAAAGAATCCACCTGCCTATTCAGGAGATGCAAGAGATATGGGTTCAATTCCTGGGTCAGGAAAATCCCCTAGAGAAGGAAATGGCAACCTACTTCAGTATTGTTGCCTGGAAAATTTCCTGGACAGAGTAGCCTGGTGAGCTCCAGTCCATGGGGGTTGCAAAGAGTCAGACACGACTGAGCAAGAACACACACACAGCTTAAAGTCTGCCACATGGTGACCACTTCGTATTTATCAGCTCTTATAAAATGTATTTCTCAGACACCCTTGTCTTTGCGTGACAAATGTAAAGAGTGCTCATCACACATTCATCCCAGTTCATATTTGTTGATCGCCTACGCCTACACTTCAATTAAATATATCATTGGCTTTATTGCTTTGTAAAAATCTTCTGCAGATAATCAGTGTGGATGCTCAAAAAGGTTATTGCTCCATAAAAGAAATGAGTCAGTCAGTCAGTTCAGTACAAGAAATAAGGAGCTCGATTTCCCTGACTTGAGGCTGGCGACCATAATACACAATGACAGTAGCACTGGTTATTTTCATGTTTCTAGCTCACTGGAGGTATCTTAGAATTATAAAGTCTCAGAATTTGATGGAAAATGTTAAGTCATCTGGTCCCAACTGCATGCTCTGCTTGGATTTTCCAATGAAATAAGCCTTCAGCCTTTCTTCACCAATGGCAGTGATGAAACACATACTGTCTTAAACAGGTGGCTATTCGTTTTTGAATGTGCTGAAGCTATTTTCCATCTGACTCTAGATCTGCTCCCCACTCTCCTCCACCCATGAAGGGGTGATCTCTATGAACTGTATTCTTTTTTTTTATTTTATCTTTAGATTTTACTTTATTTTTACTTTGGCCGTGCCACAAGGCATGTGGTTCCCTATTTCCCCAACCAGGTATTGAACCCCAAGGCCCTGCAGTGAAAGTACCGTCTTCATCACTGGGCTGCCAAGGAATTTTCTCTATGAGTTGTGTTCTTTCCAGCTAGATTTCACCAATAGATTTAGCCAACATCTGGCAAGATATTGGTGGGTGGGAGAGAGAAGTCAGGCTCCTTCTTTTCTTGGGTCCTATCTGAAGCATAATGTAGGATAGGCAAGTCCCTGATTGAAGTCGCTGCTTCCCTCAAGCTAGTGGGTGCTGAAAACCATCTCATCCTGTTTTTATTAGCCCAGGTTATCCGATTATCCTTTGTGATTCTCCGACAGGCCACCATGCCTTTGTAGCTAGTTCTCCTGGTAAGTCCATCCGAAATAACTCCATTTGATTTTACCATCTGTTTCTCATTGGTATCTGTCTACCATAGATGTTGATAACTGACAGAAAGATCTTCCTATTATAGAGGTGATGGAAACCCTTGTTCCATTCCTTGGAATCAGACAGAAAGGGTTCCATCTTTTTCAAATAAAAGTTCAAGTCCATGAGGCAGATCTTAATAGAAACCTAAAAATCTGGACATTTTCAGTTTGGGACTTTTGTGATAAAGAATTTGAAGGTATTTCATGAAAAACAAAATTCAAAAGCTAAGTACTTTCCGTAAATATCCTGCTGAGCTCAACAATCCTTTGTACGCTTTTCATTCAAAAAATGTCCAAGGCTTTTAATAGTCTACTTATAGTACCAGTCTTCACCACCTTTTAGGAAAAGGCCTTCCCTTTTCTCATTTCTTTGTGACGCTAGATGCCCTGTCTGTGTTGAATAAAGTATTATAGCCTTTAATTTGCCCTCAATTGACTATGCAAAAACCTCCCCGGAAGACAAACTATGCATCTTTTTAAAGAATTTATTGTTTAATTGGAGGAAAACTGCTTCACAACACTGAGTTGGCTTCTGCCCTACAACTATGGAAATCAGCCATAATGATAAAATAATAACCCCTTCCTCTAAAGCCTCCCTCCCAGTCCCATCCCACCACTCTGGGTCATCACAGAGCACTAGGCTGTGTTCTCTGTGTTATGTAAGAACTTCCCTCCAGTAATCTATTTTACACACAATAGTATATTTATCTCAATGCTACTTTCTCCATTTGTCCCACCCTCTCCTTCCCTCACTGTGTCCACAAGTCTGTTTTCTATATCTGCATCTCTATTTCTTCCCTGAAAATGGGTTCATCAGTGTGATTTTTCTAGAGTCCATCTATATGAGTTAATACAGGATATTTGCTTTTCTCTTTCTGACTTACTTCACTCTGTATAACAGGCTCTTGCTTCATCTACCTCATTACTGCTGACTCAAATTCATTCCTTTTAATGGCTGAGTAATATTCCATTGCATAGATGTGCTATATCTTCTTTATCCCAGGTATTGCTATTTTCTTAAAAGAAATGTGTTGCCACAGAATTAGTGAGCAGAGGACTCCATGCATTTTAACAACCTTGATATATATTGTTCAGTTGCTTTTCAGAATGTTTTTACCCTTTGAACTTGAGATCTTATGAGCATGTCTTAATCTATCCACAGATACCTATCCGTGTTAAGCATTTGTTGTTTGTTGTTCAGCCACTAAGCCATGTCCGACTCTTCGATCATGAGGACTATAGCACACCAGGCTCCTCTGTTCTCCACTATCTCCCGAAGTTTACTCAAACTCATGTCCACTGACTTGGTGATGCTATCTAGCTATCTCATCCTCTGCCACCTGCTTCTCCTTTGGCTTTCGGTCTTTCTAGCATCAGGGTCTTTTCCCAAGATTTGACTCTTCCCATTGAATGGCCAAAATATTGGAACTTCAGCTTCAGCATCAGTCCTTCCAGTGAATAGTCAAGGTTGATTTCCTTTAGAATTGACTGACTTGATCTCCTTGCTGTCCAAGTGACTCTCAAGAGTCTTCTTCAACACCACAGTTCAAGAGTATCAGTTCTTTGGCACTCAACTAAGTGCTAAATATTACATACATATAAGCTGTGTATGCATATACATATATTTAATTATTTAAGGGGCTTCCCAGGTGACTCGGTGGTACTTAATATTTGATTATTTAATTATTTAATGAATAAATAGACATGAAATTTTATTACAATTAATTTAAAAATATTCCTGGAGTACTGGAGCAATTATCTATAATTTGTTTAATAACTAGTCTACCTTTTGGGAGCATACATTTTTTCCTTCTGATCCTGGAATTAAAGGTGGACTTTGATAGAGAGTCTCCTTACTCCACACATACATTTCTTAAATTAGGCTACACAGTGTCTCAGTTGGAGAAGGCGATGGCACCCCACTTCAGTACCCTTGCCTGGAAAATCACATGGATGGAAGAGCCTGGTAGGCTGCAGTCCATGGGGTTGCAATGAGTTGGACTTGACTGAGCGGTTTCACTTTCACTTTTTACTTTCAAGCATTGGAGAAGGCAATGGCAACCCACTCCAGTGTTCTTGCCGGGAGAATCCCAGGGACAGGGGGAGCCCAGTGGGTGGCCATCTATGGGGTTGCACAGAGTCAGACATGACTGAAGCGACTTAGCAGCAGCAGCAGTGTCTCAGTTTCCTACTTTTCAAAATGAAGAGAGCAATTAGTGCAGGAATCCCAGAAGGAGAATGCCCAGCCTGCAACTAGTAGGTGGTTTATAGATGCATGTCCTGTTAACATCCCAATTCCACCCTCTCTGGTGCCATTGTGGCTTTGGCTAATGCTGATTCACTTACACAAATGGTTACTGACCCAAGGGCTCAGAGTATCGAGTTTTGAAGTGCAGCCCACTGCACTATATATTATATAGAGGGGCCTGATGCTTGCAAAATATTCAAAGAAAAACTAACATATGTCAATAACAGTCCCCAGAAGTGTTTATGAAAACTGGGCATGTGCATTCTGCCTTTATTTTTTTACTGGAATTTTATTTATTTTTTCCAATTGGAATATAATTGCTTTATTAAGCAAGGTTATAGTCCATGGGGTTGCAAAGAATCAGACACGACTGAGTGACTGAGCACCCAGCCACACAACGTACACTTCAGTACCAGCCCTCAGGGAAGATGTCTGTCTCTGCTCTGCCCTTGGATTCAAAAGCAAGTCCTCCTCTCAAATGGAGAAAGAAAACATTAAATGAAGGCAGTTGAGGAATATAGTACCTATGAACTATCTATCAACTATTCAAATATTCTTCCAACAAACCTTTTTTGAGCACCTGCCACGAGGCCCTTGCTGTGTGAGGTCCAAGGGAGACAAGGCAACACAGACACTCGAGGTGCTCTTCTTGGTTGGGGACTTGGGCCCAGGAGTGACAGTAACACTGAATAGGTGGGCCTGCCCCACAGAAGATATTCTTAGACAGTGCTTTGAGGGTGTCATGGGGTTACTAAGTCCTTAGTAATAATCCAAGTGGCTGTGTATCAGCAGGGCTCTGAAAGCCACGGAGGCCACCAAGGGACAGCAAAGAGAGGGACTTGCTTTGAGCACTGCGCAGAGGCATGAAAAAATGTGGCCTGTTTGGGAAAATCAGCTAATGTGTCAGGTAATCTTGTGTCTTAAAATGTGGTCAAGTAGTTAGAGGAGAAGAGAAAGGGATCAGGAAGGTAAAGTTGGACCAATCTTGCAAAAGGCTTTGAATGCCACATTTAAGAATCCCAAAGGAAACTTACCTTCCATCAATGGGCAGCCATCAAGATATGAAAGTGGGGAATAATTAACACCCCTCTAAGGGTCACAGTCAACACAGGTAACCTGAACTCCATGCAAATTCCAGCCAGCTACCAAAGTGTAGTCCCCAACACCATCCACCTGCTTTCTGTATAGAGTTCCCCTTCTCTTTATTTATTGGCTTTTATCTCAATTTCAAAAACCCATTTATGTTTATTAATGACTATCTATAGTGACTTCCCAGGTGGCACTAGTGATAAAGAACCCGCCTGCCAATGCAGAGACAGGATATGTGGGTTTGATCCCTGAGCCAGGGCATAGCAACCCACTCCAGTGTTCTTGCCTGGAGAAACCCATGGACAGAGAAGCCTGGTGGGCTATGGTCTGTAGAGTTGCAAAGAGTCAGACATGACTGAAGCAACTTAGCATGCATAGAATATCACAAGTGTACTACTCAAAAACTTGGAGTCTTTTGAATTATGAGATGAGATTGCCAGGGAAACAACAAATTCCTCTACATTTGAAATCCTCTCAATTCTATCAGCCCCCCATGGTTCTGGAACAAGAGTTAAAGTTTTCAAACTCCAAGCATGTTTCATAGGAAGAGGAACCAAGCCTGAAGTATTATA
Organism: Antilocapra americana; assembly: GCA_007570785.1. Lineage (NCBI taxonomy): Eukaryota > Metazoa > Chordata > Mammalia > Artiodactyla > Antilocapridae > Antilocapra > Antilocapra americana. The sequence continues at coordinate 1,065,187 of ML660770.1, read as the reverse complement.
AACATTAGTTGTTGTTGTTTTATACACTATGAATATGTCAAGGTCTTCAGTAGGATGGGTCCATTGTCTCTAGAGGAGTGATAGTAAAATACACAGTGTGATATGATTATGCATATATTAAAATGATGCACATGCAGGACAGGGACAAGAGCAAAGCAAAAGAAAACACATTGTCAGTGTTGTGTGATGGAGAGAGCTGACTGTAAGGTGAGACAGTCCTGGCTCAGACCCCAGCTTCAAGGTCCTCTCTTCTAAGGAGACATTGTCAAGGTTCAAGGACACAAAGTATACCAAAGACATGAATGCTGACTCCAAGCAAGTTCTCATTTACATGCAATCCAAAATAACGGTACCACTGAACCCTCCTGGCTTGATTATAGGATCTCATCTCCTCTCATTAGCATCCAATTCTTTCTTGGATCCCCAAAAGGAGTATAACATGCTCACAGTTGTCACCTCATTGTTAGAGCTCTGTGGATTATTTGTCTGGTTAAGCGTTAGGTTGTATCATGCAATGTATGATATAATAGCAACAGTCCTGAATCTCAAAGGCTTGACAACCACCATCTGTATGGCTGGGGAGGAAAGGGCTGGGACGTGGATGGTAGACCTCCTCCTATTCAGAGACACTTTTTCACTGATCCTAAGGAAACCCTGCTCTACCCAGAATTTCACAAAATCTCCCATGAAATTAGCACCTTCAGCTACCCTCTTCCACGGCCCCTCGCCTGTATGCAAGTCTCAAAAAACAAACATTAAGACATCACCTCCATTTCTATAGTGATAAGGTATAGTTTGCAGAACATTCAAGGCTTCAACTCTAGACCAAGACAGCCTGACTTAGCCATTCACACCTCACCTGTGACTGATCAACAAGATGCGAAATTAAAATGGGTTTGCATTTCCAAACCCAAGCTGAAATCCTATCTTTATATCCTTTCAGGATGGAGGGGTGAATGATTTTTCAAAAATCTGTAAATAGAGGTTCTCAGGACACAGGCAACAAAGGAGCCCTTCAGTTCCCTCCTCTAAGAGCATAACAAAATGGTAGCAATTTTTAAGAGATTATTTTTTCTGGCTTCTACCCAAAACAGTTTCAAAATTTAAGGTACTGATTTCAGGCAGAACAGCCTGTTACTTCAAATCTTGGCATAAAGAAGAAGAAAAGAAAGGAAAAGGAGTAAGATAGGGAAAAGAAGGGAGGGAGAGAAAATAAAACTTTCTTCTTTTCCTTACCTAGAACTTACAACATTCTAGAACTTTCCAGGGACTTAAAGATCATCTAGTTCTACAACCTTTTTCAAAGAAGGAAATCTCAGGCTTCAGAGAGATGACAATGTGTGTCTAAATCCAGAGCCAGTGAATGGGTGAACTAAAACTTTTTGCAGCACATCCCAGAGTCCACTGTTGTCTAGATAAACAACAGATTAGATAAGGGGAAGGCATGCCCAGTGATTTTCTGGCCCAGATTTGAACCGCAGAGTCTAGGCACCCACTTGTGCAAATGTACTTCATTATTATGCTTGTCTGAGTTCTTGGCCAGCGGCCAGAGGAGCTGGACTCTGGACAGGCATCCAGGGGGGACTGCAGTGAATGGGAGGGAGCCACCCAGCTGGGAGGAGAATCTTGGCTCTCTGCTGAAGAGTGCGTAAGAATCAAGAAACTAGTGAGAAATCCCTCTAGGATAGTAAACGTCATTGAGTGCAGAATTCCAGGCCAGGATGAACTACTGATGTGAGCAAACAGTCAGTGAAATGTCCCTGCTCTGTTAGTCTTTTCTTTCTCTTCTTCTTTCTCCTTGTCTCCCCGAATCCCTCTTTCTTCTTCTTTTTCTCCTTCTTTCCGGAGATGGTTTATACTTCCAGGCATCTAAACCCTAACTGTTCATCCCAACATCTGCTTTACATGGAGCGTGGTGGTGACACTGAGAGTGCAGAGAAACTGTGTGTGTCACTGAGGTCCTCATCAATCCTGCACTGTTTCAGTCGCTAATCAGTAAGCTTGTGCTGTTCTGAACAGATGCAGTATGTAGAGTATTGAGCTGGGGAGTCAAATAGACTCTGCTTCTGTCTAGCTGTGTGTCCTTGAGGAAGTCACTGGATGTCTCTGGTTCTCACTGTCCACAGCTGAACATAGGGACAAACACAGACCCCAAGGAATCATGAGAGTGAAGTAGGAGAGGAATTCAATTTCCCGTTCTCTGTTAGAGATCCTCAAGTTTCTCTGCCAGAGACTCTTTCCTCCCTGGTGTCAATTTCTATGTGCTGGATGAAAGAGCATTTATTCACTCATTCACTAAATCTTAACATAGGGCTCAGACACTCTGCTGGCTCTGAGGGTTTAGGAAAGAATGGAAGATGTAAAATCCCTACTCTCATAGTTTGGGGATTCTAGCAGGGGAGGGCAATAAGCCAGCACCAAAGGAAAGCTTCGTGATGGAAGAAACTTTACTTTTCATCCACTGTTGTATTCTTTATCCTGTGAACCGTGTCTGGCCCACAAGGTACTCAGTATCCATGGAATGATTGAACAAATTCCATCTGGCACAAAAAATTGAAATACGAGAGACTAGTTATATATATATATATATATATAACTAGCATATATATATATATATATGCCAGATGGAATTTGTTCAATCATTGAACAAATTACATCTGTATGTGTTTATATATATATAATATGTATGTATAACAGTCTCTCTTATTTCAATTATATATGTATATAATCTAAAAATAAATGTATATCATCTTTAGTAATGATCAGTTCTATGAAGATGAATAACAGAGTGGGAAAAAAAAGTTACAAAAAGTTGCAGAATAGAGGAAGCCCTCAGTCAGGAGGTGATATCTGAGCAGAGATCTAATTTCAAGTGAAGTAATACTCATGGTGAACATTTATAAATCATGTAGTGAAGTAAACACTGTTCTTGACAGCTTTCCACATGTTAAATTAGTCAGCTCTCATGTAGCCCAGTGAGGGGATGTCTAACACTGGCCAAATTAATGCCGATGACATGAAGCAATGGGAATCAAGTAACTTGCCCAGGGTAATACAGCCGGAAAGAGGAGAGCTTAAGATTTGAGACCTACAGCTTGCGTCTAGGGCTGTGCCTTCAATCATTATAGGGGCACTGCCTCAATTTTACCAAGTGGGGGTACATTCCAAAGCTTTGGAACCACCCCTTCCCCAGATTCAACTGACAGAACAAAGATTCAATCATTCCCTGTTTCATAATCTGTGATGCCTCAAAACTAACCACCCAGCCAACCAACCAACAAAAACTCAGAATCCGGAGGACCCTACCCACCCCTCGCTGTGAATAGGCTCTGTTGGAAGTGGAGTATGGTGGAGTCATGCTTCTCAAAAAGCTACCATGGTGACTTGTACATCTAGCAATGATTGACAACACTGGTTGGGTGGGGTGGAATAAAATTCAAGAAAATCTTGCATATCTATTCAAGAATCCACTGAAGAACAGGGGCTGCAGTCAATGGTGGATGGAGACAAACTCAGGACCATCCTCAAGACCTGGAGCAAATGTCACCTGTTCTGTGATGCCCTCACCCATCCAGGTGACTGCCATGTCCCCTCTTACCTCCTCTCTGTCCACCTTTCTATCAGAGCTGGCAGGATATGCAGTCATATCCCTTCTCCTGGGCCATAGGCTCCTCCAGGACAGACACCGTGTTCCCATTTTGCAAACATTAGAGACCTCTTGCAAAGCAGTGTATGAACTGAAAAGAGTGCCCATGCATACCTACACTAGGATTTCAGCATGCAGACCCAGAGACACAAACTGTGAAAAGGGACAACAGGGCAGGATGGCCTGGGGAGAAAAGGAACTGAGTGGAAACAAGTCTGCATTTTCCTGGTCCCATTTCTCAACCTGCCCAGGGCTGGGAGGCAGAAACAAGCTTCAGGCCAGAACTCGGAGCTGTTAAAATAAAAAATCCCATCCACCACCTCCATTTTGTAAACTACACTCCCAGGTGGCTCAATGGTAGAGAATTCACCTGCCAATGCAGGAGATGCAGCTGAGAAGATGCCCTGGAGAAGGAAACAGAAACCCTCTCCACTATTCTTGCCTGGGGAATCCCATGGACAGAAGAGCCTGACGGGCTGCAGTCCATGGGGTCCCAGGGTCAATCATGATTGAGTGGCTGAGCATGTAATTTGTTGCAACATCCTTAGGAAGAAAATACAAGCACATTGATGGGTCTTCTGGGTTGACCTTAACCCACACGTTGGTGAACAATCCATTCCTATACAAGGTAGACACTCTAATTATGTATATAATTTGTTTTGCTTACGAAGAGGTAGTCTTTTTTTTTTTTATCATGTATTTCCAGCAGTTTGATAAGTTAGTTCCAACTCATGATGAGAAATTATTGTCAAACAAAACTGACAGTGTCATGGGTTAATTTTCATCCTGGATAATGCAGACACCCTAAGGTTGTGATGTTGAATATTTCACAAGAAGGTTGGGAAGAGCACCATTTAGAGAGAAAGTAATGCACTTCTCATGGGAGGGATTGAAAACTGTGTTCAGTTCAGTCGCTCAGTTGTGTCCAACTCTTTGCAACCCCATTGACTGCAGCATGCCAGGCCTCCCTGTCCATCATCAACTCCTGGAGCTTGCTCAAACTCATGTCGATCAAGTCAGTGATGCTGTCCAACCATCTCACCCTCTGTCATCCTCTTCTCCTCCTGCCTTCAATCTTTCCCAGCATCAGTCTTTTCCAATGAATCAGTTCTTCCCATCAGTTGGCCAAAGTTTTGGAGCTTCAACTTTAGCATCAGTCCTTCCAATGAATATTCAACACTGATTTCCTTTAGGATTGACTGGCTTGATCTCCTTGCAATCCTAGGGACTCTCAAGAGTCTTCTTCAACACCACAGTGTAAAACTGTACAGTAGCTTAAATTATAACTGTAAATGATGTATTTGGTCTCAAGATAAGTCACCAGTTAGGCACACGAAAAGTGAATCCAATTAGGCCTGCTTTACAATAAATATCATGCTTATTTTCCATCTATAAATTGATATATAATGCAGCAATTATAAACTAGAATTGTATGCAATGATTCGTGATCCATGTAGTTAATATTTTTATGCAAGTCCACCTGTATAAATTGCAGATGAATTAAAAACATGGTTGACTTGCTTGAAATTAAATAAAAAGTTAAGATAGTCCCTAAGGTTGAATTTGTGTCTATATATATATATATATATATATATATATATATATATATATATATATAAAGTGATAAGAAATATAACATAAATTTTAACCAGTTTTAAGCATGCACTTTAATTATATCAGTCATCACTATTTCCAAAAAAATTGTACATTGGTCACCACTGTCTCTCTCCAAAGCTTTGTCATTTTCCCAGCATAAACTTGGCTGTTGTTACTGGTAAGTTACTCAGCTGTGTCACAATCTTTTGCAGCTCCATGGACTGTGGCCCGCCATATCCTCTGTCCATGAGATTTCCCAGGCAAGAATACTGGAGTGGGTTGCCATTTGCTTCTCCAGAGGATCCTCCTGACCCAGGGATCGAACCTCCATCTCCTGTGTTGACAGGCAGATTCTTTACTACTGAGCCACATGGGAAGCCCTGTAGCAGAACCTTTCTTCTCATTAAATAATAGCTCTTCATTTCTCCTTGCTCTCCAGCCCCTGATCACCTCTAACTGTCTTCCTGTCTTTATGAATTTGATCAATTATTTACTTCCTATAATTGGAATCATACAGTGTTGGTTCTCCTGCGTTTGGTTTAGTTCAGTCAGCATAAAGCTTTCAAGGTTCATCCATGTTATAGCATATATATAAGAATTCATTCCTTTCCACAGCTGAATAGTTTTTTGTTGTATGGAGAGAAAACATTGGTTTACCAGGTCACCTGTGTGTGGACACTTAAGTTGTTTCTACCAGCAAAAGTGAAGGTGAAGTTGCTCAGTCGTGTCTGACTCTTTGCGACCCCATGAAATGCAGCCTACCACGCTCCTCAGTCTATGGGATTTTCCAGGCAAGAGTACTGGGGTGGGCTGCCATTTCTTTCTCCAGTTTCTACCAGTGGGTGATTATAAATAAAAGATTGGATTTTAATAGATAGATGACAAGCATGGGAAGAATATCCCTTGAAATTTCAAACTCTTTCAAGTTTCCTTTTCAAAGTTCATGCACTGGGAGATGGGAGAACTGAATCTTAAATGAATGATTATGGTACAGATCACACACATACAAACACACACACACACACACACAAACATACACACACAGATGAGAGAAATGGTAGCTAATTGAAAAACAGTAATTTTATGTCCTTAGCAAATAGTTAGGAGCCTCCTCTACCAAAACAGGTAAATTTCCAAACTATTTAGTGGAAGAGATTTTCTTTTTAAAATATCTTTAATCTGCATCTGACATGTATAGAAAAGAAAGGAAGGAAGAGGATTTTCAGAATTATCTTCTTCAATACTTGAATACTTCAGAAAAACAAATAGACCTTTGTCATTCAGATAACTGTCTCAAAAATCGCGTTTGCTTTTCAATGGCCTGGATTTATGTGGATGCTTATATTTAGAGGCACAACAAGATTTCACTGATTTTTTGAAGTCTTGGCCTTGATGATCAAAATGGGCAGTGATACCAAGGGGCTCTTCAGTTTTCAACAGCCAGTTCTTTATTACAGATCTTTTGAAGGGATCCACAAAGAGTGTGTTAAACAACAATGAATGTGTGTGTGTTCAGTGCATACCACGTGCCTGTCTGTGTTTATGGCCTTTAATGTGCATAAGAATTCCTTAAATAATACCTTATTCCTATTTAACATACGAACAAATTGATCTTCTGAAAGAGTTAATCACATTTGTCCAGTATTACCCCCAATTAATGTCAGGATTTAAGACCTAGTTTTTTTTTGTTTGTTTGTTTGTTTTAAACTGGGCAGCAGATAAATAGAAAAATAGAGGAAAAAATGTAAATCAGAACTGAATTGGATACTTCAAGTGCAAATCAGAACTAGGTAGAGTCTTTAATTGTGTGGAAAATGTAAATCACTACTAAAGATAGAACTTCCAAATTAAAGAAAGTAGAAATGGAATCTGCCATGCATTCTTTTCAGAATGCTGTACACAGCTTCTAATATGCAATGTTAAATGTCTCAGTAACTTTCTTTTGTGTTTGACAGATTATCTGAGAGGTCCTGTAGCTCTGCCTACACAGAGGACAAAATTTCCCTGCTGACCCAGTCCACAATTTGTTCTAAGTGTATCTTTTTTCCTCATATGGTTTGGTTAGGCTATAATAAAAATACAGTGTAAGTAACATGGAACAAATGATTCATGCAAAATCACTTAATCACCATCACACACAATCAAAAGATTGGGCTGAAAATAGGCAAATGCTTTAGGTCAAAATAGTTGAAATTGCATAGTTGGCCAGAGGACTTATAATAATGATACCTTGCATTTGTATAATGGACTCTAAGATTCATGAAAGCTCATACCTATATTAATCTCTCTTTTAAATATGACCAAAAATCCATTAAGTAGGTGTTCTGTCCATTTTATTGTCAAGGAACAACCAAGCATGGCAGCTAGTCTCCGAAGAGGTCCCCCCAGTGAACCACGCCTCCTATTATTCAGCTCCTTATATAGTCCTTTCCTACTGAGTCTGGGCTGGCCCCACTGTAGCAATACTGTGTAACAGTAGCTTCTCTAGGTAACACTTGCAACTTTTGCTTTGCTCTTTTAGAACACTCAATCTGGGGAAAGTCGGGTATCATAGAAAACGTTCCACCAATGACCTTAAGTCTGCCATGTGGTAAGGAAGCATAAGTAGGTCACATGGAGGGCAGAGGAAGGGAGACCCAGCTAGCCCCCAGGCACAGCAGACATTCCAACTGAGGCATCAAGTCAGTCAGTCACTTTAGTCACCCAGTCGTGTCTGACACTTTGTAACCCCATGGACTGCAGCATGCCAGGCCTCTCTGTCCATTACCAACTCTCAGAGCTTGCTCAAACACAAGCCCATTGAGTCACTGATGCCATCCGACCATCTCATCTTCTGTCGTTTCCTTCTCTTGCCGCCTTCAATCTTTCCCAGCTGATTTTCAAATGAGTCAGTCTTCACATCAGGTGACCAAAGTATTGGAGTTTCAGCTTCAGCATCAGTCCTTCCAATGAATATTCAGGACTGATTTCCTTTAGGATGGATTGGTTGGATCTCCCTGCAGTCCAAGGGACTCTCTAGAGTCTTCTCCAACACCACAGTTCAAAAGCATCAATTCTTCGGCACTCAGCTTTTTTTTTATAGTCCAACTCTCACATCCATACATGACTACTAGAAAAACCAAAGTTTTGACCAGACAGCTTTATTACCAAAGCAATGTCTCTGCTTTTTAATATGCTATCTAGATTGGTCATGGCTTTTCTTCCAAGGAGCAAGCATCTTTTAATTCCATGGCTGCAGTCACCATCTGCACTGATTTTGGAGCCCCAAAATATAAAGGCATCAAACATGTCATTAATGAAGCTGTAGTGGATCTCCAACCCAGCCCAGCCTTCAGGCAGCTTCAATCCTAACCACCATCTGACTACAAGTGGGTGAACACCCAAGTAAGAACTGGCCAGAATTTCCCAGCCCACCCTCAGAACTACCAGAGAGAATAAATATTGCATGGCTCTAAGTTTTAATGACATTCTTAACATAGCCATGGGTAATTATAATACTAGGTCTGTGTGTGTGTGTGTGCTCAGTTTCTCAGTCATATCCTGTTCTTTGTGGCCCCAGGGACTGCAGCCTGCCAGGCTCCTCAGTCAATGGAATTTTTCAAGCAAGAATACTGGATTGGGCTGCTATTTCCTACTCCAAGGCATCTTCCTGACCCAGGGTTTGAAACAGCATCTCCTACTTCTGCACTGGCAGGTGGATTCCTTTACCACTGCACCACCAATTAAGCCCAGGATGCCAAGTCCACCTAGCTTTTCTTGTTTTTCCCATTGCACCAAAACCACTACTAAATGGAGACTTGAGCGTTACTTAGCTGCTGTCACCTAGATACTGGCTTCCTGCAAAACACTGTGAGGCAATGGTTTCGTGGGAAGCAACAGGACTTCACCTGGGGATCAAACACTGGTGGGGAGTGATATGACATCAAACATACAGTGCAGAAGGTATTACGGAGTAGTTCTGAGTTCTCATCTATTATAAATTCAGCATGAACAGTGACTTGACTTCTCTAGAACTCACCCCCTTCTTCCATAAAACAAGATTAGCTTAAATGATTTCTAAGTTCTCCTTCAACTTCATCTGTGGATAGATAGCAGCTGATGTTTACCCTCAGGTTGTTGAGCAAGTTATCAAAAAGATGTAATTTATTTTTAATACACACATTCAAGTTTTGGAAAAATCTGAAGCAAGAGAAAACGTTGGCAGTGATTATTTCTAGATAATCTTACTTGAAGGACTCAATTTTCATACAGTGAACATATATTCCTTAGGTAGCAAAAAAGTCATGCATTTTGTTTGTTTTCAAGAGATAGTATAGAAAAGTGAGCATAAATTGAGAAGAATGGCTAGAAAGTAGGCTTAAGACTTTGTAGTGTGTGTGTGGGTGTGTGGGTGTGTGTGTGTTAGTTGCAGAATCAGGTCTGACTCTTTGTGACTCCATGGACTGTAGTCTACCAGGCTCCTTGGTCCATGGAATCTTCCCTGCAAGAATACTGGAGTGAGCAGTCATTATTTTCTCCAGGGCATCTTCCACATCCAGGGATCAAACTGGGTCTCATACATTGCAGGCAGATTCTTTACCATCTGAGCCACCAGAGAATTTTCTATTATTAATACATAACAAATAATTATAAATCTAGCAGCTTAAATCAACATGCTTTTACTATTTCAGTCTCCATGAGACAGGAGTCCAAGCAGGCCCTCACTGGGTGGCAGTCAAGATCTCAGCCAGAGTATTCTCATCTGGAGCTTGGAGCCCTCTTCCAAGTTCACAGTTTGTTGGGAAACTTGAATTCTTAGCAGCTGTAGGACCATGGCTTTGTTTCCTTGCTGGATGCTGGCTGAGGGATACTTCCAGTATCGCTGGCCACTGCAGTCCCTTGCTAAGCCTCTTACATGGCAGGTGACTTCAAACTAGTAGGAGAATCTTTCTCCCTTCCCAGTATGCTAGGTGAAGTCTCAGATAACCTGATAATGCCACATGCCATTATCCTTACCAGATAATGTAACCCAATCAAGAAGGTAAATATCCCATATCATTTACAAGTCCAGCTTACATTCAAGTGGAGAAAATTACATAGTATATACACCAGAGACTAGGAATCTTGGGAGGACATTCTTGAATTCTACCTACTACATCTTCCTGCTGATGTTTATCTTAAATTCCTAATCTCTATGTTTGCTTTCTTTATGCTCTAGCTCTTTTCATGAGAAGGTATGTTAGAGAAAGGGGTCTCTTTTGCACTGAAAGGTGGGGTAACCTGGAGATACTAGGGTACCCTACTAGTACTAGCTAGTACTACATACTTATGCTAGCCAAGAAGGCAGTCCAGGGAGCAAATCTAGCTCTATTTACTAGTCATGTGACTTTGAGAAAATTACTTAATGTCTCTGTGCCTTGGGTTTCCCATCCATAGAATGGAGTTCACAGTAATGCCTGCCTCAGAGGCTGACCTGAAAATGAAATGTGATAATACAGGCCCCGCTTTTCATTAATACTCAGTATTATTCCATTACCCTCTAACTGGGGTGACACCAGTCCTGAGAGCTAAACTACTTTTCAATGTTGATGAGTTTTGTAGAATTATGATCTCTTATATTTGTGCACTGGCCACTAGCCATGCAAGACCCATAGAATCTATGTGAAGAAGGCATCATTTGTCTTGCTTTGCAGAAAGGTACCAGAAGTTGAGAGAAGCTAGGGAAAGTGTCCAAGGTCACTCTGCTGTGAAAAGCTAGGTTCAGGATTAGCCAAGTTCAGGACTTCAGAATCCAAGGTCCGTGTGCCAACATGAAAAAGTGGAATGAGATTTGTTCTTCATAACACCTGTTATGAGATTTGTTCTTCATAACACCTGTTATGAGATTTGTTCTTCATATCCACTGGAGGAAGCTAGGGGAATAGAGATGTAGTTACAGGAAGCATGAATTTTAGTGGCCAATTTGGAGACGCAATGGCTTGCCTTAGGGAATACTGGATTCTCTGCTAGCGCAATATTCGGGAAGAGGTTGTATCATACGGCATAATGGTGAGAGCTTGGACACTGGAATGATTCATTTAGTTAATAAATGTAACTCTTAAGTCAAACATTGCTCTATTTGCTGGGGATATGATGGTCAGAGAAAAAAAAAAAAAACAATGAGCTTGGATTATTTCCCCTGGGTTTTGTAAGGATTAAGTAAAACAGTATATTGTGAACTGCTAACAGTGCCCGGCCCAGAGAAGGTGTTCCCAGGATGTCAGCTCATGAAGCTGAGATATGGTAAAGGGGGTTTTCACATCAGATTGACATCTGGGCTAGAATTATCATTCAATCCACAAACAAATATTTGCTATCTACCATGTGCCAGGCTCAGTGCTGAGTGCCAAGGTGTTGTAACCAAGAGGAAAAGGCTTTTATTCAGGAGCTCTAAATTAGATACTTACCAAACAATAGAGACAGGATATCTTGTAACTTAAGTAAGATGGGGTGATGCCCTCATATTTGTGAGAACCAGAAAGCTTTCATGAAGCTGGGGGTTGATGGTAATGCATGGACACTCTGTAGATAGTCTGAGAAGCCAAAAGAGGAGACTACTACTTTGTCTATTATTGTATTTAGCATTTCTGTGTGTCAGAGAACAAAGAGGTCTCATTCCTTATGGGAAAAATTAGAATAGCCCTGTTGTATTACTGGCTGGTCATATTACTCATATGAAATACAGAGACTAAGACCTGTATGCAAGTCTTAGAGTGGCTGCTTTAGAAGCGAAGCCTGAGATGGGGATTCCTGTATTCTTGCTGCTGCTGCTGCTGCTGCTAAGTCGCTTCTGTTGTGTCAGACCCTGTGTGACCCCATAGGCGGCAGCCCACCAGGCTCCTCTATCCCTGGGATGCACCAGGCAAGAATACTGGAGTGAGTTGCCATTCCCTTCTCTGCCTGTATTCTTGGGCAAGTCATTTACTAAGAATGGGGTTGTGGAAGAAATAGATAACCAGGGACACAGAATAAAACAGGAGAATAAACTAGCCAGAAGTGTGGCTTCAGGAGTAGTCTGCGTGCTTGCATGTGTGCTAAGTCATATTTGACTCTGGGCAACCCTAAGGACCGTAGCCCGCCAGGCTCCTCTGTCCATGGGATTCCCCAGGCAAGAATCCTGGGGTGGGTTGCCATGCCCTCCTCCAGGAGGATCTTTTGGACCCAGGGATCGAATCCACGTCTCTTGCGTCTCCTGCATTGGCAGGCATTTTCTTCACCACTAGCACCACCTCAGAAGCCCTTAGGAGAAGTCTAGCTTCCACTTGATCCCACGAATTCTGGAACATGAGTTGTACCATAGAGGCTGTCCTGCTCAGAGACCAGGAGGCTGGGCTTCTTCCCTGTGACCCTAAGCCTCATGCCACATCATTCAATCATTAGTCACAGGCAACCTCATGGAAAGAAGAGAAGAAAGGTGGGCATCACTTCCCAGGCAGCTCCAGGGAAGGCAGAGACCGACAATTAAGGGAAATACTCCAGAACACAGTACACAGACACAGTGAGCTTTTAGCACCAGATGGGGGTGGGGAATGGGGGAAGGGAAGTCAGAGTATTTTTCTGGTGAATGGAATCCAGATGTGACACCAACAACAAAAGCCACGGTCCTGAAGCTGGGAAATGGATGGGAAACCAAGGCCTTGGTGCCTGCTGTTTCAGAACCAGTCTTAGTCTACTTCCCAAAGTTCTCAATGCTCTTAACTACTAAACCACATACCCACAAAGTTAACAGTTTTTACTTTATCTCATTAAATTCTCCCCAAAATAGAGTTAAGTAAATGTCAATCCATTTATATTCAGGAAAACAAATATTGAGTTTCTGGGAATTTGAACCTAATAGCTGGTGGAATTGGGATTCACATTCATCCAGGTCTCCAAGCTCGACTTGCATTTTCTCTCAGGTCACCTGACTTGGAAATTTGAGGAATGCTGAGTGAGGATCTTGATTTGAGGGTGAAGGGAAGAGTCAGGGTCATTCCTTCCACCAAAATATTTCAGGTAGGCGTCTCAGTTAAGCATCTTAGCATCTTGGTCCTCATCCCTTGCTTGCCATTTGGAGAGCTCCTTTATGCCGCTCTGGTCTTTAGCTCAAGCTCAGACTTTCTAAATGAATGTCTACTGGTAAGGGACTTGCTTTATCACATTCCTTTTGTATCACGATCCAGCCAGTCTTGGCTTGAAGATGATCCAATAGCACTCTCTCTGTGCCTCCTGAAATTCTGGATGCCTCTTATGTTTCCAGGAGCTTCTCTGATGGCTCAGTGGTAATGGATCTGCCTGTCAATGCAGGAGACCTGGTTCAATCCTTGCATCAGGAAGATCCCCTGGAGAAGGAAATGGCAACCCACTCCAGTATTCTTGCCTGGAATATCCCATGGATGGAGGAGCCTGATGCATATGCTTTATTTCTTCCTCTGCTGACTCACAGCTGCCTAGACTTTTGGTAGCAAGGTGTGGACACTAGACCCTGAATTCCAGTTATAGCCATTGATGGCTCTGGCATTGTGGTCAAGCCCTTCAGCATCTGAGTTTGAGTTTCCTCCCCTGTAAAATTAGTCCTATGTCATTTCCTACTTCTCAGAATTGCCACATGGGTTAAAAGCAACATATTTAAACTACCAAGCACATAGCAGGCATGCAAAACTGGTAGTTATTTTTATCAGACAGATGTACACCTGCAGAGCAGAGGAGAGACACGTGGATGCCTGCTCAGCAAGCTTCCGCCACTTGGGAAGCAGATGTCAAGGCCACAGAGTGAGCTCCCAGTGTGCTGAGCCCACTCCCACGCCCAGGAGACCGTCTCCTGCTTGCATCTCTACTTCCTCCACCTCTACACCCTCACTGCCTTAATTCCTTAAGCTGCTCTTGTCCAGAATGCCCTGCTCTGGTGACCTCCATTGCCTCCTGCGCTCCGGCTCTATAGCAATTCCTCCAGGAAGACTTCCTGTGGTAAGGACTGGGTCCCCATGGCCCACAAGATAAGCGATCTGGATCACAGCTTTGCCACGCCACCCTTCCCATCTCTTCCTACTCCTGAGAAATGGTTTGGTTAAATGATACCTCTGTCATCTCTCACTTTCTATGACCCTCGATGCCAACATTCCCCATCTCTGGGACCACCATCCCCATAGTGGGAGTAGGATTCCTCTCTTTATTATTATCATTTAAAAATATTTATATTTATTTATTTGGTTGCTCCAGGTCCCAGTTGTGGCATGTAGGATCCCTAGTCACAGCACAGGAACCCCCGGTTGAGGAAGGCAAACTCCTGACTGCAGCATGCTACCTCTTAGTTGTGGTTTGTGGGATCCAGTTACTTAACCAAGGACCAACTTGGGCCCCCTGCATTGGGAACGCAGAGTCTTAGCCACTGGACCACCAGGGAAGTTCCATTTATTTTCTTTTAAAACAATGGGGGGCAGAGCCATGTCTTATGCCTCAGTTAGTCCTTTCTGTCCTTGGGCTAACTGACTTCTCTCGGGGATGTTCTTGAATTCATTTTGAAGGCACTAAACACACTACACTGGCTAATCAGTACACAGTTTAAGCCTTTCCTTTATTTTTTTAAAAAACTTAAACACAGAACAGCCTTCCTAGCGCTTCTATGTTTTTGCTGGTTTTATTTTAAACACAGAACAGTTAGTGATTATTTATTCCTGCATTAACATTTTCATTCTCCTGAGAGCTTAGTGCCATGCTAAGCACATAGTAGGGTCTCAAAAGAAAACCATAATTGTAATAAATATCCGAACTCTCAGTAGTGACCTCTGATTCCACCTCTGCGGGTAGCAGGCACCCTGAATGCTGGCCTTTGCCCTACCTCTCCTTTCGCTGGGTACCGTCTCCCAAGATAGAAAGAGCAAGAGCAAGGCACTCTGCTCAGAGGCACACTAGCAGTTTTGCTAAAATAGCAAATTTCCAGGTTGTAAGCTGATAACCAAAATGCTGTTACCAGGGTTTCGGCACTATCCGATTCCTGGGGGATGGGAGAGGGCTGTTCTGATGCCTCAGAAGCATCAAGTGAAGTGAATATTTCAAATATCCCAAAGACAAGAGCTGAGGCCCTGCTCAGCTGTTCTCTGCCGCCCCGCCGGGAGGTCATCACCCAAAGGCCCCCGGGCTGAGCCGATACAGTCTGGGCAGCAATCTCTCCTTCTCTCTGTTAATAGCCTTGGTATGAAGTGTTTGCAGAGGGATCAGATGTCCATCTGATGCCTGAGTCACCGCATTCAGGCTTCTGAGTCGGCCTGCCCTGGTCTACGGCAGGACCCCTCTGAATCTGACTGTGCTCAGATGAGAGCTAAGGGCCTGGGCAGGTCTGGAACAATGGCCTCATACTGCTGGCTTAGGGGTTACCAAAAGCAGATGAACAGAAATAGCTACTAGGGCTCCTGACCCTTGCCTGGGGTAGACCTCCATGACACATTTTTAGTCAGCAACACCCCCATCGGGCTTCCCAGGTGGCTCAGTGCTGAAGAATCCAGCTACCAATTCAAGAGATGAAAGAGATGTGGGTTTGATCCCTGGGTTAGGAAGATGCCCTGGAGCAGAAAATGGCAACCTGCTCGGGTATTCTTGCCTGGAAAATCCCACGCACAGAGGATCCTGGTGGGCTGTAGTCCATGGGGTTGCAAAGACTCAGATGTAATTGAGCATGCAAGCACACCTCCAACCAACAATTACTGAATTTTTACCTACTGATCGTCATAAACTGGGTCACCCCCTAGCATCAGCGATGTCAGCCACAAAATGTAGGTCATGGCTCCAGTGCTTGGTCCTTCCCTCCTTCATCCTTACCCACCACCTTCTTGCCCTAACAGCCCAAGCTTCAAGTACACCATCTCCCGGGTGCTGGCAGGCTTAGGTATTTTGCAGAAAGCATCCTCTTTGGAGTCAGAAAACACATACCAGAGTCTCCACTCAGTCACCCAATTCCTGGGCAACCTTGCTAACTCGATTTCACCTTTGTCTGTTAGTTTTTCAGCCTTTATCTATTACAGTGGGTATGATAGAAGTAAGATCCCGCGATACTCTATAGAGGGAAACACTTTGCAGATGGCAAAGGACCACGTCAACAGGAAGCCTGCTATATTTCTGCCACACCCTCTGGGGAGCTGGTTTTTTAATGACAACCTTAATGAAGGTGCAGAGAAGGCATTTTCTACTGGCTGTGCAGGGCCCAGGGTGGGGCCCAGGCCGTGCTAAGGTCAAGCCAGGCTGCAGCTGCTGAAGCATAACTAAGGTGACTCACTTCCCTGATAGCTCGGCTGAGAAAACCTCAGGCTCCTTCTTGCCCTTTCCCTCTGGCTCAGGCTCACCTCTTGGGATGGAAGACATTTGGCACCAGAAAAGGAATATGTCAGAAAGGACTGTCTCTAGGTCTTTCCATTTGCATTTAGGGAAAAAAATTGGGTAGAAAAACAAAAAATACAAAAAGAAAAAAAAAAGAACCTTAAGCTTTGACTGTAAGTGGACCCTGAGCTCTGACTTATAGTCAACGTGAACTTGGGCGAGTTCCTTATCTTCACAGTGCTTATTTCTTCCACTTTGAACTTGCCATAATAATTCCTCCTTCCTGGGGTTGCTTGAGGGAAATCTCAATGAGCTCCTCTACAAAATGTCTATTTCACTCCTCTGCCTTAACTAAGAACTATGCCAGGAGACGCATTTATTTTGTGTCCTTGTCTTTTTCTGTTTTACTGTAACGAACATATTTGTATTCATAATAAAAAAAAAGTATGATTTATTTAATTCTGTATGAGGCTGACTGAATGAAGAATGCATGAGAAAACTGAAGCTCAGAGGGGCTTATTAGATCATCTCTAACAACCCAGTTGTTCAGGGCAGAAGTGAAACTGAAATTGGGCCCCTCGCCTCTGAGGCAGGTGCAAGGGGTTCCAAATCTGTACCTGCCGCTTTGAAGTTTTCTCTTTTCAATTTCAACCCTTGGGAATTTAAATTTCCTTTCACATTCAGGACTCCAAATTTGGAGCTGATATTTAAACATGTACACACCCAGGTCTCAAAGCATATGGAATATACGTCTATAAGTGCATATTGATCTTTCAGGAAATAGATTAATAGACTCCCAGCCCAAGCAAACAGTTATCCCTTTAGTCAGCTTTTCATAGATGGGGACATGCATAGACTCTGCAATTCCTCTTTTCTATTCTAAGTGACTTTCCGGAGACCCACTGCCACCTGGGCAAAGTACACAGCCCCAAGATCATTCTGAAAGCCAGGTTCAATTTCCTTTATTATTATTTCATCTATTGCTGCAATCAGAAAGAAGTGCAAGCACTCTTTGCAGCAAGCCTCTTGCTGGTTAGCAACTAACTTCTCCAGCTTAATTGCTTTGTCTTCTTGGAGTTAGAATCCACACTCGGGGACCTGCTAATGCTGGAAATGGGTGAAACTGTCACCTCCAACAATAACAGGGCATCTCAATGAAGAGAAATCTCACAATGCAAGTAAAAAATAAATCTGATGACCTCAGGGACACATTAAAAATTTAAAAAGGCAATGAAGAAAGGAGAGAAGGGGAGAGGAAGCTAATAGATATGAAAAACATTTTTTAAAGAGTAACAAAGAAATATATGCCATGAATGAACACACACAGCTATTTGGAGTTGGGGGCAAGTTAATTATATTCAAAAAAGACTGCATCTCCAGAATTTCTTTTCTTTTGCAGTTAAATATTTTAGTTCCTTCATATAGAGACATATTACACATGTTAACAACCATGAAAAACAATACAAAATGCCCTCGATTTAACAAGTAGAAAAATATAACTAGTATATATGGCAATTGTGAATCTAATACTGTACAGAAGTAATTTATGGATCTTACAAATAAATTATACTTAAATGCCCTTTTAAAATTCTTTCCCCCACCCCAGATGTACACCAGAACTTACAATAGGAAAGGTTCCGAGCCTAGCTTATCGAAAAAAAAAAAAAAAATCAGTGCCAGTCAAATGTTCTGCCGACAAGCTCAAAGAATTTCTTATTTGGCTCATGAAAATATTCGTGCAGTTTATTGAGGAGTCTGGGGTCCACTTGGGGATGCGCCCGGCCTTTGGACTCGTGTAAGCAGCGGTCCCGGCCGCCGTCCCGCAGGCAGTAGAAGCCCTTGGTTTTGTTGAAGTAGAAATTGGAGGCGTTGATCTGCGGCGACAGCCTCAAGAACCGCTCCACCTTCTGGATCTCGGGGAAGGGGTCCCTGATGAGGCGGTCGCCGTCCACGATGTGGATGCGGCGCAGCGGGAAGAAGCGCAGCCAGTTCTGCATGTGGAGGTGGTACAGGCTGCGGTTGAGAGCCTTGTAGTCCACGTTGAGGCGGCCGTCGCGCACCAGGAACTCCTCGATGGACGGGTAGGGCTTGCGCTTCTGCACGTGGTTGTAGAACACTTGGGTGTAGTCGGACAGCACGCGCTCCGACGGGTCCCGCAGGATAAGCAGCAGCCGGATGGCCGGGTTCATGCCGTGGACGCGCTCAGGCACTTTGGGCGACGTGAAGTACGCGGGGGTCTTTTCCACCGTGAGCTGGTGAGGGGCGGAGAAGGGCATCTGGCTGAGGTACCAGCCCAGGCCTTGGCTGTAGTGCTCCTCCCAGTCGAAGAAGTGCACCTCGTTCTCGGCGGCCGCCACGTCCGGATGCAGGCTGAGCATCTCCAAGAGCGCACGGGTACCGCCCTTGCGCACGCCGATGATGATGGTCTGTGGCAGCTGCTGGGCAGAGCCGTTGGGGGCCGCGCCGTCCGGGATCTCGTCCTGGAGGGTCGCCGCTTTCCGCACCAGCTCCGGCTGGCCCGGCTCGGCCCCTGGCACCACCGCGGGGCGGGAAGGCACTAGCTGGAGCTGGGCCACCAGCATCACCGCGCCCAGGAGCAGCGGGGCCATGCCGGACACCACGGTGGCTTCACTGGGCCGGGGGCCGCTGGGTCATGAAGTGCTGCCCGCGGGGTTATGTCTCCAGATCAGTGACACATGGGTATCGCCAGCTTCTGATTACTAGGAAACAAAGGGGGATAGTATTAACCCCACGTAAATACCAGGCTTAATAAAGCTGACAACTCTGTCATCTTTGGCAAGACATTCACCTCCTGGGGATTTTCTCAGTTTCTTTATCAGATGGTAAAAAATCTGCCTGCAATGCTGGAGACCCAGGTTTGATCCCTGGATGGGGAAGATTCCATGGAGAAGGAAATGGCAACCCGCTCCAGTATTCTTGCCTGGAGAATCCCATGGACAGAGGAGCCTGGCAGAGGAGTCCATGGGGTCGAGTCGCAAAGAGTGGGAGCTGACTGCGTGACTTTCACTTATTCTATCAAGCAGGGGTGGCAAACAATTTGTGTACCAGGCAAGAGAGTAATGCTTAGGCTTTGGGGGACATACAGTCTCCATGGGAACTCCTCCAGCTGTGTTGTTTTGCTGTAAAACATCCACAGACAATGCACAGAGACCTGGGTGTGGGTGTATTCCAATAAAACTGTATTTATCATTTTCATGGGTCATTAAAAATTATTTTTCTTTTACTTTTTTCCCTCAAAACATTTATATGGCTAGTGCTCTATTGGCACAAAAACCAGGCCAGATTTGGCCTGTAGTCCTATTTTGCCAACCTTTGCTACAAAGGAAAAAGATTGGGAAGGTCTGTTGGACCTCAGTAAACATCAGTGAATAGCAACCAGCTGCCAGCCCCAGGCAGAGGGTCAAGTGACAGCAAAGCAGGCATGGTTTCTGCTCCCCTACCCACCGGGGGCTTCTGATTTAACAGGACAGATGAATCTGTTTGAAAATCGGAATGGTTAGCTCCAATTGTTCACTTGTCCCTGGATCCAGTTCTTGCTATGGTCTCAGTGCAGAGGGAGTGTACTCCCCAGCGATTTTACATTTGGCCAGTGGCACGTGGGCAGATTGACTGGTCTGAGCTCCTTGCAATCCAAAGGACTCTCAAGAGTCTTCTCCAGCACTACAACCCAAACCATCAATTCTTTGGCGCTCAGCCCAAACCAGTCAATCCTAAAGGAAATGAACCATGATTATTCCTCAGAAAGACTGATGCTGAAGCTGAAGCTCCAATACTTTGGCCCCTTGATGCAAAGAGCTGACTCACTGAAAAAGACCCCGATCCTGGGAAAGATTGAGGGCTAAAGGAAAAGGGGGGTGCAGAGGATGAGATGGTTAGATAGCATCACTGACTCAATGACCATGAATTTGAGCAAACTCAAGGAGATAGTGGAGAAAGGAGCCTCGTGTGCTACAGTCCACGGCATTGCAAAGAGTTGGACATGACTTAGCAACTGCACAACAATGTGGGCAGAAATGACAATGTGCCAGTGCTCAGCATAGGCCTTAAGGGGACTGTGTGTTTTCACATGCCCTCAGCCCTTACACCATCGCGATGGAAAAAAAAAAGTACCCTGGTCCCAGGAGGAAGCTGAAACACACTTGGTGCAGAGCCACCCCATCTGTCCCCTATGTGCAGCCCGGCCGTCTCCCTTATGTGTGAGAACGTGTGCTTGTGGTTTTAAGCTGTTGAGCTGTGGGGAGGTTTGTACTGTAGTACAAATTTGGCAAAAGTTAGCTGACACAACCTGACTGCAAGCATCAGTGTGAAAGCTGCCATGATCACAGTTTAGGTACTTTGACGACCTGTGCTCCTTCATTTTGCCTGAAATGGTTAGGGATGTCTTCCTAGTAGAGCAAATGTGTGCAGTGGGCCTAGAGGGATAAACAGGTGAGGTTACTGGAAGGAGCAAAATTCTTTCACACAAGCAAAGGTTAACTGTTGGTAAAAAGAGCGAGTCTTGCAGTCTGCTCAGTGGAATGTCACCCCAACACGACAGTGGAAGGTAGAAATGCAGAACGGTTATAGATGAGGGTCCTGCCCAAGGACACAAAAATTTATTCCATTTCAAAATTCACGGTCCAAATTTAAAGCTCTAAGCACAGGGCTCTTCCCATGAACTGCCTCCTTTATGCCTTCTCTTCTTTAACTCTCTGAGATTTATCACATTTGGGCATTAAAGTCCCTAAGGAACACAGGCATTGGTGGGCTGCAGAGCATGGGCCCCCGAGACACATGAGCCATGGCTGACGTTTTTACGGGGCTGATAAGCGCAATCCGTGTTTGACCCTCTCCAGGAAAGAGGGGGTTGGAAGCTCTGTTTTAAATAATCTGTCTAAACATAGCTCAGGGAGAGTTGGAGACAGGCCCAGTTTGGGGACTGTGGGACTTACAAAGCCAGAAAATATATTTTCTATCAAGAAGGCCCATCATCTTCATTATGCCAGGTTTAAAATTCACTTTATTAGTTTAAAACTTGTCTAATGGTGATGGTTTAGGTGCTAGTTGTGTTCGACTCTTTTAACCCCATGAACTATATAGCCCACCAGGCTCCTCTGTCCATGGGATTTCCCAGGAAAGACTTCTGGAGTGGGTTACCATTCCCTTCTCCAGGGCATTCTCTTGATCGAGGGATCGAACCCAGCCTTCCCTCAGTGCAGGCAGATTCTTGATTCTTTACTGGCAGATCCACTAGAGAAGTACTAAAACTCATCTTGAATGTGTAAATGAAGAACAGTATACAGGGCTTCCCTGTTTATGATCAAATGGATTGATTTGATATCCTTCAGATATCAACTGTATTAACCACTTTGAAAAATGTATATTTAAGATCAAACAATAAAAAGTTGAAAAATCACAGAACACTGGAAAAGGAAACTGCAAAATCACCTGACATGCTCATTTAGGAAAAAAGAAAAAAACGTTTTGGAGAGATGGCCAAACAAGATGGGGTTCAAGGTTGGTCTTAACTGATTGGATGAGCTCAATTTAATGGGTCATTTGCTTTAGTCAAATGAATGTTTTAGCATGATTCAGTGAAATTCTATTTCCTTTTCCACTGCCGGTGTGGGTCAGCCAAAGGGACCAGTTGTGCTTGCCTTTTACATGTTTGGGGTATGTGAGTGTGTGCACACGTGTGCTTGTGCATCTGTACATATATGTGTACATGTGTGCACACCTGTGTGCATGTGCAGGGTGCGTGAAGTGAGGGAAAGAGTGGCTCTTCCGCACTGAGCAGCTACACTCTCCCCATCTCACAGCCTCACATCCCAGAAAACAACCCAAACCTGGAACACCAAAGGAACAGCGTCAGAGGCCAGGCCTGAAATCCACATCGCTTGACTATTCATGCTCTTTTCACTTTATTATGAGGCATGCCGGTTAGCACAGTGAGCATCTGAGACCACTTTCCTAAAGGGGAGATACCACCAGACAGCAAAAAGAAGAAACTTTTTTTTTTTCTTTTTTCCGTTTGAACCACAAGGCTTGTGGGATCTTAGTTCCCCTCCTGGGGATTAAATCTGGGCCCTTAGCAGTGAGAGTGTGAAGTCCTAACCACTGAAGCACCAGGGAATACCCAAGAAGAAACTAAATATAGCTTGTCCTTTACAAAAAGAAAACAAAAACAGCCCCACTCCAAAACAAGCCCCCCGTCCAAAACAACCAAAAGACTAGTATATAGTTTAAAAACTCCTTGTTGTTGTTCTTCAGTTGTTCAGTTGTGTCCAACTATTTGCAAACCCGTGGACTGCAGCACTCCAGGCTTCCCTGCCCTTCCCTATCTCTCAGAGCTTGCTCATACTTGTGTCCATTGGGTCTCTGATGCCATCTCATCCTCTGTCATCCCTTTCTTCTCCTGCCTTCTATCTTTACCAGCATCAGAGTCTTTTCTAATGAGTTGGCTTTTTGCATCAGGTGGCCAAAGTATTTGAGCTTCAACTTTAGCATCAGTCCTTCCAGTGAATATTCATGGTTGATGTCCTTTAGGAGTGACTGGTTGGGTCTCCTTGCAGTCCAAGGAACTCTCAAGACTCTTCTCCAACACCACAGTTCAAAAGCATCGATTCTTTGGTGCTCAGCTTTCTTTATGGTCCAACTCTCACATCCATACATGACAACTGGAAAAACCATAGCTTTGACTAGAAAGACCTTTGTTGGCAAAGTAAGGTCTGTCCTTTTTAATATGCTGTCTAGGTTGGTCATAGCTTTTCTTCCAAGGAGCAAGTGTCTTCTAATTTCATGGCTGCAGTCACCTCTGCAGTGATTTTGGAGCCCAAGAAAATAAACCCTGTCACTGTTTCCACTGTTTCCCCATCTATTTGGCATGAAGTGGTAGGTGGACGTCATGATCTTAGTTTTCTGAATATTGAGTTTTAAGCCAACTTTTTCACTCTCCTCTTTCACTTTCGTCAAGAGGCTCTTTAGTTCTTCTTCGCTTTCTGCCATAAGGGCACTATCATCTGCATATCTGAGGTTATTGATATTTCTCCTGGCAATCTTGATTCCAGTTTGTGCTTCACCTGGCCTGGCATTTCACATGATGTACTCTGCGTGTAAGCTAAATAAGCAGGGTGACAATATACAGCCTTGATCTATTCCTTTCCCAATTTGGAACCAGTCTGGTGTTCCATGCCTCGCTCTAACTGTTGAATCTTGACCAGAATACAGGTTTCTCAGGAGGCACGTAAGGTGATCTGGTATTCCCTACTTTCACCAGTACCTTCTCCCCTCCACTCTTCCAGCCACACTGCCTTCCCTAAAGGAGTTATGTAAATAAAAGTGTAACACACTGTTTCACAAGATATTCAGAAAAACTCAAATCTCCACAGGTCATTAAGAGCTGCTCAGGAAGGAAAGAGCAATCCCTCTCAAAGCTGACAGTAAGCACTGTTCATTTATATCTCTGACACCTAGTCGTAGCTTGCCCTAAGATGGGTCATGTCTCATTGTTACTTTTATTATAGATGTTAAAATGACCCACGTATGAACTTGCACATTTTCCAGGAGCTCTGTTTTAAAAACCAATCTTTTCTGTAACCCTATCCAAAATGTTATTACTTCAACACATAATCACTAGATAAAATGAAGGAGATATTTTTCCAGTTTTTTGTCCTAAATCTTCAAAAGCCAGTGTGTATGCATTTGCAGGACATCTCAAGGCCATTTCTTGTAGCTGTTGTTCAGTCACTAAGTCGCGTCTGAGGCTTTGCAACCCCTTTGCAAAGCCAGGCTTGCTTTTTAATATGCTGTCTACGGTTTGTCATCGCTCTTCTTCCAAGGAGCAAGAATCTTTTAATTTCATGGCTGCAGTCACCATCTGAGGTGACTCTGGGTCCCAAGGCCGCCTGTGGCTTCCGACAACTGGAGTGGACAGCCTGAGACACACAACGCTGAGCGCTGCTGCGATTCCTACTCTGAACGCTCTTTAACTGTGGAAAGTGCTCTCTTCAAAAATAAGGTCCTTGACCCCACTCACAAATCAGGAGCTTCCAAACAGGAAAAGAACCAGGAAGGCCAGATTGAACTTGCAAACAGCACAAAAACAAATGGATTATTCTCTCTCCAGAAGTAAACTAGGTGCTATCAAAGGGAATCTTCTGGAAGTCTGGAGCCCTGAGCTGGCATCAGCACAAAGACTGTTCAACAGCACCTGGAGGCCAGGTTGCGTTTCTCCCTAAAGCAACGTTGGCAGCAGTTATCTGGAGCACTTGCTACTGAGCAGGGCCTAGGCTGGCCACTTTGCACACGGCAGAGCCTAGGCTGGCCACTTTGCACACGGCCGACCCTAGGCTTGCCACTTTGCACACAGCAGACCCTAGACTGGCCACTTTGCACACAGGAGCTGTGCGATGCGCACTGCATGCTGGACAGAACTGATACTGTCTCAAGAAAGTGAGGCTCAGAGAAACAGAGTGGTTTTTTCAGTCACGTCCATCTCTGCATCCCTAAGGACTGTAGCCCACCAGGCTTCTCTGTCCATGGGATTCTCCAGGCAAGAATACTGGAGTGGGTTGCCATTCCCTACTCGAGGGGATCTTCCTGACCCAGGGATCAAACCCACGTCTCTTCTATTTACTTGCATTGCAAAGTGGGCTCTTTTACCACTAACACC
This sequence comes from Antilocapra americana, assembly GCA_007570785.1. Taxonomy (NCBI): domain Eukaryota; kingdom Metazoa; phylum Chordata; class Mammalia; order Artiodactyla; family Antilocapridae; genus Antilocapra; species Antilocapra americana. Next base: position 1,039,967 of record ML660770.1, on the reverse strand, counting down.
ACCTGGGAAATCCCATCCTTCCCTGAGTGAAAGAAAGTGAAAGTGAAGTCGCTCAGTCGTGTCCAACTCTTTTCGACCCCATGGACTGTAGCCTGTAGACGGGTTAAAAGAGCCTTGAAAGAGATCCAGCTTACTCTCTGTTCACTCCCTTTTACCAGGGAGGCTGCTTGCTTCATCCTGCGCTGATAAACCAAGTTTCAACAACTCCGAAGCCAAGAGTCTTTCCCATCAGCAGTGCTAGGCTTCCTTGGACCCTACATGAAGATACTGACCACCCACCAGGCATGGGGGACACACGGGAGAGGACACAGAATTTTCCAGGTGGAGATTCCCCTGCATTAAGAATTAAATCCAAGGGAATGTCCCTGGCAGTTCAGTGGTTAAGACTCCTAGCTTCCATTGAAGGAGGCATGGGGTGGGGGAAGTGGGAAGCCACATGCTTTGAGGCGAAGAAAAAAAAAAGTTAAATCCAAATCTTTTTCAGGTCAGGAATGAACCTAGGATAGGACCTGTCTGCCCCTCCCACCTCACTGCCCCTTTAAGCTGAGCTCAGGCCTTCCGGTTCATTTGAAGGTACCAAGCTCACACCAGCTCTGAGCCTTGTCATTCTCTGCTCTGTCTTTCCAGGATGCTTCCCCAGGCTTCCTGAGGCTGGCTGTCTCCTGTCATGAATTTTATTTCAAACTCTGGCTTCCCTCAGCAACATCAGCCCACCCTCTCGCCTTTAATCACTTTCTTTCCCATCATCTTGTTTTATATTCCTGATATACTATCCAAAATTATGCTTGCTCGTTTACTGCCTGCCTCTCCACCCAACAAAGTCAATTCAGAGCTTCCTTATCAGCATCCTACCTCCCTCCGCTGCATCCTCAGGGGCTGGCGTGATTGCTGGTACCCAGCGGGTGCTAGAGACGCTATCGAATATAGTGGAAAGTCAGGCAAATGACGGAAGGCACTGACAGAGGCTTTTCATTCAGCAGAAGGAGAAACTTAACCGTTTGCCATTTACGAAAAAGACAGTGGCAAAGGTAGTAAGCTTTCCTGCCTAGAGGATCAAAAAGAAATCAGATGTTGAGAAGGGGGCTCAAAATTTCTCATGGAGGAAGGACAAAATTGCCTGAGGGCCTAGAATGCGTTTTCATTAAAAAAGGATGGGAAGTCATGAAATAACTCTTCAAAATATTTTAATTTTCTTCTTAAGTCTTACTACATAATTCACATTATGACCGAGATTTCAAATGTAACCACTATAACACATTTGCTCTCAGCCCCATCACTAGAACACATCCATGGATAAAATTAAAGAACCAGAATATTTCACAGGAGGGACATTCAGTACATCAAGCACAGCAATGCCCGTGGTCCCTCTGTCTGGGCAGGAAAACCTCCCCAGCCCCTCAAAAAGTTGGTGACCCAGCCAGCACAGGTAAGAATCTTCTTGGATAATAGGGATGGTTATCTGGGGGGACAAAAGTTGTTGAAGGGATTTGGCAGAAGGGTTGGAAAGGAAGCGATTACTCTCTCCCTGAGGGCCCACTGTGGGTCAGGTGGTAGGCCCTCATGTAGAAATCATCCCCTTAATACCTGTAACAGTACCAGGGGGTGGTTATTCTTCTTTTATTTTATATATTTTTGCAATAAAAGGGCAGTGAGTGGTAGTATAAAAGCAATTGGACAGACCCAGGCTAGATTTCCTCTAGCTAACTGAGCTCAGCTTAGGTTAGTTTCTCCTCTCTTTGGGCCTCAGTATGCCAGTCTGCAAAATGGGCTGAAATCTACTTCATAGGATTGCTATTGTGATTCCAAAAGATTACCCATGCCAAAGAGACAGGACAGTGTCTGGCATTTACAGGGCATATGACGAATGCTAACGGCCGGCCTTTCTCCCCAAGGCAGACACAGAAACCTGCTATTAAGGTTAAAAGACCTTCTCAAATAAAGAAGGCTGAGCACTGAAGAATTGATGCTTTCAAACTGTGGTGCTGGAGAAGTTTCTTGAGAGTCTCTTGGACTGCAAGGAGATCAAACCAGTCAATCCTAAAGGAAATCAGTCCTGAATATTCATTGGAAGGACTGATGCTGAAGCTGAAGCTCCAATACTTTGGCCACCTGATGGGAAGATTAATTGGAAAAAACCCTGATGCTGGGAAAGACTGAAGGCAGGAGAAGGGGATGACAGAGGATAAGATGGTTGGATGGCATCACTTGCTCGACGGACGTGAATTAGGGCGAATTTCGGGAGATGGTGAAGGACAGAGAAATCTGGCATGCTGCAGTCCATGGGGTCACAAAGAGTCAGACACGACTGAGTGACTGAACAAGAACAGAAAGGTCACAGGACCAAGAAGTGCGCTGCTTTGCCTCTGGGTGGAGATGCCTTCCTTGGGCTGTGGCGAGCACATTCCAGGCAGCAGCACTTGCTCCAAGCCTGATAACGCAGCAGGAAGGATGGCAGCTCTCGCGTTGCTCTCCAAGAACTGCCTGTCTCCACACATGCTGGGGTGTCAAGTGATTTAATCTTCTGGAATGCACTAATACCCGAGTAAAGACGGTTTGATCAGAGCTGTCCTTTCTGTATCCAGCCAAACTTCGGAGCAATCAACAGTATATGATTTTTTGTTTGCCTTTAGGAGACCTTTGCCTCTGTGTGGCTAACCTAAGAGCACGTGGCAGCGGGGTCAACTTTCCATCCTTGTAGGTCACCTTGGAAACCAAGAAAGAGGAAACAGATTTAGCTCCTGCCTGTCAGTCTACAGAAGGACAGCGAGATCTCAAGACTCCCATAAATATTTATTTTCTTGAAACTGCCTACACATGACACTCATCAACAGCTGTTGACATTAATGTTTGCTTGGATTTACTCATGGTAATTGCTATGAGGTAAGTTGGGGTACAAAAGACCCAAGGTCAGTTCACATAATGTTACTACAGAGAGAAGTTAAGTCAGAATGAGAAAAACAAGTATCGAATATTAATTCATATATGCAGAATTGGAAACAAATTTGTATAGACAATCTTATTTACAAAGCAGAAATAAAGACACAGATGTAGAGAACATACAGGTACCTAGGTGGGATTGGGATGAATCTGCTGCTGCTGCTAAGGCACTTCAGTCATGTCCAACTCTGTGCGACCCCATAGACGGAAGCCCACCAGGCTCCCCCCGTCCCTGGGAGTCTCCAGGCAAGAACACTGGAGTGGGGTGCTATTTCCTTCTCCAATGCATGAAAGTGAAAAGGGAAAGTGAAGTCGCTCAGTCATGTCTGACTCTTAGTGACCCCATGGACTGCAGCCCACCAGGCTCCTCTGTCCATGGGATTCTCCAGGCAAGAGTACTGGAGTGGGGTTGGGATGAATCAGGAGATTGGAATTGACATACATACGTTGATATATATCTCTTTTATACATATTTGTACTATGTATAAAATAGATAACTAAGGAGAACCTACTGTATAGCAAAGGGAATACCCCTCAGTGCTCTGTGGTGAACGAAATGGGAAGGAAGTTCAAAGAAGAGGGGGTATATGTATAGAATAGCTGATTCATTCTGCTGCACAGCACAAAGTAACACAATGTTGTAAAGCAACTATATTCCAATTTAAAGAAAGAAGTTTCTCTGGGCCACACGGACTGCCTGGGCAAAGGAGTGACTAGCCCTATTTTCCTCTTGAAAAGACCGGAACTCTTCCAGTACTCGCTCCTCTACTTTCCAGGCTCTGTTACCTCCATGACAGGGGAGGTTCCGTATATACAGAAGGTTACCTGGATAATGAATGAAACTCCCCAGAACTGAAGGAAGGAGGTGCCTGGGCCAGCCAGGGAGGGCAGCATGGTGGGACAAGGATTTGGGGCCAGTGGATTTCAATCACCGTGTTATTTCCAAGCTTCTGAGAATTCCATGATTCAATGATGGATGATGAATACCAGCTGCCCCATAGGTAGCTTGAAGTCAACCCACAGGACATACTTCTCCAAATTACGTGAGAGATTAGGTTAAAGGATCTGGACAAGGGGTTGGTAGTGGGAGGTGACTAAAGCTCCCCACATCCCCGCCAGGAGCTCTGGCTGCTCCATCACCATCGCCAGGCACAATGCTTTCCAGACTTACAAGTGCACATCGATTCCTTGGGGATGTAGTTCAAAATGCAGATTCTAATCCAAGAGTTCTGGGCAGAGGCCTGAGAGTCTGCGTTTCTAGCCAGTTGCCTGGAGAACAGGTCTGCCCACCCACAGCCTTTGGAATGGCAAGAACTCAAGAACTCCCTGAGCTTGGAACAACTGCATCCATTCATATTCCAAGCCTGATGCTCCTGGCCTTGGGCTGAGAAGGCTGCCTTTGGATTTGGTTTCCTATGGTTGTTAGGGTAGTTTGTTTTTAAATCCAGGAGTTGGAAACAATTGCAGCAGACAAAATAGAGAGGGATTGGTCTGGTCACAGAGGTGGTGTTATCTGTGGAGTGGGGCGGAGGGCCGATGCTGGAATTCAGAAGATTTAGAGCCAAAACCCAGGCACAAATCTCAGCTTTATAACTTAAAATCCACGAGAGAGCACTGAAAACCCAGAGCCTTCGATCGAATGCCTTGGCCAACGTACACCGATTGTGAGGATTAACCAGAACAGCCTATGAGGGTGCTTACGATGTTGCCTTATTGCCTGGCCGATGGCAAGCCCTTCAATCGTGGCAGCTATTTTTGTCTCTTTAAAAAAAAAAAAAAAGAGGCTGTGTGATATAAATGGGAATCAAGGATGATAATTAGTCAAAGGCATTTGTTCATGATCCAAAGCACTGCAGTGACTCAACCAGACAGGGGCTTGCAGGAGAAAGGACGGTGGCACACAGAGGCGATCCAGGCTCTCTGTCTGGGGAGGGGCGCACAGAGGGTCCTCCAGAGAAGCCCCCTTGCCTGAGTGATGGGCGGCCAGGTGTGTGCAGGGGGGATGAAGAGCAGCTCCCTTCCCGCTTCATGTTTAATCTGCGATGCCGTGCACAGAAGGCAGCGGTGACCTAAATAAATCCTTCATTAGAAGCGAAACGCTCTGGCACAGGCTGAGCTCCGTGATGGGAGGGCGGACGGGTCTCTCTTATTACTCAAGGCAGCTGAGTGGAAAAGGGGGCCCTGCCAGCAGACAGGAGACGGGATCTCGACTGCCTCGGCGCGCTCGGGTACGCAGGGCTCAGCTCCCGCTCCAGGTGTGAGCCAACCTCCCGAGAGGTGCCACCTGACTGTGAGAACATCCCCGGGCGAGGCAGACAGTCCTCATCACCCCACTCACGGCCAGCACCTGTGCAGTCCATTTCCTAGGAAACGGACAGGAAAGCTCCACAGAGCCTCAGAGGCCAAAGAACCCTGTCCCGTCTGCAGCCCTGTTGATGAGGACACAGGTCCCAGAGAACCGGAACCCCAAAGCTGAAGGGTGCAGGGGCTGAAATGAATCAGAAAGCAAGGTCTGCAGCTGCCCATGCTCCGAACCCCAAACGCACGGGGAACCTGTGCTTCTTTTATTTGGGGTCATGGAGCCCTGGAATAGTTGCCATTGAAAATAAATATACACAAGGCAAAGTAAATTCTTCCCCTGGGTAGGCCAAGGTGGAGGGCGAATTTGTCTCCTTTCTTGAGCCAGGCTGGATAGACTGGATTTTGTTGCCTCTCAAATTTCATACATTGAAGTCCTTGTCCCTGGTGTGGTGGATATTTGGAGATGGGGCCTTGGGGAAGTAATTAGAGTTAGATAAAGTCTTGAGGATAAGACCTGTAATGAGACGAGCGTCCCTGGGAAAAGAGGAAGAGAGATTTGTGCTCTGTCTCTGCCACCTGAGCATGCTCTTGCTTGCTTAGTCACTCAGTCGTGTCTGACTCTTTGCAAACCTGTGGACCGTAGCTCATCAGGTTCCACTGTTCATCAGATTTTTCAGAATACTGGAGTGGGTTGCCATTTCCTCCTCCAGGGGTTATTTCTAACCCAGGGATCGAACCCACATTGCCTGTGTCTCTTGCAATGCAGGCAGATTCTTTACCCACTGAGCCATCAGGGAAGCCCCAATGCTAGATGGTAACCATCTGCAATCTGGAGAGAGCTATCACCAGGAACTGAATCTGTTCGCATCTTGATCTTGAACTTTCCATACTTGCAAGCTGGGAAAAATACATACTTGCCATTGTTTAAGCCACCCAGTCTCTGGCATGGCTGAGCACACTCTCGTTGTGTCCGACTCTTTGCGACCCTATAGACTACTCCTCCAGGAGATCTTCCCAACCCAAGGATCGAACCCAGGTCTCCCACACTGCAGGCAGATTCTTTATCATCTGAGCCAGCAGGGCTCATACACAGCTCTTAGGAGAAAGAAGAGAGAAAGAATATGCCTGGGACCATTTCCACTGGGTGAGTCTTCCCAGGGGTGGCACACCATGGTCTCCTGGATCCAGGCAGGTGACATGAACCTCGGAAGCTGGGTGGCCGGGCCGGGGGGACCACAGCAAGCAGCCCCGTGTGTCTGTGGGCGGTGTAACGAACAAGTTGCTGCCATAACTCTGGCCGATGTTGTTGGGGAAGAGGGACCAATGTCGTCTGATCTTTGGATTTTTCGACTCTACTATGGCTACTTATATGAAAACTCCTGATTTTTATGGATGCCCAAAAAGGTGAAGTTAAAAGAAAAAAGAAAGGATGAGAAGGGAAGTCTGCAAAGCCTGATGCCTCAGGTCTGTACTTGCCCACAGGGGATCGCTTCACACTTTTACAAGGCATCTATGATGTTTCCATCCCCTTAAAGGAGCACAGCCTCGTCATGGCGAAAGGGCTTGTGTGACTGAGTGAAGCTGAGTCATGCCACGCAGGGCCACCCAAGATAGACGGGTCGTAGTGAAGAGCTCTGACCACATGCAATCCCCTGGAGAAGGGAATTCCCGGGGACACAGAAGTGACCCAGTAGCTGCCCTCAGAGCACCTTGTAGTGTAGAAAATACCCATGGAAGGAAGCTTATTACTGTCGATGTCCAGGGTGACTGGGATCAGGTACCGCTGTATCAGAGCGCAGGGGAGAGAAACCACACAGGAAGAAGACAGGGAGGGCCTGGAGTCCTTCCACTAAAAGGAATCAACATCAATGGCCAGAAATAATCCAGGAGGAGGCCTGGGGTCTGCCTGGAAGGAAGTCCCCAGGGACAATCAGGCCAGAAAGAGTTTGCAGCAGAATCAGGGCTGGGCAGGGGGCAGGGACTTGGTCCGTGCTGAGGTTGGCTGTGGAGGTAAGGTCTTTGGGGCAGAGTGGCAGATGATACGAGACTGCAGGAGCCCGTAGGGCCCACAACTTGAGATTCAGAAGCACAGGGAGGGGAAAGAGCCCTGGCAATGGAACAAAGCAAAAAGTCCGAGCCTGAGTCCCAGAAACGCCACTCACAGACTCCAAGTTGGGACATGTTAATGGAAAATCTTGGAAACTACTGCTCACTTTTGGTCCAAGAGCTTGTTTTTGTCTTTCCTCTTGGCTATGCAGGTTCTTGGTTTAACGTGATTTAAAAACAGACGTTTGAGTGTGAGCTCAGTACTGACCTTGAAAGACACCAGGGTCGGGCAAGGACTGAGATACCCTGGACTGTAAGTTGCTGAGGGGGAAACAGGCATGGGCAGAATTACAGCATGGTACCATAGCTGGTTTCGATTTTACATTGTCTGTATTTTTTTTTTCCTTCTGTGAATTGAGTTGTTGCTGTTCCTGTAACAGCACTGAATAAAGTAATGGCTGTTTTCTCCACACACACACCCCCCGGCCACTCCACACATATAACTTTGATTTCTGTTCATCCCTTACTTAAAAAAAATTTTTTTGAATACTATTCAACTTAAATATTTCCTTATTCTTAAAGCTTCAGGTTTTACAAAATGGGTTAGTGTCTCATTTGCCTCTGAGTCGAGCTTGAACTTATCTGTAATAAATTTAAACAGAAAGCATCTGCCTTATTATCTCGGTCATCCTGGAATCTTTAAATGCTGTTTAATTGGCCCAAAAGAACTACACCTAGATCTTGCACTCCACACAGCCTTCTCTGTGATCTCTTGTTATCTCTTGTGATAATTTCAGTATCTTTAGATTAACTACCATATTATACAGTAAGTTCAACCATCCTCAGCCTGATCATGTATCCTTTCTGAAGGCTGTTGCAAAGTGGTTTATAGTTTTAAAATATTTTCAATTTATTATTCCTTAAATAATGCATCTGAAACAATCTGGCATCTGAGGGAGACATTCAGGAATCTTCAAGAGTGTCGAGCTCAGAGGGGCCAGCTGGTGGTTAAGAGTGTGGGTTTGAATCCCAGCTCCATCCCTTACTCCCACTGTGTGACCAAGGTCATGTGACCTCCGTGTGTTCTGTTTTTATTACATAACATGCATGGATAACAGCAGGATTAATACTGTAGGATTGTTGTGAGGCTTAACAGAGGTATTACCACATACATGACCTGCTAAGAAGAGGGCCTGGCATGTAGAAAGCCCTCACCAAACGTGATCATCAGCCCTGGCAGAACTCTGTTTTCCATCTTTAATCCAGGTAGCCAATTTCTCTAACACTGATCATTTCAGGCACATAAAATGCATCTCTACAAAGTCATCTTGCCTTGAAAGGACCCACACACAAGAGTAAGCAGGGTGTTGAGCTTGGGTCTAGTTCCAAGTTCTGTCCTGACTTCTGTGTGACCTTGGCCAAGACCCAGAAATACTCTTAAGCCTCTTTTACAAAAGAAAACAATTGGACCATAAATTCTCAGAACATCTGCCCTCTTATATCCATCTACAATATGAAGGCTTTATAGAATTAAGAAACATTCTTGTCTGTCAAAGCAAAACACTATTATCGAAGATTCTAAATAAAACAATCATTGTTAAAAATAAATCTTAATCAAGTTTTGTCACTTGGCATCAGCCTTCCATTTCATGGGCTAAAGGTAGCAAAATATATTACCTGTCCATGGAATTTCCCAGGCAAGAATACTGGAGTGGGTTGCCACTTCCTACTCCAGAGGATCTTCCTGACCCAGGGAGTGAACCCAGGTCTCTTATGTCTCCTGTACTGACAGGTATAGGGTCTCCCAAGCTACATGCTGCTCTGGCTCTATTCAGATCATATTTAGCATTCAATCAACAAATATTAATCAAACACAGGACCTGATTAAGAGATGGATATGCAGGATAGGGGAACCATCTCTGAAGGAGGCTTCATCACTCCCAGGGGAAAAAAAAAAGATGAAGAAAAATAGCATTATATAAAAGCTTCTCAATGAAAGGAAAATGTACAAAGTAGACCAAGCCCTTCTGGCTGGGGTGGGGGCTGAGAGGCTGTGTGTGATGAGATAAGCCTTCCCCACATCCAGCTCCAAAGGGTGAGCCTCAGCACCTTCTGGACTGGATGCAGGCAGTTGAGTTCAGAACTTTTGCTTGGGTACATTTGGGAGGGAAGTTTGGGAGTGAGCAGAATTCCTTAAGACAACAGAAAAGGACTGAGGGCTGCCAGAGGGGTCCCGCTTCTTGGTCCTGACCACACATAACATCCAGTCTCTTCCTAAATCAATGAAGATGAAACCTTTAAAGAATAGGAGGATGTGCAAAACCCAATTACCAGCTGGCCCAACGTACCCAGAATCCAGCCAAGACCGAAACGGACTTGCTGGGTCTCAGGCCCTGGGGAATTAAGAGACACAGCTTGCATCCTTGTTCCTTCCCTCCAATAATTCAGGTACGTGCCGGGGTATAGGGTGTGTTGAGGGGCAGATGAGAGAGAGGAGGCAACACATGTGATAACTGCACTAAGGTTAGGGCTGAGAAATGGCCATGAATACACCGCTTACTAGCATAAAGATTCACAGACAATAGAGTGATGGGTATACATACGTCACACATCAAATTATTTTGGTCATATTAATGTGTCGAGAGACAAGAATTGTAACAAAGTTACATTTAGAAATACTTCGTTCTATTTGTCAAAATCAAAGGTGGGAAAATGGAGTGGGAATGAGTTATCATGTCCTACTAACAGGCAGAATTTCTTCCTCCAAGTCCTAGTGAACAAGAAGGAAAAAGCAAAGGTGTTGGGAGAGGGAGAGGAGAGACAGGAGTCTGCGTGTGAATTTTTCCACTGCTCCTTTCATGGTGTCAACTCGATTTAAAGGGACTTCAATAGGGTTCAGGCTTCCTAGGTGGCGTCAGTGGTAAAAAATAAACAAACAAAAAAACCCACCTGCCAATGCAGGAGATACAAGAGACATGGGTTCAATCCCTGGGCTGGGAATATCCCCTGGAGTAGGAAATGGCAACCAGCCTCAGGATTCCTGCCTGGAAAAAGGAGCACGCACGCACGACAGGAAGGTTTATTCATGGGATTCCCTATTTCAGTTCCTTCTGAAAGGAATTTGCTACATAAAATCTGTATGTATGTGTATGCGTGTGTGTTTGTCTGGGTGTGATAGAACTCTGATGACAAACCAAGTTTTTAAGACTTCCTGCAACTTTCACATCCTCTCATGACAATCAGGGCACTGAGGAAGCTAACACATGCCTTGAAGTCTTGCCTATGTGCTGTTTCTATAATGATGCATTTCCAAAGGGACGTTTTGAAAGATGTCAAAGAATAAATCAGCACAGGGATCTTGGTCACTGAGCCACACAGATTTCTCACGTTGACAACCCCTTCATTCCCCCATCAGCTGGTGTGAACTTGATGGCCTGGCTTTGTGCTTCAGACTAGGATCAAACTCAAACCAGCATTCTCTGTTGTTCAGTCACTCATTCATGTCCGACTTTTTGCGACCCCATGGACTGCAGCACTCCAGGCTTCCCCGTCCTTCACCATCTCCTGGAGCTTGCTTAAACTCAAGTCCATTGAGTCGGTGATACAATCCAACCATCTCATCCTCTGTCATCCCCTTCTCCTCCTGCCCTCAATCTTTCCCAGCATCGTGGTCTTTTCCAATGAGTTGGCTCTTTGCATCAGGTGGCCAAAGTATTGGAGCTTCAGCTTTAGCATCAGTTCTTCCAATGAATATTCAGGACTGATATCTTTTAGGATGACTGGTTTGATCTTCTTGAAGTCCAAAAGACTTCTCAAGAGTCTTCTCCAGCACCACAGTTCAAAAGCACCAATTCTTCACCATTTGGCTTCCCATATGTCAGGGCAAATGAGGGTCTAGGCCAAAGCTCAAAAGTTCCCATTAAATGAAGTACTGACGATAATGCTAACATTTCTGATTTGGCTGTCCACAAGTGTCTATCAAGTATATAGAGTCACAGGAAGAAAGACATTTAATAATGTGGGTCACTAAATTAAATTTCAAGATTTCTTCTTATACACATTACCCTTCTTCTTCTCTCAGATACCATCCAGGAGACTATATCGTTTGCTCAGGACATGAATACCAGGTCTCCAGAGCACAGGTCCCTTCTGGACACCAGTCAGGGATACAAGAAGGAGACAGGTCCCGCCACAGCCCCCAGAGGCCCACTGTGGAAGGAGGAAGATGGATGTGGAAATAGACACTTCTGGACCAATTAGACGGAGGAGGATCTGGTATAAACACTATTTAAGCAAATCAAAGGAAGCCAGGAAGAGGAAGTTTGGGACATACTTCATGGAAGAACACTTAGGAAACACTCAGAAGTTTGGTGAGGACAAAAAACAAGTTCAATATGCTTTTAAATGACATCCAGGGTAAAGCATATAAACAGAGAAATAAATAGAATAGTGTGGGAAGATCAAAGCAAGTGAGTTGATATCTGCTGGGGTTTAAATCCTGGCTTAGTTTTTGATCATGAAAAAGTCACACATCTCTCTGGGTCTTATTTTTCCCATCTAAAGAAAGTGGGGGGCTCCCCCGGTGTGGCTCAGTGGTAAAGAATCCACCTGCCAATGCAGCAGATGTGGGTTCAATCCCTGGATCGTGAAGATCCCCTGGAGAAGGAACTGGCAACTCACTCTAGTATTCTTGCCTGGAAAATCCCATGGACAGAGGAGCCTGGCAGGTTGCAGTCCATGGGCTTGCAAAGAGTTGGACACGACTAAGCACCCACATACGCAAAAAAGGGAGTGGTTTCTACAATGTTGAGTGGCTGTAAGATTTAAATGAGATGTTGAGGAAAAACTTTAGCTCACCTGAGACAAAGTTCAATTCTCAAGACAAAGGAGTTCAATAATACCAGATTAACAGTAATATGATGACATCAGCTTGAAAAGAGAAGTAAAAGGACAATAATAGCAATTAAAATTCAGATTTTTATAACACCTAGCCTGCTTAAATAATAGTCCTAAGTAAAGAAAGGAATCGCAACATTCCAAAAACTAATATGTAAGGATAAGTATTCTTTAGGGAAGGCAGAAAATTTTGAGCATTGAGAGCCATTCAGAGAGAGAGAGATGACAAAGAAAATAGAATGAAAAGCACAAAGTGGCTCGTAATCTAATATTTTTAAAGGACAACGATTATGAGATAATTAGTCTTGGCACCATCTTTGCAGAGGACTGTAAAGAACTCTTCAAATAAAAAAGGCAGCAGGTCAAGGCAATTCTGAGTGCGAGATTGTTTCAATCAGCAGGGTCTGGTGGCTTGTGTAACTGGAATCCTCATAAGTAGCTCCATGCAACCCTGAGCCCTTCTGCAGCTTCTGCTGGAATCTGTGTGGCCAGAAGCGTGGCTGGGAGCAGAGCAAGGTCAAAGCAGCCTTGACTTTCAAGACTGTGTGTGTGTGTGTGCATGTGTGCCCAGTTATGTCCAGCTCTTTGCCACATTATGGACTGTAGCCCTCTAGGCTCCTCTGTCCATGGGATTTCCCAGGCAAGAAAACTGGAGTGGGTTGCCATTTCCTCCTCCAGGGGATCTTATCGACCCAGGGATTGAAACCACATCTCTTGTGTCTCCTGCATTGGCAGATGGATTCTTTACCAGCTGAGCCACCAGGGAAGCCCACTTTCAAGACTAAATAATGTAAAGCCGTCCTTGGAACAGGGGCTGCCAGGCTGGGGGAAGGCTGGTACACACAGGGCTGCCTGCAACCAGAGGGCTCAGGAGAGAAAAGAGCACCTCGTGGCACTGATGTTACTCAGAGACTATTTACTGAGGTCACTTTCATTCCCTGATGGACCACCAATGACAGCTGCCCATCTGAGCTCACAAATCTGGACTAAAACCTCAGGCTTCTCTCAGAGACTCCTGTTTCTGTTTATGGTAATGGTACTTTCACTTCCAGCAGCTGCGGATGGGTGGCTTTTTTTTTTTCTGCTTTCTCCCTGCACAGATCCACCTTCTGTTGTGCAATCCTGCACTGAGATGGGGGACCAGCAGGAGCGGGTGCAGAGCTGCGAGCAGAGGTTTATCCTGCTCTCCTGCCGCCGCAGCCGTTTCCTGCGGGAAGCAGCCAAGCCCATGTCAATTACAGCAACATCACGGCGCCAGAGGAGCTGGGAGCACCGAGAATAGACCCTGCATCTCAGCACCTCCAACCCTCAGCTTCTTCTTCTACTCGGGTTGGTGGCAGGATTCAGCCCACTCGAGAGTCGCAGAGACCTAGAAAGACAGAGCCGGCCATCTGGGGCCAGAGCTGGGAGAAAGTGCATAGAACCTCAGCTGGCCCTTCCAGCTCCAGGAAGTGACACAGAGCTTCCTGTCACTTGCACTGCCTGCAGCAAGTCCCAAGGCCATCTGACCTTCAGATGGGAGGAATGCAACCCTACTGGGAGCCTAAAGACAGACAGCAAGATGCTGCCACAAGCATATCATTTATTGTGGATGGGAGGCGGGAGGCAGAGAGCATCCAAGATGGATCTGAGGGAAAGACAGTCTGGAACTAAGAAGAAAGGAAGGGGAGGGGCTGGCAAAGGGAGCACAGCCGGGCAAAGGGTAGGGATGTCCATGTCCCTGATTCATCTGGGGAAACAGTGGGCAGTCCTGTGGGGAGACCTCGAGATGGGTGTCAGAACAGAGGACAGAGAGGGACAAGGCTTGAAAGAGTAGTGTGGGAACACCAGGCTGCAGGACTTGGAATTGCATCATTACTTGCATTATTATCAGCTAGGTTTGCAGCACCCACTACAGGCATTAAGGCTTCCCTGGTGGCTCAGTGGTAAAGAATCCACCTGCCAATGCAGGAGACAGGGGAGACGAACGAGGCTTAGATCCCTGAGTTAGGAAGATCCCGTGGAGTAGGAAATGGCAGCCCGCTCCGGTATGCTTACCGGGAAAATCCCATGGACAGAGGGGCCTGAAACACTACAGTCCGGTGGGGTTACAAAAGAATCAGACGTGACTTAGCTACTAAATAACATCATGAACATTAAATGTTCTCTATACACCACTGCCTTTAACCCTGACAAATCAATAAAACAGAATATGCTAGGGTCCTTAGTTTTTTCGGTCAATAGTTATTTCTTGGGTGACAATTGCCTACCACACCCTGGTTCAGGATTGATCTAGAGGTTGCGGGGTCCAGACAAAGCCTCCATCCTCCTGTGATTTAATCTACTGGAACCGATTAAACATTAAATAAGTGTATGAAAAAATTAGAAGAGTATGTGAGGTTTGCAGAAATGATAACCTTGCCCAAAGGGATACTGTGATGTAGCAATATAGTTGGGCCCAGATCTCATCTGTGTTTAAGTGTCCTGTACTCAAACACCAATGCTGTAAACCATGGACTCCATGGGACATTGTGCACCAGGGGCCTGGGCTAGATTATATTTGTGTTCTGCACAGTGGGTCAGAGCTAGAGAAATTAACATAAAGAAATATTGTATATTGCAAACAGTTGTGAAAGTTATGAAGCTGAGAGGGGAAAGAAAAGCAAAACCAGAAAAACACAAGATTTACATTTCAGCTGAAGACAGCAGTCAAAGATGGAGCAGAGCAGCTCCATCACCAATTGCAAGAAACAAACATAAATGTAATTGTTGTTCAAAGGCGTGTGCATGCTAAGTCACTTCAGTTGTGTCCGACTCCTTGAGACCCTATGGAATGTAGTCTGGCAAATTCTTCTGTCCATGGGGATTCTCCAGGCAGGAGTAGTGGAGTGGGTTGCCATGCCCTTCTCCAGGGAATCTTCCCGACCCAGGGATCGAACCTATGTCTCTCTTAGGTCTTCTGTAGTTGCTCAAAGGAAAGAGGGATCAATTCTGGATAACCCAGATTAATTGACTTATTACTCTTCCACGGTTTTAAATGGCTGTGGCCTTAGCTTCTCCTCCTGAAATTCTGGCCTGTGTACATGTGACCAAACTTTTGGATAAGGAGAGCTACAGGGAAATCAGGCTTCCCTGGTGGCTCAATTGATAAAGAGTCTGCCTACAATATGAAGACCTGGGTTCAATCCAGTATTCTTGCCCGGGGAATCCCATGGACAGAGGAGCCTGGTGGGTACAGTCCATGGGGTCACAAAGAGTCAGACACGACGGAGTGGCTAACTTTCAAATTTCTCTGTTCCACAGGGAAATCTCCTGCAGGCCTTTGAGAAAGATTTTCTTCCCTGATTAAGAGTCCCTCAACCTTGCTCCCTTCCTGTGTGAGAGCAGAGGGTGAGGGCAGCCGCTGGGGTCATCCTGGGCTCGCCCCACCTGGACAGATCAGCGAAGGACAAGTTGGGCTGGGTGGGGATACACAGCCTTAGTAACACTCTTAGTCTGCTTTTCACACAAGATCAGGCTTACCAGCAAGAAAAGCTCATAATCACTACTAAGTGCTGCCTTATACACACTTACTCAGTACCAAACTCTCCAATGGGCATTTTACATATATTATCCAATGTTTCTACCAGCAGAAGGCCCGGGTTGTTGCTGTTGCTTAGCCACTCAGTTGTGTCTGACTCTGCGATCCCACAGACTGTAGCCCACCAGGCTCCTCTGC
This sequence comes from Antilocapra americana, assembly GCA_007570785.1. Classification (NCBI taxonomy): domain Eukaryota; kingdom Metazoa; phylum Chordata; class Mammalia; order Artiodactyla; family Antilocapridae; genus Antilocapra; species Antilocapra americana. The sequence goes on along the minus strand of ML660770.1, from coordinate 1,024,090 downwards.
CCATGGGATTTCCCAAACAAGAAAACTGGAATGGGTTGCCATTTCCTTCTCCAGGGGGTCTTCCCAACCCAGGCATCATACCTGCTTTCCCTGCATTGGCAGGTGGATTCTTTACCACTGAGCCACCAGGGAAGAAGCCCAAAAGGTCCATGGGGAAATGTAATGCCATTTAACAGGACAGCTGCCAAGGTTGGGAAAAACAAAAGCATTTTCTCCAACGTCAAAAACCTCAAATAATGCAGTGCTGTTGGAAGCAGGGGTAGTTCTGCGATCTCCAATAGTGCTCTGGCCCCAGGGATGTTCCTGCCTCACCGAACAACTGAGGACTGACTTGTCCCCCAGAAAAGGTCAGTTCCTCTGATGCTTGTGTAGGTGGGGCTGAGAGGTTAGGAGGGAAGGAACCATCTCACAGGGAGAAAGCAGGGCAGGAGAGCTGCCACCCGAAACTCTCTCTAATAAGAGCCCATGTTTAAGAAAGAGACTCACAGACTTAGAGAACCAGTTTATGGTTGCTGGGGGCAGGATGAGTAGAAGGGATAGTTAAGGAGTTTAGGATGGTTATGTACACACTGCTATGTTTAAAATGGATAACCAACAGAGACCTACCATACAGCACATGAGAAACTCTGCTCAATGTTATGTGGCAGCCTGGATGGGAGGGGAGTTTAGGGGAGAATGGATGCATGCATGTGTGTGGCTGAGTCCCTTTGCTGTTCACCTGAAACTATCACAACATTGTTAATTGGCTCTACCTCAAGAAAAAACAAAGTTAAAATAAAAAGAGCTCCTGTGTAATGAACGGAAATAAAACCAAACCCAAAGTGACAGATCCACCCTGGCATCATGCAGAGGACCATGAGAGGCACGGTGGCCAGTGACTCCACCAGATGGCACTGGGTTCCCTTGTGCTCAGTTGTCATCTGGGACTTTGTGCTGACTTAGAGGGAGAAAAGGCTCAGCTTCTCTAGTTCCATCACCTTCCACATTCTTTCCAGTCTCACCATTACAATTTGTTCGTCCCTCCCTCAAGGTCATAGGTATTAAGCCCAGATCCTGAGAAGCCTTGGAACAGGGAGAGGGTGTGACATTTACTTAAATGACTGTATCTGGATAGGATTTAACCAGGGACTTCCTGCTACAAGAGGCCACTGCATTTCCCTGGGCTATGAATCCTCTGTCTGCTCATATCCTTTTCTGTCCTGGCTTCTCCTCCCCTCTCTTTCCTCCTTCTTTCCTGGGTTCTTCCTCCTTCCCTTCTCTCTCTGTACTTTTGTCTGTCTTCCCCTGACACTTCCTGCTGTTACCCTTTCTGCACTGCTGCTTCTAAGCTTCTGGCCCAGAAAATGAAACAATAAGATTTGCTCACACTATATAAATTAAGACTAAAGAAACAAAGGGCAAAAGACTCAGACAGTCTCCCAAGAATGTGAGGTATGAGAGCCACACTCTCTGTGATAGAACATTGAGTTTGCAATCTAGAAGTCTTTCTTTTGTTATCTTATTAACAGCATCTTTTTTTTTTTCATGCTGATGAGTCAGGCATTGTGTAAATGTTTGACATTACTTATTTAGTATAATGTGCACTAAACAAAATATCTGCTATAATTTTAATTGTGCCCATTTTGAAGATGTGGAGACTGAGGCTTAGAGATGGGAGATAACTCGTCTACTGTTGCATGGCCAAGAGGTAGCATAGTGGATCTAACCAGATCTCTCTGAGTCAGCCTACATGCAACCTGCCAAGCCACTTTGCTTTCTTTCTGGTCCATATACCGTATAAACACACTGCTAGTAAGCAGCTCAAGTTAAACAAAGAGTTAGTAATTTCAGATGCAACAGAAACATCATTTTGGCATAAGCAGTATCTTACTACAGAAGAAAGCATTCAACTCTGCTTGGGGAAAGTCTGCTGGCAGCCAAAGTACTGCTTATTGGGTTCCCGTCAGGTTATTACCTGAAATGGAAACACATTTCCATGGCCATCCTCAGAACAACATAGTCCAGCAACCCTGGGGATCTCGGACTCAGTTCACAACCTGAGGTCATCTGCTTGGGAGGAGCCAGTCTGAAAGGCCCTCTCACTGTTTGATTAGCTTTGGATTCATCCGAGGAGGGAGCAATTGCAAGCGTGAGTTTTCAACGCACAAAGCACTCCTTCAGTGTACTCAGTGGAGCCCTTGTGTGCATCTCAAGGTTCCAGCTCTGGTCCTGCAGTAATGAGCTCAGAGCAATGTTTGTGTTGAATAAGGCGCTGTGGTGGTGGACCGGCTGCCCCCCTGGTGGCCTCAAGGGTTGAAATGCCTTCTTCTCAAAGGGTGCTGGGAATGACCTGCTGCATAGATGGGGGGGATCTGACTTGTCCACAATTCTGCTTCTTTTCGCAAGCAAGTAAGTTTGCCTCAGTCTGATCTGTTGCTAGGCTCATCAGAGGAAACAGCCCTTCTTCTCTCCTTGGATCATATGGTGGCTAAATTATTTCACCTCCAAATGACTGTATTCTTCTCTCTCTCACTGCCTACAGCTCTAGAAGTTTCACCAAAGGCATCACCTATAACTGTAACTGCAAGAATAGACATGCTTAATAAAATATAGGACTTCCAGTTAAATTTAAATCCTGGGAAAACAATCAATTATGTCTTAATATGAAGTATCTGGGATATACCTATACTAAAAGAGTATATGTTCTTTATTCAAAATTCAAATTTCACTGATCATCCTGTATTTTCACTTGTGAAATCAGGCAACCCTGCATAAGAAGAACATGCATTTTCTTAAGCATTAGGCTAGGCATTTGACAAGGGCAATCTCCTTTAATCCTCATTAAAATGCTGAAAAATCTGAGATCCAGAAAAACTGTCTATTTCTCGGGGTGATACCATCAGTAAGGGGGAGATCAGAAGTTCAAACAGACATGACTTCAAAAACCACACTCTTTGAGAATAACTCCTACACCTAATTCCAGAAACCTGTAATTGACACCTTCTCTGGCGTTCCTATCAGGGACACAGGGAAAAATCTGGCTGAAGATGGAATTTATATCAAATTCAACTGAGTTTTTCGGAGGTGGTGCCGTGCTAGCCTGCTTTCACTCCGTGCCACTCAAGTCTGTATTTCTCTGAGCACAGCTAGAAGAGCAAGCCTTTTCATTTCAGCTGCATTTGCAGTCACCTTTCTCCTACTGTATGTTAACTGCTGATACAGGACTCAGATTTACTCTCCTTAAAGAGTGAAGATATTTACACAAAAACAACCCTACTGCAGGGTGTACCTAATCTGTAGGAATTCTAGGGGAAATTCAAAAAGACACAAAATGCATCTCGGAAAGTGCTGAAGTGGAAGTTCTCAACAAATCAAAGGAGATGTGAATGTTTGAAATCTAAATACATTCCTTTGCTTATAGAAAACGTAGGCTACTCAGCCCCCCAGGGATTTAACCAGTCTGTCTCCACCTTGAGCCATCTGCTCACTGCAAGTGGAGAATTGTGGCCCTGGACCAGGTCTGCTGCCTTCATTCTGAGGATCTAAGAAAAGTCACTCTTCTGAATCTTGGTTTCCTTAAATATAAAATAAAGATGCTAAGAGATCCCTGTCTCCCTTGAAGGACTGGGTACAAGAGAAAAAGTGGGTATGAAAGTTCTAGACGGAAGTTAAGAGTTATCATTTTCATTCTTTTCTCTTTTTTTTTTTTTTCCCATTTTTTCATTCTTTTTAAATCATTTTCATTCTTTTCATGCCAGAGTGCTTTTGTGCTGCCAGAATCTATGCAGGGAAGGGTTTGTGTTTAACATGCCAGCTATTCACCTGGGCTGACCACACTGAGGCTCTCTAAAATGGACAAATGAGATGGCTTGGGGCCATATTTTGATTATCTTGTATCATCACCATTCATTGGCTTTTCTCTGCAAGCCTCTCTTTCCTTAAATATTTCTTTCCCCCAAGAAGCCTTTCCCAGTTCCCCCCAGCAGAAATGCTGGCTCTTGTTTCTTTTCTGAACAACTCCTTGGAACCAGACACACTGTTCTACAAACCAGTGGCGGAACCAACCTGAGGCTCCAGATGCCTGCTCATACCGGGTGTACGCTCTGATGGGGGCGTGAAAGGTGGGGAGCATGTGAACAATGAAGTAACAGGGCGACTCCGGACAAACATTATGGCCGCAAAACTGTGCTGTGGGAAAGAGGACTGCCATGAAAGGAATACATACAGTGATCGAAAAGAAGTTGTTCTCAAAGGCAGGCCTCCCTGATGCCCCAAGCAAAGGCCCAAACAGAATGCATTTCTCGGTTCATATGCAAAACGACTGCTCATTTATCTGACTGCCAGACTAAACTGTAAGTTTCTCAAGAACAACTTTTTTTCACTTCTGTGCAACTACCCTGGCCAACAACAGTCACCATCGACGGCAGAGTCGACTGGAGAGGGAGATGTACTGGAGTCTCAAAGGGCCTAAGTACATTTCACACTTAGAAATGATTTTTTAAAGACTCCATTTCCTTGATACAAAATGAAATGTGGTTAAGAATACAAAATGTCATGGCCAGGTTTAAAAAAAAAAAAAGCTTCAAAACATTTTTACTGATGATGGGGTCTGGGTTCAAATAGATTGAAAAGCAAAGATCTAAAATGTCCCTGGTACATTTCAGATGGTCCATTAAAAAAATGCTAAATAGGGGGCTTCCCTGGCAGACTAGTGGTTAAGACTTTGCCTTCCAGTGCTGGGGACCTGAGTTCAATCCCTGGTCAGGGAGTTAAGATTCCACATGCCCTCCTCACAGGCAATAGACCAAAATGTAAAACAGAAGCAGTATTGCAACAAATTCAATAAAGACTTTAAAAACAGTCCACGTTAAAAAGTAAAAAATCTTAAGTCAAAAAGATGCTGAATGTCAGCATTCTGAGCGTCAAAACTCAATAGTTACGACTCCCTTCTCACCCTTGTCGCTCACTTTAGCAATCTACTCTTTTGTGATTGTTTGCCCTTGTCTTCCACACTGGCCTACAATTTCTTGGAGGACAGGAAAGTTTGTCTGTTAATGGATTCTAGCACCTAATGTAGCGCCTACCACCTGCTGGACACTCAATGAATGGGCTCAAGAGGTGACCTCATTAAATCTAAGAGAAGGGTCTGCTCTTAGGGGCTTACCCACAACAGCAACTCCTGGCATATAATACTAGGTCCACACTCCCAAATCCTCAAATCCTTTATGTCCTTTATGTCGGACCTGACTTTGGTTATGTTGGATCAGAGACTGAACCTGGAGATTCCTGGCCCCCTGCCAAAGGTGTTACCCCAGTACCCTGACATTTCCCCTAATTAATCTTTATTCTTAGCACCTAAGATGGCCTGTCCGTCCCCATTTTGCTTTTACCTGTCTCCTCCACTGAAGGCAAGCAGAAGAGCAAAGTCTTCCACCTCTTTTATCCCCTATTATGTCACCAGTGAGAGGAACACCCCTTGGTACACGACTGGAACTCAATAAACACGTGTTAAGGGCAAAATGTGATTGGTGTAGCTGCTTACAGGACAAGGAAAAAGTAACCCTGCGAACAGAAATTCTGTAATGCAAAAGTTAACTCACAGGAACACTGTTTACACTATACTCCTGATGCACTCTTGCCTCAGGCTTATGAATAACTGATTACACTGACCCTCTGTAGTCCCACCAATTTCTTTTCTATGCCTAGAGCCCAGAGGCCATAAACTGGAGGCCTGTGGGATGCAGGTATAGATGAGGAAGGAGGTCTACCTACAGAAGTATTTTGTTTGGTCCACATCGTATTATTTTAAAAATATGGAATTAGCTGCTGATGGGAGACTGGAGTTTGGTTCCTGGGTAGGGAAGATCCCCTGGAGTAGGAAATTTCAATCCACACCAGCATTCTTGTCCATGGAAAATTCCATGGACAGAGGATCCTGGCAGGCCACAGTCCATGGGGTCACAAAGAATCCGATGCGACTGATCACACACACACAGACACATTCAAAAGTCAAGGGCTTTCCTGGAGGCTCAGCAATAAAGGATCTACCTGCCAATGCAGGAGATGTGGATTCCATCCCTGGTTTGGGATGATCCCCTGGAGAAAGAAATGGCAACCCACCCCAGTCTTCTTTGCCTGAAAAACCCCATGGATAAAGGAGCCTGGTGGGCTACAGTCCACGGGGTCATAGATAGTTGGACACACTGAGAAACTAACACAACAACTTAAAAGTCGGTCGATTCTACATAAAATTGTACTCTTACAGCCTATCTTGGAAAATAAAATACTCGGCAAGTCAGAGCCTGAGGTCCCAGCTTGTGTGCTGGGTCAGAGCCAAGACAGCCCCCTTACCCAGCCTGTCCCCAGGACTGTTTCACGCAGGCTGTTTACTTGCCGGGCTGCCGAAGGCATTTGAGTGAGCGACCCCTGCTGGAAAGTTACCAAAAAAACACACAAAATGGAGAAAAAAAAGAAAAGAAAAAATGCCCACTGGGACCTATTTCCGTTATGTTCAGGCTATTTCTGGGAAGAATAATGTATTCATTTTTCTAGAACTCTGGTGGTATCACATAACTGTTGACATAGTATGGCCCAGTAAATATTACTCTAAGGGCCTGAAAAAGCTGTGAAACTTAATTCCCTGTGGATAGAGGAAGCTGAGAAAGATGGATTGTGGGAGGCTGACATCAGCCGGTTATAATACTCACTGAATCCAAGAGAGAAGGAATTTACTTGAAGACTATGAGTTACCTCGAGGAATTCATGAAAGCTTGGAAAGGGGAAGGAATGAAGAGAACATTGGTGCATCAGGATTATGTCACTGGAATAGCATCCCTGGGACATCCTAAGACCCTGAGGCTGCAGCTGAAGCCTCTTGATTCATGACTCACACTGGTAGATAAATGCTCAATTGTCCTTTTGTCCTGGAGTCAATCCTTTGAGATTCCAAGCCTCAGGTGGGATCACCAGGCTGAGCCCCAGCTCAGAGCTCAGAGATAGGATATAGAGAAAGAGTTCCCCCCACCCACCTCATGGAAAAGTCCCTCCATGAGGGGAGGTTGTTATTGCTGTTGTTTAGTGGCTAAGTCCTGTTCAACGCTCTGCGACCCCATGCCAGGCTCCTCCATCCATGGGATTTTCCAAGAAGAATACTGGAGAGGGTTATTTCCTTCTCCAGGAGATCTTCTCCACCTAGGAATCGAACCCATGTCACCTGCATTGGTGGGTGGATTCTTTCCACTAAGCCAACCTGAGGGAAGGTTAGTACCTCCCTGAAAAAGAAGGGTGTTTGACTGCTGGAAATCTTACAAAATACAAAAGTCCACTATGGATTAGGAGGATTTTAAGTAATGAGGGGAGAGAGGGCAACACAGGCTGTACAGGGGAATGGAATGAGAACAGGCAGACCTCAACTCCAATCTGGAATCCTTTGTACCTTTAAAAATCAATTAACTTTTCTAACGGGCAGATTCCAAATCTTTAAAACAGAAATGTTGCCATCTGCCTGTGTACCACATGAGCTTGCTGCGAAGATGTAATTCAAGCATTCATTCACTTATTTTGAAAATACTATTTGAGCATCTACTAAGCCACTTAGCTAGCACCTGGAGACAAATTTTTAACACCAAAAATGCAACAGAGAGACAGTGCCTTATGCTAGATGACAGATGTAAACAGCGGAGACCTGGGTCATCTTCTAAAACTGATCATGTATCCCTTTTCCCCAACTGCTAACACTCACCTGCAACATTCTTACTTTTTTGGTTAATCAATACCAAGGCCCTTCCTGAAACATACATTTCCTTCTGATATACAAAATATATTAAGCTAAAAAAAAAAAAAGCACCAAAAAACTTTAACTCTGATTCTACAAATAAGAAACTAGTGGTTCTCAGAAGCAGTGAGGCCTGATGCTGGTGAATTTCAGGTAGAAGAATCAGGAGATACTGGCCCATTATATGAAATCCTCTCCCTCATTGAATGTTTAGCATATGTAATTCACACGGACATTCACAAGCTAAAATGAAAATTAGCATTAAAATAGACCAAATAAAATTTGTAGGAAAAGGAAACTAAGTAACCCAGTAGGGTTTTCACCAGTGTTTTAGAACTGCCCAAGTGCTCTCCACATATATTTTCTCGCTTTCTCATAATAATCTTTCAAGCTCTGTTTTTAAGAGGATGAATCTGAGGCTCAGAGAGGGAAAAAGAATTTTCTTAGGGTCCTGAGGCAAAAAGCTAGTTCCAAATTCTGCTAGCAGTCTTGCCGTTCCCCACTGGAAAAGGTTGGCCTGGGAAGCACTGGGACGTTAGTGGGGTTGAAGGAAGATGCTTACACCAAAGTGATGGGGAACAACACAGATCTTTTTCAACACCAGCTGGAAAGTTCCCGCTTTCAGCAACAGCCAGAAAGTCATTTCGTTTCCCACAGAGCAGCTAGAAGGTTGCTGCCACTCACCAAAGTTGCTACTTGCCTTTACTCCTCCAAGACTGGTACACAAGAACCCTGGCGTAGAAACAGGCCCTGGAGCCTGAATTTTCAGCCCTGACTCTGAATACAGACTCAGTTCCACCAGGATATCAGGACCTTTCACTATCCTTTTCTCCAAACTGGCTTCTGTAGCTGGAGGTGACTCAGGACTCACTGTGGGTTTGGACCACCCTGGGTAAATGCTCTATTCTGGAAAAGGCACTATGTACTAATCGAGCAGGTTTAATCAGCCAGTCCCTCTCCCTAGCCTCTTTCTAGCCATCATCAAATTTTAATTCAAGATAAGGAAAGCTTTCACATTGCACTTCCCTTCAAGCAGCTCTCTGGACATTTCCAGTAAGAGAACGGTCGGTCTTCTTTCCAGAACAAAAGCTTATCCCCAATTACATGAGAGAATCCAAGTAAAGGGTTCCTGAACAACAACGGGGAAGACTTGAAATTTCACACAAGGCACACCAACAGCACAGCTAAGAACCATCCGCTTTTCCTGATCTCCCCTGTAGAGTTCAAGGTATCACTTTCTCACCAGTTTCCCAAGCAAAGAATCTCCCATCTTAAAGCTACAGTGCATTGTACAGCAGGCAGCTTTGGCCTGGATCAGAAGCCCCCAAAGCAAGGCTCAGGATGCCTCAGTAAGGGATCCTCAGTAGATGCTGTCATGGTAATGAACTGTTTAGACTTAAGAGTGCTTAGTCACGAAGTTGTTGATCCCAGGCAAACTCGGTGAGTTAGAGGGACCCGCTGAAGCCCTGAAAGGCTCCATGAGAAGTTGATTTTGCTCTGCCGAGCGCTGGAGAAAACCTTATATAACACAACGGGCCATTTAAATATGTTATTTCTGCAATCCTATGGGAGGAAAGGGGAAAAAAAATCTAAGCGCTAGAAATACAAAGAGTAACGCGGGGATCTGCAGCTGAAGCTTTCATCTCCTGGAATTTCACTTGGTCAGGCTTATTCGAGTCGCACCCAATCAGTACCGAGGAAGCAGAAAGAAAGAATAATTTCGAACGCCAAAGGATGGGGTTTAGAAACGCAAGGAGGCACAAGTTGGGTTATCTCCCTGTCCCCCCCCCCCTTTTTTTTAAACATGACATTCCTGAAATTAACCCTTGAACGGTAGTGGGCAATTGCATTTCAACAAAATAGGGTAAGATGCGGCTGCAGAGCAAGAACGCCCAAGTAGGACCCAAAGGATCCTGAGGGTAAACGGGTTGCGGCCACAAAAGCCAGCCAAGCACCGGTGCCCGGGCGCTGTGGGACCCTCTGGGATCAGCGCCCGCAGCTAGCGGCCGGCGGAGAATCCCGGCAGGTAAAATCCGGATTTCTAGAGCTCCGTCTTCATCCCTCGGCCGCTCCTCGCGGCTGCTCCATGCTAGGAGGGGACTGCTTCTGGGAGTGCAGAGAGAAGACACCAGATTTGGAGTCGCCTCCCCAGAATCCCCCCCCGAAAGCATCTCGGTACAAGTAGTGGATAAAAATAGCCAGCGGACCGCTCCGGGGGGGAGGGAGGAGCGAGACTCGCGCAAGGCTAGGCAAGGATCCGACTGGTCCAGCAAAGTGGAGGGCGGAGGAAGACGGGTGCGACCCCCTCCCGAGAGGGGGGCCTGGGAGCGCGAATCGTGGACTCTCTCCTAGCCGAGGGGAGGAGATGGAAGACTCACGGAGCTCGCAAACCGCCGCGGGCAGAGCACACCTCACACTCCCCACAGCCCCCCGCCCCGCGCCCTGCATCCCAGCCGTCGCTCCCTCTCGCCTCTCCATCTCTCGCTCTCTCTCTCTTTTTTTTTTTTTTGCCGGCGTCCGGGACAGGCCGGGGTCAGAAGCGCGAGCCGCGCGCGATCGGCCGCCTGGCCAGGAGGGCGCACCTGGAGACTTCAGGCTCCGCGAGGGTGCCGGGGTCCAGAGTCCGGGTCTACGCGCTTCCACCGCGGGTTGGCGCCCCTCCTCCCCTCACCTTCATCTGCCGTCACCACCCAAGGTACTCGAAATAGAAACAAACGCAGGATTTAAAAAAAAAAAAAAAAGTAAAAAGTAACACGAAAAACCAGAACCGTGCATCTTTGGCATGAGGGAGGGGGGAGGCTACTTACTGTCTGTCCGCCGCTTCCATCTCTCTCCTCCAGAGCTTTCCCCGCCCCTCGGGAGATGTCCCATCTCTGCTTCGTTCTCAAAGCTAACCGCACTGTGGTTTCCCCACCCAGGATGCTCCCTCAAGACGGACTTTTTGCTGTTATCCCCGCCCCACTTGCCAGCCAGAGTGGTACCCAGGCTCCACGGCGCTTTGCGCTCGTACTGCCCGTCACGGTCGGTCCTAGAGAGACGCGTCGGGCAGAAGCAAATCTCCTGACTCTTCTAGGGGGTAAGGGGGCGGGGGGGGGGAACCCACTAAGTCAGAAACCTGCTTGAAAAAAACAATCCCTGAAGACTTGCCTAGCTGAAGGATCAAGTCAGGAGGCTAGCAGGATGGGGAAAGCTCTGGACTCGCCTTCCTTCCGCCACCTACGTGCACTCCACTTGCACCAGCCTCCACTCACCTTGGGCACTGCTCTCGCCCTGAAGTCCAGGATGCCAGGTCGGGGCACCTCAACGGTCCCGGGTCCTGCCGCTCCCCACGCTGGCCACCCCTGCCGCCGCGAGCGCGCGCCGCACTCACCTGAGCCGCGCCGCGGTGGTCCAGCCGGTCCGGGGCCCGAAGTCGCCTCCCGGGCTTGGCCATGGGCAGCGCCGTGGAGCCCCGGCGGCCGGCGGAGCGAGTTTTTTCAAGACGACCCGGGCCGGCGGGTGAAACAACGGGCGCAGGCGCCCGCGGAGACCCGGCGGTGGCGGCGGTTCGCGGCTGCCCTCGCGCCGGGGACTTTGCAGCCGGGGAGGCGAGGTTATCACCGTCGCCGAGGGGAGGAGCAGGAGGAGGAGCAGGAGCGGGAGGAGGGGACAGAGGAGGCCGAGCCCGCAGGGAGAGCGTGTCGGGGCGAGGAGGATCGCGAGCGCCCACTGCTGCCCGGTCCGCTCCGGTGCGGTCTCGGGGTCGGGTCGGCTCGGAGTCCGACTCGCCACGCCGCTCCCGGGGCGGCCGGGCAGGGCTCGGGAAATCCCGCCGACAGGTAGGTCACGAGTCAGTCCCGCCCCCCGACCCCCACCCCCACCCCCACCCCCAACTGGCGCGGCAGTTCCAGGGTTTCAGCCCTGGGAAGCTGGGGGGATGGGGATGGAACTTGGGGAGGGGACCGGCGCTCCCTCCCGGGAGGGTGGGGCCGTTGTGGGTTGGGAGACTGGCGTCCCTGCGAACCTAGGACATCCTGTCTGCACCGTAACTCCTGTTAGGGAAGGCGAGGTCCTAACCCCGAGCCCACGTCTTCCTCCACTCCCCGGCCTCTCCGGGTCCTCCCACGTGCGTGAGCGCGGCCGATCTCCGTCCGGGCAGGTGCCCACCTTAGACATCGGTTGCTCTCTGCGCCGCCCAGGAAGCGAGGGGAGCCATGCACTCGCCCTGCAGCCGGACCCGGACGCCGGCGGCCGGGCAGCCGAGCGAGGATCCGCGCGAGGAGCCGGCTCCCCAGCGCTCCGCGTCGCCATGGAACACTCCCCTCCCTCTCGGTTTCGCGTCCCCGGAGCGGATGAGGATTCACCCGGAGAGCGCAGAGCTTTTAGCTCTGCCTTCGCTAGTGCATCGGGATTGCAATTGCATCGGCTCTGAAATCAAGCCGGTCCCCCTGCCCCCTTCCCCCGCGTTCCTGTACCTGGGAAGTTTTGTGTCAGAGCTAGACCAGCCTTCAGTCTAATTTCAGATGTAAGGTTTCCAGGGACCCGGGGTTGGAATCCCCTTGGAGAAGCTAGGCTCCCTGTTTATCCGAGCCCAAACTAGTGACCCTAAAAGGCAGATCAGGCAACACGTTAAGAAGTTAAATAAAAGAAAAAGAAAACCTTCCAGATGAGTGTCAAAGCAATTCATTTTAGATGAAATTTCAGTCGCTCTTCCATATCTTAAGTATTGGAAAGTAAATGTTTGGAAGAAATCAAATTCGCCCTTCAAGTGTAAAAAAATCTTTCATTAACTTTGTTCAGATTGGAAATACACACCCACCTAAGTAATAAATCCTGTAGGAAATCGACCTCTTTGCTTTTCATTTGAAAGCAAAATGATCAGCGTTTTCTGGCTGTCTAATAAAACCAGTAGCATCTGGGAGGCCAAGGCCAAGTCTTATTTTGGAAAATAAGATTACAGGAGTTTTAATGATCCTGATTACTTCTTTGAGCCACACTAATGTCGACATACCTATTTTAGATCTTTTAAACCAAGAATATGTATAGCTATATATTTGGAGTAGCTTTGTGTTAAGTTGCTTCTGTCATGTTCCACTCTTTGTGAAGGTTCTGACTGTAACCCACCAGGCTCCTCTGTCCATGTGGCTTCTCCAGTCAAGAATACTGGAGTGGGTTGCCATTTCCTTCTGGAGCGAATCTTCCTGGCCCAGGGATCCAACCATACTCTCTTACATCTCCTGCATTGGTAGTTGGGTTCTTTATCACCAGTGCCAGCTAGGCAGCCCAAGGAAATGGCAACCCACTCCACTAGTCTTGCCTGGAAAATTCTATGGACAGAAGAGCCTGGTGGGCTGCAGTCCATGGGATTGCAGAGAGTCAAACACTGAGCCACTGAACACACATAAACACACACGTATGTATTTTAAAAAATCACTTTAATCAAACTTGTGGTTGGGGGCTGGGTGTGGAGGAAAGTAGTTTAAAAGTACAAACTTCCAGTTAAAAGATACATAACTATCAGAGGTGTAATGTACAACATAATGACTACAGCTGACACTGTTGTATGGTATATAGGAAAGTTGCTAATAGAGTAAATTCCAAGAATTCTAATCACAAAGATAATTTTTTTCTTCCATTTTATTGTGTTTATGTGAGAAGATATCTGTTAGTTGAACTTATTGTCATAATCCTATCACAATAGATGTAAATCAAACCAGCAGGCTGTATTCCTTAAACTTAAAGTGATGTATGTCAATTACTTCCCAGTAAATCTGGAAAAAAACAGTCAGTTTAAAGCTCATCTTTGAAAAGCCTTAACATTCAAATTTACATTAGCATTTAAAAATAAAAGTACTTTTCCTGCCTCATTCGATGAAGCCCTGTAAAATCATGTATGAGATTGTGCAGGTCAGATGGTAGTTTCAGATATACCCTTGCCAATTACTAGAGTCCTTAAGCTCCTACCAGCCGCTAAGCCCAGCACAAGTTCTTCAAAATAGGGAGCCACTTTGATGTCCTAAGTTGGTATGATTGCTTTTCCTTAAGAGTTCAAAGTGCTTTTGGGCCCGAAGTCTGGATTTCACAACTCATTTGTGAGATGCAAAGCGAGACTGACAGTGATTCCATTTGCACCCTGGGAGCCAAAGTCAGGTTAACTGATCTTCTTAGTGCCCCAATACAAGCCCTAAAAGGGAACTAGAACCTCAAGCTGCAGCCCTGATATTCTGTTATAAGCTTCGCTTGCCCCAGATGACTCCAGACAGGTCTGGCCACTGGCAAGGATTGGTGTTTTAGCTTCTCTCTCTCTCTTTTTTGATTTTGACCAGCATTCACTGATCAGTGATCGATATTCTTACTCTTAGGTAAATAAGAAAGTATTCACTGGTTATTTTGTTCTTATTTAGCATCTTTGTTGCTGTTATTGTTGTTCACTCACTAAGTCCTGTCTGACTCTTTGCAACCCCATGGACTGCAGCACACCAGGCTTCTCTGTCCTTCAGTAACTGACAGAGTTTGCTCAAACTCATGTCCATTGAGTTGGTGACGTCATCCAACTATCTTCTCCTCTGTCACCCTCTTTTCCTCTTGCCCTCAGTCTTTCCCAGTATCAGACTCTTTTCCAATCAGTTGCCTCTTTGTATCAAGTGACCAAAGAATTGGAGTTTCAGCTTTAGCATCAGTCCATCCAATGAATATTCAGGATTGATTTCCTGGCTTCCCTGATGGCTCAGATGGTAAGGTATCTGCCTGCAATGTGGGAGATCCAGGTTTGATCCCTGAGTCAGGATGATCCCCTGGAGAAGGGAATGTCCACCCACTTCAGTATCCTTGCCTGCAGAATTCCATGGACAGAGGAACCTGGTGGGATACAATCCATGGGGTCACAAAGAATTGGAAATGACTGAGCGATTAACACTTCCTTTTGGATTGACTAGCTTGATCTCCTTGCAGTCTAAGGCACTCTCAAGAGTCTTCTCCAGCACCATAGTTCCAAAACATCTGTTCTTTGGTGCTCAGCCTTCTTTGTGGTCTCATGCTCATATCCATACATGACTACTTGAAAAATCATAGCTTTGACTATATGGATCTTTGTTTGCAAAGTGATATTTCTGATTTTAATACATTATCTAGAATTGTCATAGCTTTTTTTCCAAGGAGTGAGCATCTTTTAATTTCATGGCGCAGTCACCATCTACAGTGATTTTGGAGCACAAGAAAATGAAATCTTCCAGTTTCCATTTTTTTCCCATCTATTTGCCATGAAAAAAGATTCCTAGCCCAGTGCTTTCTGTACTTGAATAGTTTATGTTTGCTTTTGTTATCCCTGTTTTTTTTACTTTTCCCCAAATGTATGAAGGAAGAGAGAGGTCAGGAGAAGTAGAATTAGAGAGAGAGAGAAGCAAGAGAGGGCTTGCTTCCTCGGAAGACATCGAGGGCGCAGAGTCACTCTACCTTCCTGGGCTCAACCTGATTTTATCTGTCAGGCTACCCTGTACTGCCTCAGCCTTTCCTCCCTTAATGGCCATTTGAAACTTTCAGGTTAATAGCATGAATATTAAGGAGTCCAATGGGATTCTTTATAAGCAGAGGAAATTGGGATCAGGTTAAAAATCCAATTTTAATAAACTTTCCAAGTCTTGATTTAGATGATGCACTAATGGCTTTCAGTGCTGAATCACCTTAAAAGTCAATGTATTTTTAAAAGGTCCTTGTTGTAGACAAAGCTGGATGGGTGTCATTTAATTGTAGACTGTGCATCCCTGTCTTCATAGAAAAGATCACGTGTATACTGGATGAGAGCAGATATGGAATGCCACTGTGCACAGAGCTGGTTGGGAGAGGAGAGGGCGTTCGGTTTGAAAGATAGTTTTCACTCATTTGACCAAAACAAAGGGAGTATGATTGCACTGTGTGAAAATGGTATCCTCAAATAACTCCTCTAATTTGATTGTGCTGAGGTCTAGCATTGTTTCCATTTCTTTTGACTTGCTAATTAGCTGGAGCAGAAGGCTTGGGAGAATAGAAAAATGATGGTCATATCCAGAAAATACGTAGGATTGTGATTGCTTCCAGTCAGTGCACCTGTCACCTGCCTGCCCCACCAGCCTGTCCAACTCCCAGCTTTATCTGTGGGTCCTTGAAAATGACTTGTGCCATTGTGATTAATAGATTATTGGATGTTTTCCTGAAAACAGAGCTTCCATCCCCTTTGTAACACCCGACATACGCATGGCACACGTGGTTACGAGGTTCAGTTCTAACTTTTGCCTTTATGGGACCTATCCTTCCCCCGTATTGCTTATGTAATTAATTAAACATTAAAGTTATATGGCGTGTCTACATCGCCTTAAAGAAGAATGAGCATGCCTGTTCAGTAGACCAGTTGTGATCTGACTCCCCACGACCCCATGGACTATAGCCCGCCAAGCTCCCTTGTCCATGGAATCCTCCAGGCAAGAACACTGGAAGGAGTTCCCATTTCCTTCTCCAGTAAAGAATACATTGATATTATTTTTATTTTAAATATTTTCTGAGGCCTAAAAATTTGGTATTTCTTGGGAGTTTAAAAGAAATTAAAATATTTTTGAAAGACCCTGAAAGTACCTTGGGCTCTCAAGACTTCTAATGGAGTGTTTGACCCTGTGTTGGTGGTGATGTTATTGGGGATGAATGCTTAATTGATTCTGATAAGGAGGCGCAGTGGTAAAGAGTCTGCCTGCCAACGCAGGGGATGGAGACATGGGTTCGATCCCTGCGTCAGGAAGAATCCCTGGAAATGGCAACCCACTCCAGTATTCTTGCCTGGAAAATCTCATGGACAGAGGAGCCTGGAGGGCTACAGTCCATGGGGTCGCCAAGAGTCAGACATGACTGAGAGACTGATCACACAGTACATATGATAACCGCAATTCCAGACTCAGACTTAAAGGTCCATTTGTTATGTTGGATAAACATCTATAGAAAACATGCTGCTTTTATTTCTGGTCCTGTGTTAAGCTTTGCTCCAAATTACACACATCAGTGCTGCAAAAATTGCCATATTGCAGTCCTCAAGTGGTCCCCTTGTTCAGATTGTTAGACCCTGCTGAGTGCCAGAAAACCTTCTGGGCCATGGAAAATTGTGGCACTCTCTTTGATTTCAGGTTTGCAGGTACCAAAGCTGATGATGCTTTGACAAGCAGGTCTTGCTGATTCTCTCTTTTAGGCCTTATTCAAGGATCTTGGGAGGTTCAAACTTTTCAGGGGAAAAAAAAAAAGGAACTTTACCTTTCTCTCTAGCCCTGTCAATTCAGTAGAAACATTTACTGGGTATGTCCTAGAAAGCAGCCCGGTGGTGAGTATCTGGGTGGAGAGATACAGAGAAGAATAAAGTGTAAGCCCTAACCCAAAGGGGCTCACAGATGTGCAGAACAGAAAAATGACAATTCAGCCTGACGATTCTCACGTGCTCAGATTCCCTGTGTACTACGAAGGTCGATGGAACATTTGAGATGTGATTCTCACGCCCTTCCATTCTACCTGAACTTGCAGCTTCAAGCATCACTTGCTATTTCTAGCAGCTCTCTCCTCTCGGAGTCCCTGCTGAAGTCCCCCAGAGTGTGGCCTTATTGTCCCTGAAAACCAGCAGGGCTGCCTTCTCACTTCTGAGCCTTGTTTTGATTCCAGATTTAAAATAGAATAAAAACTATGAGAAAAGTCTTGAAAGGTGCTCACGAGTTCTCTTTCTGACTTTTATATTACTTTTCTTATAAAAGACTTTATAATGACACTCAGAAACAGCTAGCTATATATATATATATATTTTTTTTTCCTCCTTTATGGTAGTAATGTGTATTTTATAGAACACTTTGAAGCTCAGACAACTTAGCTCTAAATGAAAAAAAAAAACACTTGGCATTTAAAAAGATCAAATTGACATATCTCACTATATTGGTAACAGTATTTATTACAAAATGCTAAAATGGCTAGCTTGCAAATATGATACCTCAGTTCCTTTTTGTGTCTATCCTGTGACCATGAGAGACCTCAGCCTGGAAGCAAGGTCTGACCTCTGGGACACAGAAGATGTCAAAACAAGTGTATCAAAGATGGATTAGGACAGAGACTCAATGAAACCTGATAAAGGATCCGCCTGCAATGTGGGAGACCTGAGTTTGATCCCTGGGTTGGGAAGATACACTGAAGAAGGGAAAGGCTACCCACTCTGGCTTGGAGAATTCCATGGACTGTATAGTCCATAGGGTCACAGAGAGTCGGACACGACTGAGCAACTTTGATTAAATGAAACCATGCTTGAATTCCATGTTAAAAATGGCTAACTTGTACAAAGTTGGGAAAATGTGTTAGACAGCATGGGAAACAAGGTGGAGGTATGAAGAGTTAAATAAAAATCATGGCTTTTATTGATAAACTTTGTGCTAGGAGACCTGAATATCTCTTATCCTCATTTTGCACACAGAGAACAGTTAAAGAAGTTCCTAAAGGGCATACAACCAGCAATGCTGGATTTAGGACCAGGTGAACATCAAGTCCTTCTATGTTTTCTTCCCTCTGTGTCATGATATAATCTCTGTTTCCTTGCTTAATTTCATGTATTCATTTCATAAAAGAAAGAAGAGTCCAGAAGAGTTTATGGTCTATCCCTTCCAAATGAAGAAGAGATCAGGGGTTCTCTTCAGGCCTTGAAAAGATACTTACATTCTAGGTATTATCCATAAGGTATTTAAATCCAATATTCATGATACTGTTATAATTGCATTTAGTAAACTAACTCTAGCCTTAAAATCTCAGTTCTCAGTGTAATTGTTTATCTCACCCTGCATACATTTAGGATGAAGATGTATTGCTGGCAAACTTTATCTCACACTGCAGCCCTTGATTTCATGCAGGGCTTCAGATCTCAGCTCTGGTGTCTGTGGTCATCCATTTGTTTATTCCAGCATCATGTAATCTTTAGTTCTTAGCCTGTGCCAGGCACAGAGGTGGGCCCTGGAGATACAGGAGTGGACTGCAGACAGCACTCCCTGTTGTCTTAGAGCTGAAAATCAGGAAGGTGTCCAAACATCCTTTGGAGGATTGAATGTCCTTCCCAGCTCTTGTTCCTTAACTGGAGTCAGCCTGCCTTTATGGATTCACTCTACCTAGAAGCTGTTCTGATTGGTAGAGACACTCTGCCTGCAGAGGGAAGTGGATGGACTTGTGTGTGTGTGTGCGTGTGCGCGCTCAGTTCCTCAGTTGTGTCTGACTCTTTGCAATCCCATGTATAGCCCACCAGGCTTCTCTGTCCATGGGATTTTCCAGGTAAGAATACTGGAGCAGCTTGCCATTTCCTCCTCCTCCAGGGGATCTTCCCAACCCAGGACCTGAACCCACATCTCCTGCATTGGCAGGCAGCTTCTTTACCACTGAGCCACCTGGGAAGCCCAATGAATGGACTTACTTGTGAACGAACTGGGAAGTATATCTCCAGATTATCCATTAGCTCTGCCTTTCTTCTTCTTGGGAGCAAGATGCCTGTAGGCAGTGTCCGACCTGCTCGACTCCTCTGCTGTCTCTTTGGGATTCACCTCTGTGGGAAGAGAGGTCTGTTCTGGCCCGGGGCTGTCTCTTCTTCCCTGGGTTATTGCCCAGGTCTGGGGATCAGCTATGCAGTCCTCTTAGCTCTCACATGGTAAATTTCTCACATGGTAAAGGACCCATTTAGTTGACATCCATCTTGGTCTTTATGGCATGGACACGAAATAGGGGTGCCACTTACTGAAGTTGATTTAAAATCTCCCAACTGATGAACTCTTTTTTCCTTTTTCCTAATTAACTGACTGTTCATGGGGTTCTCAAGGCAAGAATACTGAAGTGGTTTGCCATTCCCTTCTGCAGTGGACCACAGTTTGTCAGAACTCTCCACCATGACCTGTACCTCTTGGGTGGCCCTACACGGCATGGCTCATGGTTTCATTGAGCTGAACCCCAGAACTGCCTGTAATTAGCACTCATTATTTACCATCCTGTGCTCTAATTATTACCATGGCCAAGGTCATTTCTTGAGGTTAATGTAAGTCTATTGGATTCATAGTTTATGCCTTTTAGGCCCTATTCATTCTTGGAAGGAGAATGTGAAGTGAATTCTTTCAAAATAAACATTCAGGACATATGACAAACCTTAAGAGGGCAGATTCCAGATCCAGATTGCCAGGGTTCAGATCCTAGATCTGCAGAATGAGCTCTATGATGTCACCTGAGTTACTTAGCCTCAGCTTCTTCTTCTCTAAAATCATGAAAATGGCCCCCTTCTCTTCTTATTACATGGGAAGCACCTGGTACATAGTACACCCTGAATATGGCAACAGGCAAGTCCATCCATGAGCAGGCAGCGCCATCAGCCTCATGACAACTTCTTGGCCGACCACAGTGGTGAGATGCTATCAATTGTGGTATAATCTCAGGTTCATAAATATTAAAATGTAAAAAACAATCCTAAAGTCAATGAAATGCCATGTTATTTCTAGGAATCTTTGAAATGGCACCCCTACATGATGTATTATAGATTTTTGCTTGTAATTTTCACATTACCTTTGTAGTTATATGTTGTAATAGAGAATAAAGAAAGCTGAAACTGTGGAATCGAATTTGAGGTACTTAATTAGTAAATCATTCGATCAGTCAAGAGTAGGATAGTACTAAGTTCTTTGCATGTGATAGCTGCTTCGTGTGTGGTCAGTCATGCCCGACTCCTTGTGACCCTCTGGGTCCTCTGTCCATGGGATTTCCCAGGCAAGGATGCTGGAGTGGGCTGCCATTTCCTCCACCACAGAATCTTCCTGACCCAGGGATCAAATTTGTGTCTCTTGAGTTTCCTGCATTGGCAGGTGGTTTCTTTACCATTGTGCCACCTGGAAGCCCTTATGCATGTGAAAGCGTGTTAGTTGTTCAGTCGTGTCGCCTTTTTGCAACCCCATGGACTGTAGCCCGCTGGACTCCTCTGTCCATGGGATTCTCCAGGCAAGAATACTGGAGTGGGTTGTCATGCCCTCCTCCAGGGGATCTTCCCCACCGAGAGATTAAACCCATGTTTCCTGCGTTACAGACAGATTCTTTACCAAGTGAGCCACCAGGGAAGCTCTACCCTCAAAGTGTTTAATGGATTCAGAGAAAAAGATCAGCTGATCAGGGAAGAGAATGCTTCACAAAGAGCTGGGATCTGGGCCACATCCATGTAACATAATGCTTGGTTTCAGTAGAAGTTTCAAATGGCAAAATTCTCTACTGAATTTACTGAACAGGTCAGAGGAGGAAAAAAGCATACAGGCCACCAGAGACACACAAGTAAGGACCACGTACTGTTTTTACACTTCCACATCCCAATATTAAACGTTAAGCCAATTTTAAAGTTTACTTCGGCATTTGTTTTGTTATAAAGTAATACTTGTTCATTGTAGCTAATTTGGAAGAAATCACAGAAAATTAGGCAGAGAAGAAAACAATAATACAACTACCTGAAGGCAATTCCTGGGTTAAGATAATAACTGAAATGAAAAACGAAATTGAAATCACCAGTTTGTTGTACTAGAGTATTTCTAAGTCTATAGCATTTTAAAGTTGTTTATGTTTAACTTTATTAAACATAGCATTAATGTGTATTTGGATTCCTGATTTCTTAGGAAAGGGTGCAAACCAGGGCCTGGTCTCTGATTTTTAAAAACTCAGTTTTAGTAATACTTCAATATTTACTTTATATAGAAAATGAACAAATACATTCTTATCTGACGATGTGTGGAAGTCTGAAGCAGGGCAACTTGTCAAACAACCCACTCTCACCCAGTTCTTGAGCCACGAATGAAGAAGTGGGTTTAGATGGAGAAGTAGGTCTTTACCTCCACGAGACTTTCAGGCCTCTTCCTCATCAAACATCCTCTCTCCCATCCTTCCTCAAAGTCACCCCCTCTCCTGAATTTTAAAATGAGAGGTGAAATTTGCAAACTGGAATGTGATCTAAATCCCAGCACGCATCACTATGCTGAGTCCCAGACCTTCATTTCTACATTGTTTATACAGTTCATCCATGCCATTGCTTGGAGATGGAATTCTTTGTTACTGCTGAATATTGTATGAGTACTGGAAGAGTCTTAGTCCTACTAAGATGATGATGATGTTCAGGTTGTTTCCAGTTTAGGACTTTCCCAAATCATGCATCTGTGAACATTCCAGTGTGTGTCTTTTTGGTGCAGACATGTAAACATTGGTGTTTGTTGTAAACTTAGGAGTGTGGTTTCTGCATAGTGATTCAGTATTTTTGCAGTTACACTCGATTATAAGCTATGATAAGATGGTTGCTATAATTTCCTGCATTTTTTAACATAACCCTGTTGCTTGCCTATTTTATATGTAGTAGATTGTAATCTGTTAATCCCATACCCCTAATTTGTCCCTCTTTTATAAAATACCTGTTCATGTCTTTTGCCCATTTTTCTATTGTCTTGTATTTACTGGTTTATAGAAAATCTTCATATGTTTGGGGCGAGTTACTGTGCTTCTGTTTTCCTGGCGACAAATGTGAATAATGATAAAGCCTACTTTACGTCTCGTTGTTGCTAGGACTACAGAGTTGACGCATGTAAACACTTGGAACCGTACGTGGTGCGTAGTAAGTGCTCCATAAGCGTTTGCTTTTGTTACAGGTCAGGTTCCCACGGCTAGCCCATAGTGGACACAGAACTCCAAAGAGGCTTCAGACTTCCATTCACTGACATTGCCTTGCAAACAGTTCCTTTACAGATCCAGAAAGATTGGAACTCACTTTAGTCACCCCTCATTGGGCCCAACCAGGACCCTGGTGACTTAGAGGTTAAGAACCT
Source organism: Antilocapra americana (assembly GCA_007570785.1). Classification (NCBI taxonomy): domain Eukaryota; kingdom Metazoa; phylum Chordata; class Mammalia; order Artiodactyla; family Antilocapridae; genus Antilocapra; species Antilocapra americana. The sequence continues at coordinate 1,001,506 of ML660770.1, read as the reverse complement.
ACTTGGAATGCAAGAGGTGTGGGTTCAATTCCTGGGTTGGGGATATCCCCTGGGGGAGGGACACACCTGAGTATTCTTACCTGGATAATCCCTTGGACAGAGGAGACTGACAGTCCATGGGGTTGAGTCAGACACCACTGAGCGACATACACAAGACCCTAGTGATAGCTTTAGAGGAAAATGCTGGTTGTGATTTTATTATAATCACCACGCTGTTTTTAAAATATTAAAATTGTGTTTCTCCTCTGAAGAGAACAAAGTAGTTTTTGACCCAAAATTCCTGAAGTAGCAGTTATCTCACTGCCATTGTATGGTGCATTTGGCATGTTGACTCCAAGATTCCAAGAGCTTTCATAGAATGACTTTGCACCAGGAGGTTAAACACAACACACACACAGATACACACACAAACTAACAAAAAAACCTCCCCTAACACAGGAATTAAATGTGTTTAAAATTATGCAGTGTGAGCAATGAAGTGTTTTAGGCTAAGTGCCCATCTCTGCCTCAAACAACTCCTCTTGGTTCACCAACCACATTTAGGAAAAAAGGACATTTCTTTTCTCCCCATTTGGGAATTACTTTGCCTCTAGTAGCCAAGGCAGTGAAATTTCTTATAAACAAACGAATCAACAAACTGTAGTCAGCCTGCCTTGGCTCCTTCCATTTGTGAGATTTTTACAGATAAATTAAATTCATTCTTTTCTGAGGAGGAAGCATGCAGAGGACCATAATTTAGGCCTTTACAACCAAAAGTGACAATCTTTCATTTATTATTCTTCACAGAGAACAGCTACTAATATCTTCCTTTTTGGTCCCTTAATTAAATTCAGCTTCTTATATTTTTTTTTCCTGATTCACTCTGTTTCATTCCTGGATTAACCTAGTTCTTCATAGTTATAATTTCTCAACTGTTAAATTTCATTTACCTCATTTAAATTTCTGGAGATTTCTTTCCTGAGTGGAAAGTTTGTTTAGTTTTTCATTTCTTTCCCCAGGCAAGAAAATCATCTCCCTTAGACCAGAGTTAACTAAATTATAAACATCCACATTGTGTTATTCTATATAAGTACATGTGTGAATATAGAATGATTTTGGAAAGGGAGAGTGATTGGTCCAAGACAGTCAAGAAAACAGTCTTCTTCATCCTTGAAGCCCCTTCAAAGAATTACAGAGTCCACAAAATCTTGTTCTCTCAACTTCTATAGACTGACTTCAAGGATACTGTATAAACTGTGTTTTTGTCCCTGATACTGTTCCCACCTTGGAAGAAAAGTTATGAACAAACTAGAAGCATATTAGCAATCCCACTGCTGGGCATACACACCGAGGAAACCAGAATTGAAAGAGCCACGTGTACCCCAATGTTCATCGCTGCATTGTTTACAATAGCCAGGACATGGAGGCAACCTAGATGCCCATCAACTGACGAATGGATAAGAAAGCTGTGGTACATATACACAATGGAATATTACTCAGCATTAAAAAAAAAATTCATTTGAAGCAGTTCTACTCAGGTGGACGGAACTGGAGCCTATTATCCAGAGTGAAGTAAGCCAGAAGGAAAAACAACAATACAGTATACTAACGCATATATATGGAATTTAGAAAGATGGTAACGAGAACCCTGCATGCGAGACATCAAAAGAAACGCAGATGTATAAAACAGACTCGTGGACTCTGTGGAAGAGGGCAAGGGTGGGATGATATGGGAGAATGGCATTGAAACATATTATCATATGTGTGTGAAATCAATCGCCAGCCCAGGGTTGATGCTCGGGCTGGTGCACCGAGATGCCCCAGGGGGAGGGAATCGGGAGGGAGGAGGGAGGGGGGCTCTGGAGGGGGAGCATATGTATACCCATGGTGGTTTCATGTCAATGTATGGCAAAACCAACACAATAAAGTAAAGAAAAGAAAAAAAGAGCAGAGACATCACTTTTCCAACGAAAGTCCATCTAGTAAAAGCTATGGTATTTCCAGTAGTCATGTCTGGATGTAAGAGTTGGACTATAAAAAAAGCCGAGCACCGAAGAATTGATGCTTTTGAACTGTGGTGTTGGAGAAGACTCTTGAAAGACCCTTAGACTGCAAGGAGATCCAACCAATCCATCCTAAAGGAAATCAGTCCTGAATATTCATTGGAAGGACTGATGCTGAAGCTGAAACTCCAATACTTTGGCTACCTGATGTGAAGAATTGACTCATTTGAAAAGAGCATAATGCTGGGAAAGATTGAAGGCAAGAGGAAAAGGGGACGACAGAGGAGGAGATGGTTGGATGGCATCACCGACTCAATGGACATGAGTTTGAGTATACTCTGGGGGATGGCAATGGAGAGGGAAGTCTGACGCGCTGTAGTCCATGGAGTCGCAAAGAGTCGGACACGACTCAGTGATTAAACTGAACTGAACTGATTGTCCCCACCTTTCTGTATAGGGTTGTACATACTTGACTGTTGCTGTGCCATTATAGCGCCCCTTGTGGCAAGCCTGTTCTTTTTGGTATAGTCCATGCAGATTGCCATTGGCCATGTGACGTGCTTTACCCAATGGAATGTGAGTAGACCAGCCTCATCTAGGGGGAAGCTTTCAAAGACAATCACTCTTGTTTTTCTCCTGTCCCAAGTTTCTTCATTCTGGTTCCAGAAGGAGCGTGCACATGGCATGCCAGGAACCAAGCTATGGTCTCCTACATGGGCCATCAGCAAGAACTGACTATCTAAGGCTTGGAGGTTGTTGGATACTTCTTGTCACTGAAATTGTTTATTGATTTGCCTTATTCAAGGTACCTTCCTTGAAGACAGGGAATGCATTGGCTTTGTTGGGTTTGTGCACAGTTTGGCTCTTGGCTATTAGTCGAGACTAATAAAAATTTGTTGAGTAACTGAATGACTTGATGAAGATCTACAGTGATGAACATCTAGCGTTTTCTATGGCAGCTGTACCTTTTGAAAAATATTTCTCATTCTGAGCAGAACTCTGATCCTCCAGGACTTCCACTAAGGGTATCAGTGCTCTTCTTTGGACTCACATAAACCTGTCTCATACTCGTCCATAAGACAGCGCTCTAGAATTTGGAAACAGTGCTGTTCTCTATTGAGGAGTTTGTTCCTTTTGCTTTATTATCTTTCATGCTTTCACCTCCTCAACCTCCTGGGGGCAGGTTCTACTTTTTTGGTGCAGAGATCTACCCGTGGGCTTCCCAGGTGGCTCAGTGGTAAAGAATCTGCCTGCCAATGCAAGAGATGCAGGTTTGATCCCTGGGTTGGGAAGATCCCCTGGAGGAGGAAATGGCAACCCATTCCAGTATTCTTGCTGGGATAATCTCATAAACAGAGGAGTCTGGCAGGCTACGGTCCATGGGGTCACCAAGAGTTGGATATGGCTGAGCAGCTAAGCATGATGTACCCATGTCCCCTCGAGAATGTGAGATTTGGCATCAGCACCCATCTTAATGTGTGGTCAGAGCAGCCCAGAGTGAGAAAGGGTCATCTCCTCTGGAGCAGTCGCCCATCTGGACTAATTACACTGCGTCTAACACAGCGTTTGCTGTTCTTGGCAGCTTCAGCACACTGCTGACTCAGACTGAGTCAATCAAATCCCTTAAGCCTTATTCACGAGTCTCTATGACCACATCATGCCCCGACTTGTGAGGTAGGTTTAAGGGACCCAAATGTCAATCCTAATACTTTTCCTTGTTAAATTCTTTACCTCATTTCATCTGGTTCGTGGCTTCTGTCTACTTAGGAAAAGGAAAGCTTTGATTTCTGGGAATGGAAACTCAGCTATTAGCCAAGAGCAAGGAGAAACAACCTTGCATCATCAACTAAGGAATGATTAGAGAGCTCCACTGTCTGGTCCAGCAGCCTGTACTTACCTATGTGATGTGGTTCATTGCCAAGCATGCGGTATCTTCTCTGAATTTGTCAAAGAGAATGGAAGAATACTGAGATCCAGCAACAAACAACAGCTCTGTTTACCTGTGACAGACTTGAAGCTTCATGATCCCCACCTTCAAACAGTCATGCCTTTGCATAATTCCCTCTGCTTGAGTGCCTATGTGTCTTCTAACTTGCTTCAGATCACTAGAATATGGCAAAGGTGATGGAACATATGTGACTGTGTGCACATGGGTACATTATATTACAGTCACATGTCTTTCTTGGAGGCGCTCCTTACTGAAGAAGCCGGGCATGTCATGAGCTGCCCTGTGGAGGAAGCCACATGCCAAGAAACTGAGAAGAGTTTCTTCTTCTCAGCAACTGAGTTGCTTCTTACTGAGCAAGAAACTGAGGTCTGTCTCACAGCCTACAAGAAATGGATGCTGCCACCAGTCGCATGGCCCTGGAAGAGGACTTCTTCCCCAGCCGAAACTCAAAGTGAGACTGCAGCCCAGGCCAACACCTTGGTTGAAGCTTTCAAATGAGACTCGGAAGTGGAGAACCCAGCAAAGTAAGGCCTGGACTCCTGATCCACAGAATAATGGTGTGTGTGTTCGGTCATGTCCAACTCTGCGACACCACCAGGTTCTTCTGTCCTTGCCTCTGTCGGGCAAGAACACTGGAGTGAAACTGTGATAATATAAAGATGTGTTGTTTCTTGCTAATTGTTACTGAAGGATATATAGTGGGATGCTGCTGCTGCTACTGAGTCGCATTGGTCGTATTCAACTCTTCAGGACCCCATGGCCCCATGGACTGTAGCCTACCAGGCTCCTCCATCCATGGGAGTTTCCAGGCAAGAGTATATGGAGTGGGTTGCCATTGCCTTCTCTGATATAGTGGGATATGTACTAATATATCATGAAACCAAATTTAGTTGGAAGCCAAGGCCGTCATGAAACCCAGAAAATACACATTCTTTGTCTTTTTTTTTTGGTGGGTTGGATTGACTTATAGAACCTTTAAGGAACCCTGTGTACCACACTACCAGGACATTAGAAGACCAGCTTAATATCCAACTTCAGACAATAAACATTTTTTTTTCCAGTATTTGTCCGAATGATCTTCTACTAATTCATTTCATTCAATGGCCCTCTATTCTCTTTTCCTACCTTGCTTCTGTACTCAAGTCTGATTTTTCCTCCTGATTTTTCTCTTAACTTCGTTTCTTCACTGGATCAGGGTTCCTCTTTTTGATACCTCCTAGACTTTTATTAAGAGGTGTCTCTATTCTGGTTCTATATATCTATGTTTTCCAGGTCTAGTTCTCTCAGATCTCCTGCCAAAAGAGAAACAACTAATATTCTAGATCTTTACTGGTAAAAAGCCTTCAGGTAATAGTGTGAATTTCCATACAATCTTAGATATCGCTGATAGCCGTGGGGTTACCGCACACATTTTATCATTTTCACTTCAGTTCTTTTACTCTTTGAACATGAATCTTGTCATTATCATCATCATATTAAAACTCTGTGTACATCTTCACATATAAAAAGGACACTGTGAGTACCAGTGTTTGACTCAGAGTTGTTTGTGTGTCTGTGCTGATGGCCCACTGGTGTGTCCCAGCCATATCAATTTGTTTGTTCCTGGAAAAGTGCTTATTGTCATGAATCTAGCTTGAATCCTGCTTATAATGTTAGAGACTGGATACTGGGGCCTGAGGAGGAAGCTGATGATTGGGCTTTCATGTTTGTATCAGCTGTGCTATTTTTACACGCAGTTGAGCTTGCCAGAGATAGGAAGGGCTCTGAATTTCTTTAGACCTAATACATTTTTTTTTTGGCTGCACCAGGTCTTAGCACACAGGATCTTTAATTACAGCATTTCAGGATCTGGTTTTGTGACATGCATTAGAGCACAGAGTCCTCACCACTGGACCAACAGGAAAGTCTCCCTCATGTACTTTACGTACCATGTCTATAGCAACAGAGACTCTAGGAGCCCAGGTTCTACTTACCCAGGCTTGTCCTTTAAAAGCAATGGGATCTTAGACATGACCATTCAGGTTCAGGCAATCTTCCCCAATGTATCACTGCAGAGGAAAAACTTAGGCTACGAGCACCTTGAATCATGCCTGTTAGATGGCCTTAGAATAAGAGAGAGACCAGAAATGAGACTGAGCTAACCACTCACTCAAGCCCTTCATTTTGCCCACAGAAAAAAGGAAACTCAGGCCAAACGCCTGGATCAAATTTCTACGGTAAATTCATGGCAGCATCCAGACTTGATTTCAGACAAGGTAGCCATGCTCTTCTTTAAAAGGCTTTAAAGAAATTAAAGTTGAGAGGAGAAAGTCAATCACTTCTAATTACTCAGAAGGGAGGTGGGTGAGAACACACGAGGCCAGACCTGAAAGGACAGGCACACAGATCCAGGGAAGACCATTGTCCATCTCCTGTCTAGACCTTGAGGAGTCCTGATAGCAGGCAGGGATGAAAATAGTATCTACTAAGTCGAGGGAGACCAGGGTCTAGGAAAGGAAGGCGTCAGGCCTGTTGCTTTTACCCCAGGGATCCCATGTAGAAGGAGCAGACCTCTTAGACAAAGTTTTGTAATGATAAGACTGTTTATTTCCTTGTTTCTACTCCTGAGCATTCAGCAAAAGGCATATTGATTTTCATTATTTTTAATTCCAGCCTGGCCTCGGCTGTACAGTGGGGAGTTAATAGAAAGGTCTTTTCTGTCTGGGCCAGGGTATTTGAAGAAGATTACTACCTTCTGAGGCCAGCAGGATGGTGATAGCAGGAACCGGAGAGGGATGCAGAGCAAAGGAGAATCTGAAAAATGAGGTCAGAACCTCAGCATCAGGTGCTTCTTCCTCTAAGATATTCTCTTTTAAGCGTCCACTTTGGAAGGACTTTTCTTTTTCGCGTATAATCCATTTAGGGCCTAGATTGAAGGTCGCTTTTATCAACCAGGTCTCCAGAATTGACCATCTACTCCCTCAATTCCCTCTTCTGCATCCTCACAGCCTTTAGCTGGACATAGATGCCTCTATCTGTTTTGTTAACTGTAAGTGGGTCTATCTGTCCTACTAGATAATCATCTTCCTCCAGTCCATGTGTCAGCTTCCTGCTGACCTGAGACAGAATAGGAATAACTGCTTTGTTTCTCCTTCCTTAGTGAGGGATGGGTGTTTCTCCTCAGGACTCCTCCTAGTAGGAGTTCCACCACTGAGGATGGTAGGAAATGGAGGCTGGTTGTCCCAGAAGCAGAAACAGTGTCTACTATGCAGATGCTCCAGCTTTGGACAATGCAAATATGTGGAGGGAAAAAAGTCACACAATTTTAAAGGCTTTCTTGAAGTCAGTGGTAGCAAATGGTCTTCCCTTCCCTTTCCTTTCCTTCCTTTCCCTTCCTGTTTTTCTCTCTCCCCTGACCTACTTCTCTCTTCTTGTACTGGCAGCACTGTTCTACTGCTCAGTATTAGACCAGACCTAAATCCTTGGAGGTAAAGGTAGAAAAGTAATATTCTGAATGGTAAGAAAGGAAATTAGAAATTATATTCATGGAAGTTGCTGAATTAAAACTACCAAGAGTTTATCATCTTGTTTATGGATCAATTTGTGGTCCATTTTGTCATTCCACAGCATATTAATGTTCATTTTAAAAATAAGTCCTTAGCAAATACACTGTGCAATATAATACTAATAGTAGAATCTAGGTTTGTGTGTATGGGTGTTTACTGCAAAATTCTTTCAAATGAGTTGTATGTTTGAAATTTTTATTAAAAAGTTACACACAGTAAACAAGGGTCTACTGTTTAGCACAATATGTGTGTGTTCAGTTGCTCAGTTGTGTCTGACTCTTTGTGACCCTATGGACTGCAGCCCACCAGGCTTCCCCTGGTGGCTCAGCTGGCAAAGGACCTGCCTGCCGATGCAGAAGACATGGGTTCAATCCCTGGCTCACTATAGAGCTAAATCACTTGGCTGTACACCTGAAACTAACACAATGTTGTAAATCAGCTATACAAATACAAATACAAAAGTCGCTCAGTCGTGTCTGACTCTTTGCGACCCCATGGACTGTATAGTCCATGGGATTCTCCAGGCCAGAATACTGGAGTGGGTAGCCTTTCCCTTCTCCAGGGGATCTTCCCAACCCAGGGATCGAACCCAGGTCTCCTGCATTGCAGGCGGATTCTTTACCAGCTGAGCCACAAGGGAAGCCCCAAATCAGCTATATTTCCATTTAACCTAGAACTTTCCCTATGAATATTTCTGTTTTTTTAATCCAAAATAATTGTGGAGAAAGCTTATATAGAAATACATTCATTTCAGCTCTATTTGTAATAGCTTTCAAATTAGAAACAATCCAAATGGGAAGAATATATGATGTGCACACTTTGTGGTATACTATGCTTACAAAGCATTTAAAGTTTGTTTGTTAAAAACTGAAGTGAAAAAAGAACAGTGCATAAAATCTAATCACAATTACATGGAGTAAATTAAAGGAACATAATCTACCAACAGAAAACAAAGGAATTGGACACACAGCATTCTTTTTTTTT
>ML660770.1:796292-992647 GCA_007570785.1 Antilocapra americana | reverse complement strand
TATAGTTTTCTATATACAAGTCTTTTGATTCTTTAGGTAGAAATACTCCTAAGTATTTTATTCTTTTTGTTTCGATGGTGAATGGGATTGTTTCCTTAATTTCTCTTTCTGATTTCTCACTGTTAGTGTATAGGAATGCCAGGGATTTCTGTGTGTTGATTTTGTATCCTGAAACTTTGCTATATTCACTGATTAGCTCTAGTAATTTTCTCGTAGAGTCTTTAGGGTTTTCAATATAGAGGATCATGTCATCTGCAAACAGAGAGAGTTTTACTTCTTCTTTTCCAATCTGGATTCCTTTGATTTCTTTATCTGCTCTGATTGCTGTGGCCAAGACTTCCAAAACTATGTTGAAAAGTAGTGGTGAGAGTGGGCACCCTTGTCTTGTTCCTGATTTCAGGGGGAATGCTTCCAGCTTTTCACCATTGAGGATAATGTTTGCTGTGGGTTTGTCATATATAGCTTTTATTATGTTGAGGTATGTTCCTTCTATTCCTACTTTTTGGAGGGTTTTTATCATAAATGGATGTTGAATTTTGTCAAAGGCTTTCTCTGCATCTATTGAGATAATCATGTGATTTTTATTTTTCAATTTGTTAATGTGGTGTATTACATTGATTGATTTACGAATATTGAAGAAACCTTGCATCCCTGGGATAAAGCCTACTTGATCATGATGTATGATCTTTTTGATGTGTTGTTGGATTCTATTTGCTAGAATTTTGTTGAGGATTTTTGCATCTAAGTTCATCAGTGATATTGGCCTGTAGTTTTCTTTTTTTGTGGCATCTTTGTCGGGTTTTGGAATTAGGGTGATAGTGGCCTCATAGAATGAGTTTGGAAGTTTACCTTCCTCTGCAATTTTCTGGAAGAGTTTGAGTAGAATAGGTGTTAGCTCTTCTCTAAATTTTTGGTAGAATTCAGCTGTGAAGCCATCTGGTCCTGGGCTTTTGTTTTTTGGAAGATTTCTGATTACGGTTTCAATTTCCGTGCTTGTGATGGGTCTATTAATATTATCTATCTCTTCCTGGTTTAGTCTTGGAAAGTTGTACTTTTCTAGGAATTTGTCCATTTCATCCAGGTTGTCCAGTTTATTTGCATATAGTTGCTGATAATATTCTCTTATGATCCTTTGTATTTCTGTGTTTTCTGTTGTGATCTCTCCGTTTTCATTTCTAATTCTGTTGATTTGGTTCTTCTCCCTTTGTTTCTTGATGAGTCTGGCTAATGGTTTGTCAATTTTATTTATCTTCTCAAAGAACCAGCTTTTGGCTTGGTTGATTTTTGCTATGGTCACTTTTGTTTCCTTTGCATTTATTTCTGCCCTGATCTTTAAGATTTCTTTCCTTCTACTAGACCTGGGCTTCTGCATCTCTTCCTTTTCTAGTTGCTTTAGGTGTAAAGTCAGGTCATTTATTTGATTTTTTTCTTGTTTCCTGAGGTGAGCTTGTATTGCTATGAACTTTCCCCTTAGCATTGCTTTCACAGTGTCCCATAGGTTTTGGGCTGTTGTGTTTTCATTTTCATTCATTTCCATGCATAACTGAATTTCAGTTTTGATTTCTTCTGTGATTTGTTGGTTATTCAGCAGTGTGTTGTTGAGCCTCCATATGTTGGAAGTTTTGAAAGGTTTTCTCCTATAATTGATATCTAATCTCACTGCATTGTGGTCAGAAAAGATGCTTGGGATGATTTCAATATTTTTGAATTTATCAAGGTTAGATTTATGGCCCAGGATGTGATCTATTCTGGAGAAGGTCCCGGACACACAGCATTCTTCCAGGGCTTTCCTTTGGGTGAGGATTATCGATGATTAAGTTTAAAATAGATTTCTGTTGGTCATCTCATGCATTTCTTTAATTCCCTTAATTTTCAGTCAGAACATGCATGTTTCTTTATCCCCATATAAAATATGCTTCTGTTAACAATCAGGAGAAAATGCCCTTCCTGTAGTACGGATCCTGTGTGCTTCACTTTGCATTGGGGTCTTCCAAAGTAGCCACCCTCTTACTGAGATCACCATGAGGTCACCAAACATCCCTGGAATCAAATCCAGTAGGCGGGTCCTCCTCTCATCTTGCTAAACCCTCCAGCAACTTGTAATATGGTTCATCAGTCTTTCATCTCTCTCTCCTGGAAGCAAGCTTGCTTCTCTGCACACTCTTTACTCTTGCCTTCTCTGTTTTCTTCAACTGTTTTCCCTCTCCTGCTTACGCCCTAAGTGTTAGCATGCATACGTGCTCAGATGCTAAGTCGTGTCTGACTCTTTGTGACGCCATGGACTATAGCCCACCAGGCTCCTCTGTCCATCAGATTCTCCAGGCAAGAATACTGGAGTGAGTTGCCATTTCCTCCTCCAGAGGATCTTCCCAACATAAGAGACTGAGCCCATGTTGCCTGTGGGCATGACAGGCAGATTCTTTACCATGAAGCCACCTGGGAAGCCCAAAAGTTAGCACTCCCTCTTGTTTAAAACCTTGTTACTAAAGGACCCCATCAACTTCCCTCTGTGTCCTGACACCTTGTTGGTTTATGGCTCCAATTCACCTTCTCTTGTGATTGCTGGTCTAACTATACACCTGACAGCTCCATTCAAATCTCTCTCAGATATTAGAAACTTATGAGAGGGTAGCGTGTATATTATCATATGTGAAGTGGATCACCAGTCCAGGTTTAATGCATGAGACAGGGTGCTCAGGGCCGGTACGCTGGGATGACCCTGGGGGATGGGATAGGGAGGGAGGTGGGAAGGGGATTCTGGAAGGGGAACACATGTATGCTTGTGGCTGATTCATATTGATGTTTGGCAAAAACCATTACAATATTGTAAGGTAATTAGCCTCCAGTTAAAATAAAAAATTTAATAAAAAAAAGAAAAAAGAAACTTATGTCCAAAATGGAATTTATTTGCCATTCTATTATTTGGAAATGAAATGAAGATCGATGTGTCCACTGATACAGTCATCCACGCACGCATGCTAAGTCACTTAGCATCCACTTAGCACAGTGTCTGACTCAGACCCTGTGGACAGCAGCTCTCCAGGCTCTTCTGTCCATGGGATTCTCCAGGCAAGAAGACTGGGGTGGGTTGCTACGCTCTCCTCCAGGGAATCTTCCCGACCCAGGGATCAAACCCAGGTCTCCTGCACTGCAGGAAACTAGCACAACCTGTAAATCAACTGGACTTCAATAATAAAAGAGTATACTTTAGAGTCTGTATATTAAAAATAAATCTACAAAAGTCACCTGTTGTTTACAATGCATGCACCTCACTTTTCAGCCATGCTGAAGAGACACGGTTTAACCAAAGTCATCTCAAAAGTTAAGCATATTGAATGGTGTCACGTGATGGGAACTGGGACAGCAAGTTTGTGACCCTTTATCCCTCACCATCCTCATAAGCACATTGTTCTGAAGGAGGGCAGATCGCTTCCTTTTTTTATTTTTTATTTTCTGATCATCCCCACCCGCTTCTCTGAGCTGCATTCTCTTCTCCTGTAAATAAGGCACAACTGGTAAGACACAGGAGAGGAATGGAAGCATAGCGATTTGCATACTCTAATTAAACTGCTGTAGCATGAGCTTGCTTTCTTAGGTTACACTGGGGTGGAAACAAAAGTGTGCCTCTCATTCAGAGTCTGGAGCATTACCCCTGGGACCTGGAATGAATAAAATAGGCCAGGAAGGCTTGTGTGCCGTCCAACCTTGATGCAGCTGGTGTGCTCTGGGCTCAAGGGCAGGGCACCCGCGTCACAGTCCTTAGTGGACTGGCCTTTATCTCAGGTAAGTGGGGTCTTTCCGGTCGGATCTCTTCCCGACAGGTGTGCAGAGAAAGATGAGAGCCTGGCCCATGGGTGAATGATTGCTTTTCATCCACCAGTTCATTTTCATATTTGAAATGCTTCATGGCCTGGTGGATAGAGCCCTGAATTGGAAATCCGGGGTCCGTGGACTTTGTGAGATCCTGCTGATGACTCCGAGGTGAGGGCTCTAACAGCTCAATGCCTGTGTTAACTCAGTCATTATTGTGATTGCTAATTTGTAATAAAAATGCAGAAAATTTACCCAGGGTTTAAGTTTAGAAAGTGCTTTCACACACAGGTTAACCCTTTTCATCTTTGGGTTTGCATCGGCAAAGAATGGCTGAGTGGCTTTCAGGGTCTGGTTTTATAGGAACCGGGAGAGCTCTCAGCTGTTTTGTTCTTCCTTCCCCCCATATTCATTCTGTAAAGATACTTTAGTTAATGAAGCAGATTTGATCCTGGACCGGATGCATTCCTAAATCATAGAAGATTTGAGAAGATTTGAGACCTGGCCTTTTCTTTTTCAGTGAAAAAAATAAAAAATAAAAAAAATACAGTATGGATGAGTTAGTGAGGTCCAAAGAGGGGAAGAGAGTAGGTAAAGGTCACTCAGCCTGCAAATTACATCCTTAGAAAATGAGGCTTGAAGACTGTGAAATATCACCTTTTGGGACCTAAATGTGTGAAAGGGGCTGAATTACTTTGCGTCTATCCCAAGAGTGAGGGAGGATGCATAGAGGCAATTTAGGGGGTGCTTTCAATTCTTTGGGGTCAGTAAAGTGATTGAAAGATGGTGGTTGATGAGACATAAAAAGAAAATAAAAGTGGAGACATGATTACAATTGGACTGATGGACTGAAATATAAGTTAAGCACATGGAAATGGAAATAAATTAAAATAAAGTATTGATCTTTTTAAAATAACTTTCCAGGTGGTGCAAGTGGTAAAGAAGAATGAAAGAATGCTTTGCTTCAGTGTATCTGACTCAGTGCTACCTCATGGACTGTAGCCCACCAGGCTCCTCTGTCCATGAGTTTTTCCAGGCAAGCATACTGGAGCGGGTTGTCACGCCTTACTCTAGAGATCTTCCAGATGCAGGGATCCAACCCACATCTCTCGCTGTCTCCAGTGTTGGCAGATGGGTTCTTTTCTACTAGCACTGCATGGTAAAGAATCCACCAGCAATGCAGGAGATGCAGGAGACTTGAGTTGGATTCCTGGGTTAGGAAGATTCCCTGGAGGAGGGTGTGACAACTCACTCCAGGATTCTTGCCTGAAGTATCTCATGGACAGAGGAGCCTGGCGGGCTACAGTCCATAGGGTCACAAAGAGTTGGACACAACTGAAGTGACTTAACACATGTTAATCTTAAAAATAAATTAGAGATTGTGAGTCTCATGACCTTGATGACAAATAGTTGTTTTCAGTTTTACCCCCAGTGTGGTCCAGCACTGGTGTCTTCCTATCCCCCATCACTCATGTGGAAAATATAGCCATGAATACCAAGTGGCCGCATGTCATCTTCCAATACTAGGTAAGAGAGAACCAAGACTCTGGGAAGATCAACTGACTCCATGGGATGGAGAAAAATTAGGATGGAGTTTAAGCTACAATGAGTGCCAAAAGATAAGGAAACTTTTAAAAAATGCTAGGGTCATACTGCAAGGACAAAGGAGATAGTTTTAAGAAACTCCTACTTGTCAAGTTATAACAGTTGAAGCATCAAACAAGAATATTAACTACAGCTAATTGGAATCAATTGAGTCTATAAGAAAGCTATGACATTCAAAGATGAAATAAGTTCATTAAAATGTATAAGATGATAATTATAATACAAAAGAAAGGGTGAATGAAATTTTTAAATGAGCTAAAATTGGTAAGGAACTGTTGCCATAGATGATATTCTGCTTTTCCAAATAAATATTACATTTTTTTTGTTTGTTTCTTTACCTAGGAAATAGAAATTACACCTAGAGGAGCAAAGGTCTATGGGCACAAAAGACCACAGGCAAAAATGAGAGTAGAAAGCGTGCCAGTTGCTTTCCATGAAAAGAAAGTGAAAGTGAAGTCACTCAGTCATGTCCAGCCCTTCCGATCCCAGGACTGTAGCCTACCAGGCTTCTCCATCCGTGGAATTTTCCAGGCAAAAGTACTGGAGTGGGTTGCCATTTCCTTCTCTAGAGGATCTTCCTGATTCAGGAATCAAACCTGGGCCTCCCAAATTGCAGGCAGATGCTTTACCATCTGAGCCACCAGGGAAGCCCTATGGTTTTCATATGATGGGTCAAATTCAAGAAGACTTTCTGATAGGTTATTTCAGCCTCTCATCTCCTAGAGAATGAAATGTCTGCATGACTCCCTCAGTTTTCCTGAGATGCAAAAACTTACAGTTGAATTAAATTGTAAACTGGAGTTAAATGTTCTGGAGGCTAGAAATTTGAGATCAAGGTGTCAGTAGGCTTGGTTCCTTCTCAGAGTCGTGGGGGAGGAATCTATTCGAGGCAACTTTGCTTTACTTATAGATGGCTGTCTGCTCTCTGTGTTTTCATATCATCTTCCTTCTGTATATATCTATGTCCCAATTTACTTTCCTTATGAGGACATCGGTCATATTGGATTAGAGTCTACCCATATGACCTCAGTTTAATTAAATTATCTGTTTAAAGATGCCATATCTAATTATGGTTTCATTCTGAGATACTGGGGATTAGGACTTCATAATAGGAATTTGGGGAGGACATAAGTCAGCTCACAAAGCATCCATGACACAGATATAACGAAAGAAGAGAGCAGAGACAGCAAGTTGCAGGAAAAGACGTGACCGTGGACATTCTGATTGACAAAATGAAACAACCTTGATAAAAAATACCTGCAGGGTTTGACTCACTTTAGAAGTTCAAACTGTCATCTTTGGTGTGACTAATAGTGAATTCACTGATAACTCAATGATCTCAGCTGATCAACCATAATCTCTTTGTTTTATGTCCAATACACATCTGTAACATGGAAAGATGCATTTAAATATATTAAAGTATGTGAGTAATGGAGAAATTAGCTAAACCTGTACAATCACTAATTTTCTGCTAGATTGAGTATGTATATAACAATATATTTTATAAGCATTATGATACTTTGTGAATATCACATATTTGTGAATATGTTTCTAAGGTGTTTGAAACACTAAAGAAATGTTATACATTAGGCTTATGCTTTTGTTGAGATACAGAATTTGACTAAGGTTTGCAATCAACCTTTAAATGTGTAAGATGATTTACAGTTTAAATTTTGATTTACGAATAGAGTTTGTTTAGATATTTAAAAAATATTTACCTGATATACTTCTAAGTATAACTACATCAAACATTAAAGAAATAGCAAGTAGTAAATCTGATTGTTTGCACACACAAAGACTCCTTCAAAGTCAACTCTGGAGAAGATCTCCAAAGTTGTTTGGAGTTGGGAACAGGTGTGATGTGTGGCATGAACTAATGACACTTACATTCAACCCTCCACTTCCTAGTCCCAGGACTCTCGGCGATTAATTCCAGTACAAATGAGGGAGGCTGACTTGCACTCAAATTCTTTTTGAGTGATACTATATTTGTATCACTAACACTATATTTATATTTATATCACTAACTTTAAATATTTATATAACTAACTTTAAAGTTGCTGTTGCTGCTCAGTCGCATCAGTCGTGTCCAACTCTGTGCAACCCCATAGACCGCAGCCCACCAGGCTCCCCCATCCCTGGGATTCTCCAGGCAAGAACACTGGAGCGGGTTGCCATTTCCTTCTCCAGTGCATGAAAGCGAAAAGTGAAAGTGAAGTCGCTCAGTTGTGTCTGACTCTTCGTGACCCCATGGACTATAGCCCACCAGGCTCCTCCGTCCATGGGATTTTCCAGGCAAGAGTATTGGAGTGGGGTGCCATCACCTTCTCCAAACTTTAAAGTTAGTGATATAATAATTAGTAAAGTTATATTACTAACTTTATCTTTTTGCAAGATTAAGATCCCTGGTGGCAAATAACAATGATTTTCCTCATGGGAAAATGCTATGGCTATTGTATTTCTTAAAGAGATGGGGATTATGAAAGATATCTGTCATCAAAGAGAT
Organism: Antilocapra americana; assembly: GCA_007570785.1. NCBI lineage: Eukaryota > Metazoa > Chordata > Mammalia > Artiodactyla > Antilocapridae > Antilocapra > Antilocapra americana. Next base: position 984,726 of record ML660770.1, on the reverse strand, counting down.
TTGCATCAAAAGAGTTCCTATAAACACTTACTGACTTTCACTTTCCCTACTTGTGTTCCAGATTTCCTCACCACCTTATCTTTGCCTCTTAATACCCTCTCTTCCAATTTTTCCAAGAGGAGAAAAGAATGGGTCTATTCTCCATGAAGAACTTTATAGTCAGGACATGTCACTGGCCAGAGTCTGCTGTTAATAAGAAAATTGATTCGATACATTGAATTCATTAAACACGTGTGTGATTCAAGATATTACTAAAGTATCACATTGTAATTTACATTTAAAAGTAGGGTTATAGGGGAGGCCAGTGCTTAATTTGAAGAAATTATCTGAGTACTAGGCATGCATTTAAATCTGCTTTATTAAATAACTCCATGTCCTCATGACTGCTACATACCAGGTCCCTGATTTTAGTCACAGAATCAGTGTTCATGGGAAACTTACTCCATAGAAATTAATTCCAGTAGTTAATCAGTTTTGGAGTACCTCTTTCAATACTAATTTTTACTTTGCATTCACCAAACATGAAATATTTCCTCTACCCAGTAGTCTGTGTGTTATTTGCCAAAAGATGACAATCAGAGACTCAAAAATGTTAAGGTATTTCTGGTAGTAATATCTGGGTAGAGCTGAAATAAAAAATTTAGCCTTATGGGTATACATCTAGGGGCTTCCCTAGTAGCTCAGTTGGTAAAGAATCCACCTGCAGTGCAGGAGACCTTGGTTTGATTTCTGGGTCAAGAAGATTCCCTGGAGAAGGGATAGGCTACCCACTCCAGTATTCTTGGGCTTCCCTAGTGGCTCAGCTGGTAAAGAATCCACCTGCAGTGTGAGAGACCTGGGTTCAATCCCTGGGTTGGGAAGATCCCCTGGAAAAGGGAAAGGCTATCCACTCCAGTATTCTGGCCTAGAGAATTCCATGGACTGTATATTCCATGGGGTTGCAAAGAGTCTGACATGGCTGAGTGACTTTCACTCAAAGGGTATACATCTAGTTCACCTCTGACTAAGTTTCAATGTTGCTTTACTCCTTCACTTTTAGTTTCCCATTTGTGATATACACATATTGATGCTTGTCCATGAGACCTTTGTGAGGTCCAATAATATTGATATAAAATTGATATAAAGAGAAGGCCTCCTTCCTTGGTGAGGTCCAGGGTGGTTGGATACTTTCAACCTTCCAGTTCACTCTTCCCCCAAAACTTCAGTTTTGAATATACTTCTATTTAAAGTTGTATTTGTATTATATTAATATTTATACATCCATGAATACTAGAGGTGAGGGCTTTCCTGTCCCTCAGTCTAGATAGGGCACAGTGTGGATGGATGATGATGTAGGTCCCCCTCTTCCCCTTCAACTTGGCTTTGGATCAGAATCTAGGTTTGCCATTTTTCAGAGTAGGGTTGCCAGATTAAGGATATGGACTGTCCTGTTACATTTAAATTTCAGGTAAATGATAATTGTGTTTGTTATAAATATGTCCTAATATTTGTATGTGACATTTGGGACTTTATGCTTTTACAAGAACTAATTTGTTATTTATTTGAAATTCAAATGCAACTGGGCATCCTGTATTTTATCTATCAGCCCTAATCATAAATTCAGCTTTTACCAAAGTCAGGCCCTTCCCAGGCAGAGAACTGACACATCAGCAATTAACAGGCTGGTAGACAGAGTTTGAGGCTGAAACTGAGGGTGAGTCTCAAAGGTAAAGAGAAAGAAAAGACGGGTACAAAGGATGAGATTAGACATCCCCATGCCTCCTGGAGGACTTGGCCCTCTTACAGGAGGATACTCTCTTCCCTACCTGATATTGACCTGTTTTCATTCTTTCATTTCTCTGAAACAAACAATTTTGCTTTTGTGCTCACCTTACATTTGGAGAAATTCTAGATTGATCTCAACTTTGTTCTAAGATGTCACATGTGTTCATAGTACACTGAAAGGGCTTCCCTGGTGGCTCAGTGGTAAAGAATCTGCCTGCAATGCAGGAGATATGGGTCCGATCCCTGGACCAGGAAGATCCCCTGGAGGAGGGAATGGCTACCCACTCCAGTGTTCTTGCCTGGAAAATCCCATGGACAGAGGAACCTGGCAACCATGGGGTTGCAAAAGAGTCAGATACAACTTAGAGACTAAACCACCACCACCAAAGTGTGCAAAGAAATTTTTCTATTTCTTATTTAGTCTTTCTATTCTACTGGGTTATGATAGATAATCTAAATTTAAATAATCTGGGAAAGTAAATCTTATCCAATAATTTAGATTATCTGGAATCCCCCCTTTTGGGAATAATGGATTTCCATGGAGTTAAATCTTTTCTATGGTTTCCCTCTTTCCCCTGTATGCTCAGGACATGGTGGGTATTCATTAGTATCTGTTGAAAAAATGGAAAGTATCTCATTTATCTATACCCATATCCATAAATGATATGTCAACTATAATAATAAATGTATTTGTAGCTGCTGTGAATGATGCATTTAGTTATATATTTCTAACTTTTGAAGTGTCCTGTTACAATTCACCCAGGGTTCAAATGAGTTAATTTTGCCTGAGGTCACACAGATTAAATGTTAATAATAGCAGAGCTGAGAATAGACCCAGATATGTCAAACCTTAAAGTTTTCTATTCTATTCTTCTGCCTTTCAAATAACAAAAATAGTGCGTGAGTTTTACAAGGTGCTTTGATGTACTTTGGGAAATGTAAGGTGAGTTGAAAAGAACTCTTGATTTGGTGTCAAAATACATGGATCTAAGCCAGGGTTTCATAACCTTGGCCCTATTAACATTTTAGTCTGGACAGTTCTTTTCTGCAGGGGATTGTATTTGTGTACGGCAGGATGTTTAATAGCATCTCTGGCCTCTGCCCACTAGATGCCAATAGCATAATCCCCCTAATGTGACAATCCCCAATCTTTAAGCATCACTAAATGTCCCCTGGAGGCAAAATTACCCTTGGTTGAGAACTAGTGATTTAAAGTGATAGTTAGCCACTTCTGACATTCTGGTCAGTTCATTTTATTTCTCTGAGCTCAGTTGCCTTTGTGTGGGACACCAATTATATTTTCCACCTGCACCATCAACCTCATCAGGTCAGTACATAGCTCCAGTGAAATTAGAGAAAACAACACTGATGAAGGACCTAAGCTAAGCTAAGGTTTGTCTTTTCTTTCTCAGTCTACCCATAACCCTGTGAATACTGGTCTTGTCTCCATTTTACATATGCAGAAAGAGACTTTCAGAGAAGTATGGTAGCATGTTCAACTTCACAGATTTAGCAAACATGAGAGAGTATAATCAAACATAGGCTAATCTTAAAAAAAATGTGTATTGAAATAAATGTGAAGCCATTTGTTCAACTCGAACCTATGGGACATGTGGAAAATTCGACAGGTCATTCCACTTGTTTATTGGTCAATATTATTACTTTGCAATACAGCAAACAACCACAAAATTATTTATTTCTCTTTTTTCTTAGCCAGGCAATCAGAGTGGGAAGAAAACTGGTAATATTAATTCATGTCCTGAACTATAAAAGTTGAATAGACATTCCTTAATTTCCTTTGTGACTATGAAAATGAAAGTTCTCTCTTCACAGAGAGGAAACATCCCAGACATCATAAAAGAAATACCAATAGAGCTACTTCTTTTAAGATGAAAAGATAACCCTTTATTCACATGACAGAAGTAGGCAATGTTCAACCCTTGAATCTATCAAATCAGTATAATTTCATGGGGGATCAGCACTTTCAAGCTTTTGCGATTTAACTGCTTTTAGTGGTTTTCAGTAATTATACTGTTGTCATCATTTTAAAATAAGTGTAATTGGTACACTCTTCAGGGATTGAACAGGAAGAAGTGGTATTGCTTTCGCCAGAGAGAGAGAGAGAGAGACTGATTACTGGAGGAAGGAAGAAAATAAGAAAGGAATGAAGGAAAAAAGAAAGAAAGTGAGAGTACGAAAACCGTTGCAAGAAATGACAGATAAGGAAGCTGTAAACCAACATCTTTTTCTTTACAGAAGGGAAAAATGTGCTGAAAGTGATGTAAGTTTGTAAATAACTGTCCTTTTGCACACACCCCCTCCCCGGAGCTACTAATTCAGCTGCAGCCACCACCTTGGTCTCCCCTACTTTCCCAGAGCCTCTGGGGGACACAGCACGGCCGTGTGCCCAAGGGGCATCTCTAAGGCTGCCATTCATTCACAGGAAGAGGCTAAAATAGATCTGAGTTTGCCTTCTCAAAGGAACTTCATGCAGCCTGGGGACCTTCTCCCTTCCGTGGCTTTTGAAAGTTGTGGTAGAGGCTTGATTCCCTTGTTTAGCCGCTGAGTTGTGTCTCTTTCGTGGCCCCGTGGACTGTAGCCCACCAGGGTCCTCTGTCCATGGAATTTCCTAGGCAGGAATACCGGAGTCGGTTGCCATTTCTTCCTCTAGGGGATCTTCCTGACCCAGGGATGGAACCCCATCTCCTGCATTGGCAGGCAGGTTCTTTACTGCGGAGCCACCAGTGAAGTCCTTGATTCTGTTGAGTGAGTGAGTGAGTGAAGTTGCTCAGTTGTGTCCTACTCTTTGTGATCCCATGGACTATAGCCTACCAGGCTCTTCTGCCCATGGGATTTTCCGGGCAAGAATACTGCAGTGGGTTGCAATTTCCTTCTCCAGGGGATCTTCCCCACCCAGGGATTGAAACCAGGCCTCCCGCATTGCAGGCAGATGGTTTACTGTCTGAGGCACCAGGGAAGCCCTGGTGACTCCATTACCTGAAGCTGATTGCTGTTCTCTGCTGCTGCAAGGCAGCTTGAGCATGATAAAGTCCTATTGTTTTACATTAGAAAGAAAGTGTTCCCTTCCATTATTTCATTTAAGCCTCTGATCCAGTCTTTTACTTAGTCAGGATGGGGGTGAGTTATTTTCTGTCTGGAAGGACATTCTGGAGCTAGAAGAGATGGTGGTGAGTTTCTGGAGGGGAGTGTATGGCTCCTGGTGGGAGAGGTGACTGTACCAAGCCTTCTGGAACCGCTTAAGAGTCAGGGAACTCAGACCCACCAGGGACACAGGAGGGTGAAGTGGCATGCTGGAAACTTCAGCTTTCGAGATTTTTAAAAAACATTTTATGTTTCTTTCCCTTCTTGGTCCTGATCACTTGTGATTTTCATTCACTGTGATTGGTTTAGCCAGATGCAGCAGTCACGTGTTCTGTAGTAGAAATCAGAATAATACCTAGGATGAGGACTTAGTTTCTGCTCCCTCACTAATTAGCTTTGTGATTTTAGGTGAACGGTTTCCCTTTCTGGACCTATATTTCTTTATAAACACTGTGAAGAAGATACTGTAACTTGGCCACTGATTACTAGTCTCCAACTGATTTTTTTTTTCCTCCCCCTGCTATGAGATCTATGTATCAAATGAAATGTATGTTACCTGGAAGTGGTGGTGGTGGTTTGGTCGCTAAGTCATGTCCGACTCTTGCACCCCCATGGACTGTAGCCCCGCCAGCTCCTCTGTCCATGGGATTCTACAGGCAAGAATACTGGAGTGGGTTGCCACTGGGGACTTCAATATATGAAACATGTATAGATCTTCCCTGTAGCTCAGATGGTAAAGAATCTGCAGACAATGCAGGAGACCTGGGTTTGATCCCTGGGTCAGGAAGATCCCTGGAGAAGGGAATGGCAGCCCACTCCAATATTCTTGCCTGGAGACTCCCATGGACAGAGGAGCCTGGCGGGCTACAGTTCGTGGGGTCACAGAGAGTCAGACAAACTGAGTGAGTAACGGGGCTACCGCTGCTGCTACTGCAGGAGCGAGCAGCCGAGCAGCCGAGTTGACTGGTGTGGTTGGCTGAGCAAAGGGCAAAGAAATAAGCGAGCTTCCTGCCCTAAGGGGGCCCCCCTCTCACCAAGAGCAGGCCCCCGAGGCTTCCAAACATTTTTTTTTTTTGCGGCACAACCAAAAGGAATGTGGAAATCCCCAGGCAGTTTATCCACACATGTTGTGCACATTCTTTGAAAAGTATTCTGTACATGAAAAGAGATACGGAAAAACCCTGAGCAAAACTGAAAGGATGTAGTTGTGTTATTGTGATGATTATGGTCTTTGGATGGAAGGAAAGGACCCTTGTTTCTGACCTACAAAGGCCCGTGGGCTACTGGCTTCACCCAACTAGGACAAAACCAGAGGCAGAGCTTCGGAAAGGCAGCTTGATTTTCTTTGGTGAAAACAAGAGTTTGACAAAGTATTGAGCAACTCAAGAAAAGAGACTGTGAGAGAAGGAGAGATCTGAATGGCTCTTCTTAATAAAGCATTTCCTCTAATTGAAAGGGAAACACAGAAGCCAGGGTAACCAGGAACCGCCCTGATTGGGGTTAATCACCAACCGCCTCCCCCAGAATTCCTCTAAATGCTAGATCTGTGCGGGAAAGACTTGCTGACACTGGTGTCATGGAAGGATGACAGAGCGGCTCGCCTGATGGGAGAGCTCATCTCGCTATGCTCCGTGCAGATGAGGATTTATTCACTTGCTCATGCATTCACTCATTCATTCAGTCAGGAATACTGCAGTCTATACACAAGGTGTGTGTGTTAGCTGCTTAGTCGTGTCCGACTCTTTGCAACCCCATAGACTGTAGCCCACCAGGCCCCTCTGTCCATGGGACTCTCCAGGCAAGAACATTGGAGTGGGTTGCCATTTCCTTCTCCAAAAGGAACTATAGAAAGAAAGAAAGTGAAGTCGCTCAGTCATGTCCCACTCTGCAACTCCATGGACAGTAACCTACCGGGCTCCTCCATCCATGGAAATTTCCAGGCAAGAGTACTGGAGTGGGTTGCCATTTCCTTCTCCAGGTACACAAGATGGAACACCTCTATTTTCAAGTTCACCAGTTTGTGAGTTCCCTACATGCTAGGCTTGAGAACAGAGGTGAGCCAGATTTCACAGAGATTCTCCTGGGAGATTCGTCCATCTCTAGAAATCTCTCAAGGCAGCAGGCACGTCCTCTCTGAGAAGCCCCCAGTCTGGATGAGCTGCCCTACCATCATAGGTGCTCCTGAGGTACTTTGCCCTCAAGCATCACCACACCCACTGCAATGGGAGCTCTGGGCTCTGCTCCCCATAGCTCTGGTCCCAGAGAGCTTAGCGTAGCACCCGGCACCTAGTAGGTGCCCAACAAATAGTGGTTGGAAGAATGTAATAGTACTTCTCACAGCTCTCTGTGTCATCCAGTTACTTGCCTTCCTTTTTTCCAGTTTAATTTTTTATTCTTTATTTATGTGTTTTTTTAAATTGAAGTATAGTTGATTTAAAATGTGTTAAATTCAGGTGTACAGCAAGATGATTCAATTATATATATACATATATCTGTTCATCTTCAGATTCTTTTCGTTTGTAGGTTACTATAAAATATTGAGGATAGTTTCTTGTGCTGTACAGTAGAGACTTAGAGTTTATGTGTTTTACATACAGCATTGCATGCATGTGCTTAGTTGCTCAGTCACCTCGGACTCTTTGGGAATAGCTGGCCAGACTCCTCTGTCCATGGAATTCTCCAGGCAAGAATACTGGAATGGGTTGCCATTTCCTCTTCTAGGGGATCTTCCCAAACTAGGGAACAAACTCCTGTCTGCTGAGGCTCCTGCATTGGTAGGCTGATTCTTTACCACAGAGTGACCAGGGAAGCTCCTTTACCATAGTGTATATATGGTAATCCCATTTTCCAAATTTATCCTCCCTCTTCCCTCAACTATGAGTTTGTTTCCTATGTCTGTAGGACTATTTCTGTTTTGTAAATAAGGTATTTTGTGTTTTTTAATAGATTTCACATATAAGTGTTATCACATGATATTTGTATTTCTATCTTCCTTCTCTATCCTCACAAGGCCTGTGAGCTCTGGGACGGCAAAGCCTACCTCTTTCTGCCTGACCTCAAATGAATGATCACTTCTAGCGATACAAAATGAGCCTGGCCTGAGCTCTGATCCAGGACCCTGCCACATCTGGCAGTGAGTGTATCCTGTTTCAATTTCCTCATATCAAAACATGCAAATGATTTCCACATACATAGCTACTGAAAAAAGTGAGAAAGAATGCCTATGACCTGCCCAGGACAAGCCATAGCAAATGATGGGTGCACAGTAATTAGTCACTATTAATAGAAACTTCAATTTGTTTAAACTTCTAAAGCTCATTGAATTGGCAGAAAAACAGTCTCTTTCTCTCTAGAGAACTTGTACTTATACTTCTGTCAGATTCACCAGTTTGTAACATTTTGCCACATTTGGTTTATCATCCTCTCTTTATATATATGTATATGCATACATACATACAGCCATATATCCATACACTCATGTATCTGCATATATATGTTCAAATTATAAACTCTATAATATTGTTTTTCTGAGCCATTTGAAAATAAGTTACATATATTCTACCCTTTTACTTATTGATATTTTGGTGTATGATTCCTAAGAATAAGAATATTCTCTCAAATCGCCACACTACTGTCCCTTTGGGGCTTCCCTGATATCTCAGTTGGTAAAGAATCTGCCTGCAATGCAGGAGACCCTGGTTCGATTCCCCGGTCAGGAAGTTCCCCTGGAGAAGGGATAGGCTACCCGCTCGAGTGTCCTTGGGCTTCCTTTGTGGCTCAGCTGGTAAAGAATCTGCCTACTAAAGCGGGAGACCTGGGTTCAGTCCCTGGGTTGGGAAGATGCGCAGGAGAAGTGAAAGGCTACCCACTGCAGTATTCTGGCCTGGAGAATTCTATAGACTGTATGGCCCATGGGGTCACAAAGCGTTGGACACGACTGAGCGACTTTCACTTCATTTTCACTGTTCCATTTAGAAAATTTAACATTATTACAATACTTTCATCAAGTCTAGCTTCCAATATCCTATATTTGTGAATTGTCCCATAATGTCCTTTAAGCCCTTTCTCCTTCAGTACAGGACCTGGTCCATTTGGTGGGCATGTCCATTTAGTCTCCTTTAATCCGGAAGGTCTCTCCATACTTAAAGCATCCAGACTGGTTACAGGCTATTCACAGTGGATTTGCCTGATTGTTCCCTTTTGATTAGATTCAGATGACTTGTAAGGGATGGCGGTTCCTCCTCAACACATTATATCCAGAGGACGTGGTCTCCACCTGCTCCTCGCTGCTAAGGTTAATTCTGAGCACAAAACCCCAGTGTCATCTCTTCTCACCAGCGTATGACGACTGGTCTTCCTTTTTCAACTAAGAAGCAATCTGTGGGGAAACCCTCTGACATCATGCAGGTATTCTGCTCCTTACTACATCTCCCCTAGATCTGGATCAGCACTGATGATCCTTGCCTACTGGATCCTCCCTAGGATGGATCAGCATTGTGATTCCAGTACTCTAGCTCTCTCCACTTTTCTTAAAAAGAAATAAGATAAAAATTAAAATATTTATTTATTTATTTTTGGCTGCACTGGTTCTTTATTGCTGTGCGTGGGCTTTCCCTAGCTGTGGTCTATGAGCTTCTCATTGCAGTGACTTCTCTTGGTGCGGAGACTGGGCTCTAGGTGCAAGGGCTCAGTAGTCATGGCACGTGGATTTAGTCACCCCACGACCTGTGGAATCTTCCCAGAGATCGAACTCATGTCCCCTGCTTTGGCAGATGGATTATTAACCCCTGGGCCACCAGGGAAGGCCCCTCTCTCCACTTTTATCACAGCCATTCTACAATAAGAAGTAACTCTTTTGAGTATGCAAGGTGATGCATCTAAGCATATTTATCCTACTGTCAGAAGAGAACGGGGACTAGTGTGTCAGTAAGAGAGCAAGCTGGAGATGAAGATTTATATGTTAACCCCTAGAAGCCCTGAGAATGTCTCAGGACAAAAGCCAGGAAGTTGCAGCTGCAGGAGAGTCAGTGGTGCAGGGAGAACCTGGGCAGGAGCTGCAGGCAAAGGATGCGTCAGACCCACTCGGGCCACACTCTAAATGGTTGAGGAAAGTCTCTCTATCTTTAACCCTGTTTGTCCTTCCATGAAACTGTGGTCATCATACTGACGTCATAGCATTTCCCCACATTCTAGACAGAAATTGAATCTAACCTACATAACATCATGTAGGTGCTCATTAAATGCCCACCCCTTTTCCTTCTTCTCTTCCCTGTGTGTTGTTCAGATATTACCATGGAAACACACCTCTGCTTACGCTGAGGTCTCTTTAAAATTGTTGCCATTACTTCAAAAGTTTGGTGTTTAAAAAAAAATCTGAAATGAGAAATTCTGAAGGTCATCATATGCTATATTTCCTGCTAAGAGGAAGTTAAATGCTCAAAAGCCACCTCTGAGCTTAACTAGGAAGTCTCAGAGATGCTTACATTTGAGAAGTGTCTTAAGTGTTTTTGGTCCATTAAATATGTATTTTGCATGATGACAATGATATCACCATTTTATTAGTATCAACAAAATACAGTCATAGTATTTTTGCTACATCCTTTTCCATCCTCACAACTGTTTTGTTGGTATTCTTTCCATTTTACAGATGAAGACACTGAAACTCAGAGTGTCCATGAGACCTGCCAAAAGTCTTATTGCTGGAAAGGGGTAATAAGTATACTTTTCCTCCAGGATGTATATACTTTGCACTCCAGGTTACTTCTGGACAGTAATTTAATTTCAATGTGTTGAAAATAACATGTTTCCATTTGCTTCTTCCGAGCTTGATTTAGGATAACCAAGTGTAATCAATCATCTGACTGAGGCAGAGATGGTTATTTCTCAACAAATATTCTGGGCATCTCCCTTCATTTCTCACTTGCACTGGCCATTAGGTTGAGGCCAATGATTCCTTCTGTCCAAAGACTCTGAAACAGAACGATACATTACTTCCAGGTGGAGACAGTTAAGGAACCAGCGTGCTCCCCGCCCCCACCTCCCTTTTATCTTCCCGATGCTAAAGTGACCTTAGAAGGAACATGTTAAAGAGGCTAAATTATAAGCTGAAGAAATCCTGGATCTCTGAATCACAGGATGAGGAACATCCGGGCAAGCCACATCAGACTTTGTGTGTGGAAGAAATTGACTTCCATACTTTAAGCCCCCGTGATCGTAAAGTATATTTGTTAGTGCAGCACAGTCTAGCCTACCCTGACTGACACACCAGGGGACTGCCAGTTATCATGGGAGGCATAAGAATCTCATAATTTTGGGTTCCAAGGAGGCTAGGGGATTCCACTTACCACTGTCAAAACTGAAAATGATTGGCCTAACCTCTCTCTCTTTCTCTCTGTATATATATATATATATATATATATTAACCTCTCTCTCTCTTTCTCTCTGTGTATATATATATATAGGCAAATCTACCATGATCTTGTTCTTTCAAGCTGGAGGTGGAGGTGTAAAGAAATAGAAACTCCTTCCTTTTCTGTACTGAGATATAGGTTAAGCTAAATAGAAAAAAAAAAATCTTTCTCTTCCAACCCAGAAGGACAGAGAAAGAAGGAGCTGTAGGAAGAGACAGGCGTATACTTGGGAAAACATTTTAAATATTGTTACCACAAAAAGCATCTTCAAACATCAGAATCTAAAAGAAAGGAATCACAACTAATGAGATGCAAGCTGATTAGAGAAAATCATTTCAAAATCACTATGGGTTTCCACTTCTGCACTGGAAGGCTAAGCTTTGCCTGAATCTTATTAATAGGAGAATGATGCCAAGATAACTGGGACTGATAAGGGATAAATACAGTTTGGCTTGATTCAACTGCAAACATTACATGTTTTGAAAGATTATTATAAGTGACTCTCAAATTTGGGTAATTCTTTTCTAAAGGAAGTTTTTGTTGGCCTATAAAAATATTTTTCAATTTCCCTAGATGAGAAATGGGAGAAAGAGGTTAATTAAAAGTCAGCTGAAGACTACTTAGGCACTTAAACATGCAATTTCTTGAGCTTCAAACTTAAATAGCTCAAACTATAAAATAGCTGACTCTTATGATTCATGACTTTACTCTTTAAACATTGGTTTTTATTTCCTTGGTTTGATTTAAATCCTATCCTAAAACTTTGCAGAATCTTAGGTTTTGAATAACCACGTCCGCATTTAGATGCGTGAATGAGTCTAAGTTTGCAAGCAGAAGGATCACTAAGATTGAAAGAGACTCTTTGCAACCTCAGAACGCTGATTGCAGGTTTCTACAAATCTTATGCTCTCTCCGCTGCCTCTCTGCCTCCCGCTCTCACACCTTCCCTCTCCCTGTGTGAATTATCCAGATGATACCCATCTTTCAGAATCCCACTCATTCCTCATGATCCAGTTCAAACTGCTATTGCTTTGAGATATCTTTCCTGATCATGACAGTCCTGTTCTTGATTTTCTATTATTGGGGGAACCACAGGTCATTCCACAAAGCTCGTATTGTGTTGTTAAGTGTCTTTTTGCATTTACATGCCCTATCTCCTTATTTGCCCTGTAGATCTCCTGGGATCTGCCTCTCTCTCCAGTGCCCTGTAGAACATCTGAGGTTTTGGCCTGGTAGTAGATGGAATTGCCAAGGCTCTCTTGTGGTGCCTGCATTCAGGATTTATGTTCAGCTCTGTCTCCAGATGGGCAGGGAGGCCTGGTGTGCTGCAGTCCATGGCGTTGCAGAGTCAGACATGACTGAGCAACTGAACTGAACTGTTTCCAGTACTAAGTTGGAGGGGCAATGGTAATCATACTCTAGCCCTGAAAGAAGGTCAGTGTTCAGAGCCCAAGGCCAGTTGTTGTTGTTGCTTAGTCACTCAGTCATGTCTGATTCTTTGTGACCCCATGGACTGTAGCCCACCAGGCTTCTCTGTCCATGGGATTTCTCCAGGGAATCTTCCTGGCCCAGGGATTGAACCTGTGTCTCCTGCATTGGCAGGCAGGTTCTTTACCCCTGTGCCAGCAGGGAAGGCCAGCTGTAGACTCTTGTGATTGAGTGAGACAGATTGCATGGCCGTGATACAGACAGAAAATCCTGGCCAGAATTTAAAAAGTGATCAGGAGACATATTTGCAGTGAGCCATATTAAAAATGAAACCTTGTTTATTAATATTTAATGACAACTTTGAACATACATTAAAGGAAGATTAAGAATTTTCTGTACTTGCTAATGGAGTCTGAGAAACTCAACTCATTATGGGCAAATCATTCATGTGACGCAGCAGGTAAGACTTGTTTTACCTTGAAGAACACCTTCTAGAACTTTTAAGACTGGGAAATCTGATGTTCTCACCAGGCTTCAAGCCATTGTACATATTTCCCATCTGTCTACAAATATCTTTCGCTTTACCAGGATAGCTTCTTTGCTAGGAGGGTTTTTCTTTGATTTTGTTTTGTGTTTTAATCTTTATAAGGATAACTTCACATACCTTAAATATCTTCTTTTTGGAAAAGCAAAGAGTTCTTTTTTCCCATCTTTGTTCCTCAGCCTGAGTTAAGTTACTTGTTTCTATCATATGCATCCTGTACTTCCATTATTCTAGCACTTTTCCACTGTGATCTCTTATTTAATTAGCCCCTTTCCTGATAGCAAAAGTATGTGTGTGTGCATGAGTGCTCAGTCGTCATAACTCTTTGAGACCTTTTGGACTGTAACTTTTCAGGCTCCTCTGTCCAGGGATTTTCCCAGGCAAGAATATTGGAGTGGGTTTCCCTTTCCTTCTCCAGTGGATTTTCCCAACTCAGGTATCGAATCCCTATCTCTTGCATCTCCTGCATTGGCAGATAGATTCTTTACCAGCCGAGCCACCAGGGAAGTCCCCTTGATAGCATAAGCTCTATGAAGGCAGATACCAAGCCTGTCTTGTTCACTGCTGAATCATTTTCCCCTTACACAGTGCCTTGATATATCAGGCACTCCAAAAATATTTGTTGAAAAAAAAATGAATATAGTCTCCAAACTTTGGAGATGAAAGAGGAAAAATCCAGGCAATCCAAACTAGAGTTTTGCCTTTCAGTTCTACATAGCTCAAATCTTTCACAGTATTGAAGAAGAAATTGACATTTACACTAGAAATCTACTGTGCAGTATTTATAGTACAATGTATTTATTAGGAAGGTAGTAAGCTATTTAGAGTTCTCATTTTGTGGGTAAATTTTACATTTTCACCTATATGGGATGTGTTGTCCTAAATTTTCCTGAACAAACCGTTTTATAGATGTGTCTAGATTCTGTAGCCTCTACCTGATTATTGCAGTTAACATTGTCCCCAGAATGGAGACTGCGTTTATGTGTTCCCTTTATACAAGGGAGACAGGACTAACACTTGTTAATGCTTATATTAGCAGCACAAAGTCACAGCTGTTGAGGACTTATTATGTATTAGTTACTGTTCTAACATATTTACATCAATTATTGGAGACCACAACCCCTGTATGAGGTCAGCACTATTATTATCTTAATTCATTAATTTGTACACCAGACACATATTGGGTTCCTGCCACATACAAGGCATTGAAATGAAAGTGAAAGTGAAAGTCGCTCAGTCGTGTCCAACTCTTTGTGACCCCATGGACTATACAGTCCATGGAATTCTCCAGGCCAGAATACTGGAGTGAGTAGCCTCTCCTTTCTCCAGGGTATTTTCCCAACCCAAGGATCAAACCCAGGTCTCCCATATTACAGGTAAATTCTTTACCAGCTGAGCCACAAGGAAAACCCAGGGCATTGAAATAGGTATTAGGAAATATGATAGGGATTAAAATAAGTGTAACATGTTGCCCCCTTGGAATTTAAATCCTAGGGGAGCATAAGAGAGCAATGAGACAAACATCAATTAAGTTAAATGTTAAGAGTGCTACAAACAAGTGTAGGAAGGAAGGGAAAATGGAATGCTGGGCTATGCAATTTTTCAGAGAGAGCTCAGCAAAGGCTTTGCTGATCAGGGACATATGAGCAGGAATGGGGAGAAGGGAAGAGAGGGAGCCATTCAGATATCTGGGGGAAATAGCATGCACAAAATCCCGGGCTAAGAACATGTTGGGATATTTGGGATCAGGAGTGAATTTCATGTAGTTAGAGTACAAGGGCTTCCTCACTGGCTCAGCAAATAAACAATCCGCTTGCAATGCAAGAAACACAGGAGATGCATGTTCGATCCCTGGGTCGGGAAGATTCCCTGGAGAAAGAAATGGCAACCCACTCCAGTATTCTTACCTGGAGAATTCCATGGACAGTGGAGCCTGGTGGGCTATAGTCAGATAAATGGGTTCCAAAGAGTCGGACATGACTGAGCAACTAAGCACATAAATGCATACATAGACATTCACACCTATACGTACATACATACATAGAGTACAAGAAATGAGTGAACAAGGAGAACACTGTGAAGGAAGGAACAACTAACATGGGTTTTACAGATTATTCTGTGAAGGGCTCATTCTGAGTGGCAGGGGATATTCTTGGGGGTTTTGAGGTGAAAATGACATGAGCTGGTTTGCATTTTAAAAGGGTATTCTAGTTGCAGAAGTAAAGAATCCACCTGCCAATGCACGAGACTCAAGAGACTCAGGTTTGATCTCTGGGTAGGGAAAATCCCCTCAAGTAGGAAATGGCAACCCATTTCAGTATTTTTGCATGGAGAATTCCATGAACAGAGGAGCCTGGTGAGCTACAGTTTGTGGGGTCACAAAGAATCTGACACAACTGAGTGACTGAGCACAGCAGAGCACCCAGCTCTCATTGTATTGAGAATAGATTGGATGGGTCAAAGGTAGGGCTAGGAAGCCCAGATAGGAGACCGTGGCAGTAATCTAGAGAGGTGGACATGTGGCTGGGACAGGGTTGTACTGATGCAGGGGGAGCTGCTTGGGTTCAGTGGGTTTTTTTTTTTTTTTTTTTTGGTTTATTTATTTTTTGAGGGGTTAAGCCCATGGGATTTGCTGATGGATGGGATGTGGACTATGAGAGAATGAGAGAAATCAAAGATGACTCTAAAGCATTTGTGCAACTGTAAATGTCGAGTTGCTATTTACTGAGATGGGAAAGAAAAGAAAGGACAGCTTTAGGATAAAAGATGGTGGGTTTAAACTTGGACAATTTTGTCTTAGGTTCCTGTTGAAGAGCCAGTCGTGATGTTAAAGAGGGATTGGATATATCCGGAGTTCAGGAGACAGTTTGGGGCCAGAGTCACAAATTTGAGAGACTTCAACATAGGAATGGCATTAAAACTCTAGAAAATGAAGTGGGGCTTATCTGGGAAATAAGAAGCAGCAGTGATTCAAGAACTGAGACCTGGAGCAGTCAGTATTTGGGTATTGTGTCCATTCAGGGAAATAGATGCTTGTGCAGTATAAGGGGCTTTTGAGCCATTTTGCCAGTGAAAGATAAGGAGGGAAGATGCAGGGGAGGGTGGGGAAAGCCTTCAGGCCACAGAGCAGACCTGACACCTCTGAACGGGCAGAGTCTGGAGGAAGCAGAATTATTAGCAGGCAGAGTGAGACTCAGACTATGATGCAGCTTTGATAATGTCTTGGCAATCCCAAGGAGGAGACCCAAAACGAAGCTTGCCCTTTAACAAAGCCCCAGGTTTGAGAAATGGTGGCGGGCTGTGTGTATCCACGCTCTGTCATTGACTAGGGCCATTGAAGGGCATAGGGCTTCCCTCATAGCTCAGTTGGTAAAGAATCCGCCTGCAATGCAGGAGACCCCAGTTCAATTCCTGGGTCAGGAAGATCCATTGGAGAAGGGATAGGCTACCCACTCCAGTCTTCTTGGGCTTCCCTGATGGCTCAGCTGCTAAAGAATCCGCCTGCAATGTGGGAGACCTGAGTTTGATCCCTGGGTTGGGAAGATCCCCTGGAGAAGGGAAAGCCTACCCACTCCAGAATTCTGGCCTGGAGAATTCCATGGACTATAAAATCCATGGGGTCCCCAAAGATCTGGACATGACTGAGTGACTTTCACTTTTACTTTCTTCATTGAAGGGCATGGCCTCAGCTTGAAGTCTGCAGTGGAAACCAGTCATGCTGGTTGAAGGCTGATAGTAAACGACACTGCTGTCAGCTTTCTATCAAGTTTTTCCTCCAAGATCTGAGCAGCATTCTTCCATGGTGCCCACAGTTATCAGTTTTACCTGTGAGAACTTTGAAGCACAAAAAGACAAGGTGACTAGTCCAACATCAGGCAGCAAGTAAGTGGCAGCCTGTGTGCAGATTTTAGACTTTTAACTAAGATGCCAGACTGGCTCCCTCCAATGAGCTTATGTGTGAGTGCCAAATAATGAATTGGATTTTATTTGCCATTGTACAAAGAACTTAAACAACAACAACCATTGGTTTGAGGGAGCCTCAATGGAAGAGGTGGGTCTACTCAAAGTCTCCTTTTTTTTCTTTGGCACTGAAATTTTCTTGGAATGTTTTCTCCATCTTTCTCCCCACCCAGCTCCCCACCCTCAGGTACACAGACCCTGCCTATTTGTTTGTGAAATATTCATAGATAACTAAAAAATTGCTTCCTCTTTCATGAAGCTTTCTTGGGTTCTTAAGCAAAAGCAACATTGAACACTTCTAGATTTTTGTAATACTTTAATCTGATTGTCATTCATGGCTTCATGCCTGCAGTGATAAACATGTTCTTCATCTTCCCATCTCTTCATCATCTGCTCTTGGTCCTAGGGTGGTAACTTGAGGGATCAAGGTACAAGGCATGACCCATTGTAGGTCAACAATTGCTACTCTTCAGTCACAAGGCTTCTTAACTCTGTCCTGCTTTCTGAATGAATTCTCTTTGCCTTTTTTACAAGCTGACATTTCTCTTAGGTGGTGCAGTGGTAAAGAATCTGCCTAATAATGCAGGAGATGCAGGAAACATGGGTTCAATCCCTGGGTTGGGAAGGTCCCTTGGAGAAGGAAATGGCAACCCACTCCAGTATTCCTGCATGGACAGAGGAGCCTGGCAGGCTACCCATGAGGCTGCAAAGAGTCAGACATGACTGAGCCATTCTCTTGAAATTACTGCCTTTTTCCCAAGGTTCAGCTAAAGAGCTCTCTTCAGAAAACTTCCTCTGCCATCTCCTACGAGTCTCATCTAGACATCTCTACTCTGTGTTCCCACTCACACCACATTAGTATCTTTCAAAGAGTCTTGACAGTGACCTCAAGTTAGAAATATATTTTGCATCATGACTTGATGCACAAGCCAACACATACACAGCTTCCCACGCAATTGAAATGCAATTGTCTCACCAAAATTCTTGCATCTTTACTGCTGTGCAATGCCCACTGATATATTCTGGTCTGTTTTATTTCTTTTTTTAAAATGCTGTCTGCAGCCTACTAAATTGATTTAATGACCTGCCAATGGGTCTCAACACACAGCGTGAAAAACACTGCCCTCTATGGACCTTCATTAATACACTCTGCTCACAATACTGACATCATTAGTATACTTGTCTGCTTCCCCCCGGCAGGCAGTAAACTCTGAGGGTAGAGATCATATCTTATTCTTATTTTCTCTTCTATTTTAGCACAAGCAAATGTCTGAAGAATGAATAAGTGAGTGCAGACAGGCTCTAAAGTCTTGACAACCGCCTACTCCGAGTTTGAAAAAGTAACAGAGTTTCCAGGATGCTGGAATGTTTACCTTAGACTTGGTAGAAACTTCTGTCTTGCCCCATGGATGTTTGCCTCCATTATGTCCTGGGCGCCGGTGGTACAGTTAGCCCAGTAGGCTTGCTATTCTGGAAAGTTCTCTTTTTCCACTTTATTTGTCCACTCCTATTGTCAGAACATACAGAGCTACTTCTCTGGCCTTAGCTGATGATCCAAGGGTGGACACCCAATGTGAGGTGAGCTTCTTTCTTTTTTTAATAACATTTTTTGTTGATATATAGTTGTTTTACAATGTTTTGCTGGTTTCTGCTATACAGCAAGGTGAATCGGCCTATGCATGTATGCCCTCTTTTTGGGATTTCCTTCCCCTTTAGGTCTCCACAGAGCACTGAGTAGAGTTCTCTGCTGTACAGTAGGATCTCGCCAGTTATCTGTTTTATGCATAGCAGCTATAGTGGCTCTATGTTAGTCCCAATTTCCTAATTCATCTAATTCCTCCCTTTCCTCCTTGGTATCCATATGTTTGTTCTTTCTATTTTGTAAATAAGATGATTTGTACCAATTTTTTTTTTTCGGATTCTATATATATATGTGTTAATGTAAGGTATTTGCTTTTTACTTTCTGTCTGACTTACTTCATTCTGCATGACAGACTCTAGGTCTGTCTATGTCTCTGCAAAATACCCAATTTAATTTCTTTTTATTGCTAAACAGTATTCCATTGGGGCTTCTCTGATGGCTCATTTTGGTAAAGAATCTGCCTCCAGTCTGGGAGACCTGGGTTTGATCCCTGGGTTGGGAAGGTCCCCTGGCGAAGGGAATTAGCTACCCACTCCAGTATTCTTGCCTAGAGAATCATATGGACAGAGGAACCTGGCAGGCTACAGCCCATGGGGCCACAAAGGATTGGACATGACTGAGCAACTAGCACTTTCACTGTTCACTTTCAGTATTCCATTGTATATATGTAAGCTCCTTTAAAAACTAAAAATAGAACTTCTACATGACTCACCAGTCCCACTAGTGGGCATATACCCAGAGAAAACCATAATTCAAAAAGACACATGCACCCCAATGTTCAGTGCAGTCTATTTGCAATAGCCAGGACATGAAAGTAACCTAAATGTCCATCGATAGAGGAAAGGATAAAGAAGATGCGGTGAGCTAATTTCTAAAGCTGGGACCAGAATGAATATAAGTCAGTCCCTCTCAGAAGATGAGAGACATGTTTCCTGCTACATGGGACAGTCCAACCCTGGCAAGAGATTGAGGGTCATATGAGAGTATATGTACAAACCAAGATAGGGGTAAAAAGAGAATGTGTTCTGACAGCAATCCGTGCTCCTGATTTCAGTTGTCTTAAAAGCCAATAGATTCTACATTTATCCCCACATCTTATTTAGCCCCTTTGTTCAAATGTCCCAATATTTGGTCCATACCAAATTCCTGTTTTACTTTTGCCAATTGATGCTGGTTTCTCTCACTGGGAAACAAAATTCTAAGATCACATGTGTGACTCGTCAAGGAGTCCCAGACAAGCATCTGACCAGGTGCACAGTGACTGGTGGGTATTATTAAGGCCTGTTCTAGACACCACCATCACCTTAACTCCTCCAGCAAGTGAGTCCTGGAATATTTTGCATGCGAGGGCAAAGAGTCTTCAGTTCAAACCAAGAGAAACATCTAGGTTGTGCCAGAAAGGGCAGAAGGAGAGATTTTTCTTCCCACGTATACACCAGGACAATAAATGCTGGGGTTTTGTTCCTCAATGTTTTCATCTATAGAATCAACACAGTTCTAAATTTGGTTGTGAAGATTAAATAAGGTTGTGAACAAACAGGAAGGATGTAACACAGTTTTTGACATAAAGTAAATAATTCCGTACAGGTCTTTTGACTCCTCAATTTCTTGTAAAAGGCATTGATGTAGTCTTCTCATTTTAAATCATGGTTTCTTAACATATATCTACAGAATTGAGGAAAATGATACAGATGAACCTATTTCCAGGGCAGGAACAGAAATGCAGACAAAGAGAATGGACATGTAGATGCAGGAGAGGAAGGGGAAGGTGAAATGAATTGGGAGACTGGGATTGACACACATACACTACCCCATGTAAGTTAGGTGGCTAGTGGGAACCCTCTATACAGAGCAGGAGACCCAGCTAGGTGCTCTGTGATGTCTTAGATGTGTGGGATGGGGGTGGGGTGGAGGGAGGTCCAAGAGGGAGGGGATGGATTTACACATGTAGGTGATTCACTTCTTCGTACTGCAGAAACTAACACAACGTTGTAAAGCAATTTTATTTGAATTTTTGAAGTATTGTTGTCTTTGGTAAAGCAGAGATGTCCTATGGCCCAGTGGTTCTTTTTATTTAGTTTTCTAGTCTCTTCTCATTTGCTGAATTGCTCCATCTCCCCATGATTTGAATGCTTGCTCTGAGTTATAAATAGTGATAATGACCCCACATTAGATAAAGATGTTCTTAGTTTTTTAGAGCAGTCCTAGTAAGGCTTGTGAATGGTCCAACCTAGCATGGGTCTAGATGACAGATATTTCCCTGGAGAGAGCATCTACCCCCATTGATGATTACAGATTGAACAACGTTGTTTGTCCCTCTTTGCCAGACAGATCACGAAGTAGCTTGTCTGGTCAGAGCCTGATACTGAATTGTCAGGAAAAATTGAGTTTCTGAATGTGCCATGTTGTGTAGGGGCCAGAAGCCCACTGTGGGGGACAACCTGTTTGTGTTAGCCACTTTTGACTTCTGACCTGTGTGCATTGTCTGGGCAGCTCAAGATTATACCTTTGAGTCCTGGGGGAACCTCTGTCACCTAAACCTGTCAGGTGGAGGTCAGTTTGGGCTGGGTTAGTGCTCTGAGCTCTGGACATGGCTGGCATAAAGCTCTGTCTGCATCTTGGCCCAGGAAAATTATTGGGTGGAAAATAAGGTGATGGGGATATTTCTGTGTCTTTCTTCAGTGTGTACTGAGTTCCTACACAAGGAAGAGCAGCACATAGAAGGTAAGTCCAAATTAAGACAGAAAGTGCAAAAAAAGTCACATATAATCTAGATCCAATGAGGGTGGACAGCCGGGGTAGATTGGGGAATGAAGATGTGCCAAAATCACCTGTGAGACTTTGATTGCATGGTCCAAGACCCTCCACCTTGAATCCTGACATTTAGAGACACTATCAGAATTAACTTGGCTGAGGGGCATTTTTCTATGATTATGTCATTGGCAATTAAAAAAATAATCTCCCAGATGATTTCAGTATACTGCTGCCACTCTCAGAAAAATAATCTTTCCCTGTCCATTTTCTCATTAATAGCCTCCTCTACTATCCTGGCTGTGGATTCAATACATTGCTCTTATAGTATATAAGAGGGCTTTCAGGTGGCACATGGTAAAGAACCTCCCTGCCAATGCAGGAAACACAGAGATTAGGATTCGTGATCCCTGGGTTGGGGAGATCCCCTGGAGGAGGCAATGGCAACTCACTCCAGTGTTCTTGCCTGGAAAATCCCAGGGACAGAGGAGCCTGGTACATTACAGTCCATGAGGTTAAGAGTCAGACCTAATTGAGCACAAGCATGATAGTACATAAGAGAGAAAACTGGGTAATGGTGGATTTGGCTCTGGAATTTAGTGTTTCTGGCCTCTTGTCAGCTTTCTTTTGACTATTATCCCAACATTTCCCAACTCAGAACTGTTTCCTCCCCACACTCCAAAATCTCTGTGCCCCAGAGGCTGTGATTCCCTTGTAATCAATGCCACTAATGTGGAGTGACAGAGCCATAAACCCAGAAGATGACTTTGAGATCACCTTGTTCATTCAGCTCCCACTTATCTGTAGACTGAAATGGTGACTCACTCCAGTATTCTTGCTTGGGAAATAGGACGTGGCACATAGGACATAGGAGTGTGGCAGGTTATAGTCCACGGGGTCGAAAAAGAGTCAGATGTGACTGAATGACTGAACCCACACAAAATCTGAAGATCATGAATCAAGACCCAAAGGAGGAAAGCGGGGTCTTCAAGAACAAATCTGTTAGGGAAAGACGAAGGCCTAGCACTTAAGTTGCCAGAACTGATTTCATTTTCCGATTGTCTGATCATGGTTATAACTACTATTAGGTAGCTTTTGTCATATGATCAACACTAATAGGAAAATAACCTGCCAGCTGACTGCACAGATCACCTTGCTATTATCTCAAGATCATGCATGTCCAGGATGAACAAAGGAAAATATCTTGTTTAGGGATCCAACTTAGAAGTATAGAAGATGAAGTAAATATACTATAGAAAGCTACTCAAAAATGTAGTTAACAATGGTAGTGTTTTTTATGCAGACTTTTAAAAAAAGAATAACAACAGCAAAAGGCCAACACTGATATGCAGACGTGAACTTTTACCCCAATATTCATTGTATTTTGATGACAGAATCTCTGTTTTTCTTCTTGAAAATTATTCCTCCTCCATTCTCCTGCATGTGATCTGAATAAACAGGGAAGTGAAGATCATGACCCAAGACTAGTATCTTGGTTCTCTTGGTGCGACTGTAACAAATGATTATAAGCATAGAGGTTTACCATTCTGGAGGTCAGAGGTCAAAAATGGTTCTCATGGGGCTAACCTCATGGTCTCAGCAGGCAGGCTGTTTCCTTTCAGAGGCCTCAGGAAGAGAATATGTATCCCGTCACATTCAGATTGCACAGCCTGCTGGCCTTTCTTGGCTTGTGGTTATTTTATTCCAATTTCTGATTCCATTGTCATGCTGCCTGACCTCTGACCCTTCTGCCTTCCTCTTATAAGAACCCTTGTGATTCCACTGGGGCCCAGATCATCCAGGGTAATCTTTTTGTCTCCCAAACCTAATTGAACGGCATCTGAAACATTTCTTTTGCCTTGTAAGGTATCCAATTCATGAGTTCTTGGGATCAGTGAACATCTTCGGGGGCCTATTAACTGATTTCCTTTAGGTTGGACTGGTTGAATCTGCTTGCAGTCCAAGGGACTCTCATGAGTCTTCTCTAACACCACAGTTCAAAAGCATCAATTCTTTGGCACTCAGCATTCTTAATGGTCCAACTCTCACATCCATATATGACTACTGGAAAAATTGTATCTTTTATTAGATGAACTTTTGTTGGCAAAGTAATGTCTCTACTTTTTAATATGTTGTCTAGGTTGGTCATAGCTTTTCTTCCAAGGAGCAAATGTCTTTTAATTTCATGGCTGCAGTCACCATCTGCAGTGATTTTGGAGCAACTCCCCCCAAAATAAAGTCTGACACTGTTTCCATTGTTTCCCCATCTATTTGCCATGAAGTGATGGGACCAGATGCCATGATCTTCATTTTTTGAATGATGAGTTTTAAGCCAACTTTTTCACTCTCCTCTTTCACTTTCATCCAGAGGCTCTTTAGTTCTTCTTCGCTTTCTGCCATAAGGGTGATGTCATCTGCATATCTGAGATTATTGATATTTCCTCCTCCAATCTTCATTCCAGCTTGTGCTTCATCCAGCCTGGCATTTCGCATGATATACTCTTCATATAAGTTAAATAAGCAGGGTGACAATATACAGCCTTGACGTACTCCTTTCCCAATTTGGAACCAGTCTGTTGTTCCATGTCCAGTTCTAACTGTTGCTTCTTGACCTGCATACAGATTTCTCAGGAGGCAGGTCAGGTGATCTGGAATTCCCATCTCTTTCAGAATTTTCCACAGTTTGTTGTGATCCACACAGTCAAAGGTTTTGGCATAGTCAATAAAGCAGAAGTAGATGTTTTTCTGGAACTCTCTTGCATTTTCAATGATCCAGCAGATGTTGGCAATTTGATCTCCAGTTCCGCTGTCTTTTCTAAATCCAAGTTGAACATCTGAAGTTCACACTTCATGTACTGATGAAGCCTGGCTTGGAGAATTTTGAGCATTACTTTGCTAGTGTTTGAGATGACTGCAACTGTTCAGTAGTTTGAATATTCTTTGGCATTGCCTTTCTTTGGGTCTCAAATGAAAACTGACCTTTTCCAGTCCTGTGGCCACTGTTGAGTTTTCCAAATTTGCTGACATATTGAGTGGAGCATTTTCACAGCATCGTATTTTAGGATTTGAAATAGTTCAACTGGAATTCCATCACCTCCACTAGCTTTGCTTGTAGTGATGCTTCCTAAGGCCCACTTGACTTCACATTCCTGGATGTCTGGCCCTTGGTGAGTGATCACACCATTGTGGTTATCTGGGTCATGAAGATCTTTTTTGTATGGTTCTTCTGTGTATTCTTGCCACCTCTTCTTGATATCTTTTGCTTCTGTTAGGTCCATACCACTTCTGTCCTTAATTTTGCCCATCTTTGCATGATATTTTCACTTGGTATCTCTAATTTTCTTGAAGAGATATCTAATCTTTCCCATTCTATTGTTTTCCTATATTTCTTAGCATTGATCACTGAGGAAGTCTTTCTTATCTCTCCTTGCTATTCTTTGGAACTCTGCATTCAAAGGGGTATATCTTTCCTTTACTCCTTTGCCTTTAGCTTCTCTTCTTTTCTCAGCTATTTGGAGGTATTCCTCAGACAACCATTTTGCCTTTTTGCATTTCTTTTCCTGGGGATGGTCTTGATCACTGCTTCCTGCACAATGTCATGAACCTCTGTCCGTAGTTCTTCAGGTACTCAGTCTATCAGGTCAAATCCCTTGAATCTATTTCTCACTTCCACTGCATAATCGTAAGGGATTTGACTTAGGTCATATCTAAATGGTCTGGTGGTGTTTGCTACTTTCTTCAATTTCAGTCTGAATTTGGCAATAAAGAGTTCGTGTTCTGAGCCACAGTCAGCCCCTTGTCTTGTTTTTGCTGACTATATAGAGCTTCTCCATCTTTGGCTGCAAAGAATATAATCGATCTGATTTTGGTATTGACCATCTGGTGATGTCCATGTGTAGAATCTTCTCCTGTGTTGTTGGAAGAGAGTGTTTCAGAGATTTAACCGCTCTGCTAAAAATAATCTTTGTGATATTGAAGGAAAAGCCTGGGTAAAATGCTAGGGTATCTATAATAAAACTGTAACAATGTAAGCAAATTCTGCTAACAACCATTACAGGAAGAGGCAATATCTCTTGGGAGCACTAAGAGACTTTTTTAGGGCAGGGGTATATTCTATTTTTTTTTGTATAATTGGAGTTATCATTTTTAAAATGGAAAACAGTGTTTATTTAACCAGAGATAAACTCTTCCCTTGCCAAACTGTGCTTGAGTGTCGAGTTTGTGATCCTAAGTATGGCAGACAAGATTTTGAAGCTGAGTGTAACAGTGTGCTAAGTGCTGTGTTTATACTCTTTCTTCCTGGGAGTTGGGCTGGAAATGTACAAGTGTGCATCACCCATCGTTCTGGTGACACTAACAGGAAATGTCCATTTTTTCCTGGCAGAGAACTGGGGTAACATGTCTTGGATAGATAGAATAATGGCAGAGTTTTGAAATGAGCCTGTTTTCTAGCTACATAAAACTTAAACGTACATATATATGTGCTCATGTACAAACATATACAGAAGTCTACATGTAATTTTACTGTAAATGCTTTTTCAACTTGCCTTGTAGATATTAACTTGGTTCATGAATTCCTCTTTGACTTTTATTTCTCAGTGTCACTAGCTTGAAGTGACATGAAGTTGACATTTTGAGGGCAGGTACTGTGGATCAGGCATACGGTCAAGTAAATTAATCACATCATCTCATTTAATTCTCACAAAAAACTCTATGATATGGGCAACTTTTATTTTTTAGATGAGGAACCTGCAGCTATGAGGTTATGCAATTTGCTTAAGGTCACAGGGTAAGTAAGGGTGAGAGCTGAGACTCAAAATGTCACAGTCAAGTTTGTGTGACCATACCTGGTGAGGGCAAACAGTGCTTAAATTTCTGCATCTAAAGCAGAAAAAGGTTTATTTCAGGGCCATACAAGGAGAAAGGTGGGGTGTGTGTGTGTGTGTGTGTGTGTGTGTTTGTGCGTGTGCACACTCAGTTGCTCAGTTATGTCTGACTCTCTGTGGCCCCATGGACTGCAGCCTGCTAGGCTCCTTGGTCCATCAAATTTTGCAGGAAAGAATATTGGAAAATATTTGTATGTGTAAGGAAAGAGGTTGTTCATGCCCTCCCCACCAAAAAAAAAAAAAAAAAAACTTTGAATTCCCTGAAGGCTTTCAGTAAAATGTTTTTAAAGACAAGATGGGGAGGGGCAAGGTTGGTTCTTGCAAACTTGTTGATGCAGGAGTCTTTTGTTGAGGTAGGTCAGGCCACAGTGTTCCGGTAAACCTCCAACAAAAACAGTGTTATTCTCCATTCTGAAACTTCTTCAGTTCAGTTCAGTTGTTCAGTTGTGTCTGACTCTTTGGGACCCCATGGACTGCAACAGCCAGGCTTCCCCATCTATCACCAACTCCCGGAGCTTGCTCAAACTCATGTCCACTGAGTCGGTGATGCCATCCAACCATTTCATCTCTGTTGTCCCCTTCTCCAGCCTTCTCTCTTTCCCAGCATCAGGGTCTTTTCCAGTGAGTCAGCTCTTCGCATCAGGTGGCCAAATGATTGGAGTTTCAACTTCATCATCAGTCCTTCCGATGAATATTCAGGACTGATTTCCTTTAGGTTGAACTGGTTGGATCTCCTTGCAGTCCAAGGGACTCTCAAGAGTCTTCTCCAACACCACAGTTCAAAAACATCAGTTCTTCAATGCCCAGCTTTCTTTATGGTCCAACTCTCACATCCATACATGACTACTGGAAAAAACATACCTTCAACTAGACGGACGTTTGTTGGCAAAGTAATGTTTCTGCTTTTTATTATGCTATCTAGGTTGGTCATAATTTTTCTTCCAAGGAGCAAGCATCTTTTAATTTCGTGGCTGCAGTCACCACCTGCAGTGATTTTTGAGCCCCCCCCCCAAAAAAAAAGTCTGTCACTGTTTCCATTGTTTCCCCACCTATTTGCCATGGAGTGATGGGACCAGATGCCATGATCTTAGTTTTCTGAATGTTGAGTTTTTATATATAAACGGAAAAGTGCTATACACTTACAGGTAAGAGCGTTGAGAATAGGCTATCATATATTTCAGGCTAGAGGCAACATTTTTTTTTAATTTTTATTTTTAATTGGAGGATAATTGCTTTACAATGTTGTGTTGGTTTCTGCCATAGGAAGAAGTGAATCATCTGTAAGTATACATATGTCTGCTCCCTTTAGCGTCTTCCTCCCACCCCTCTAGGTCATCACAGAGAACCAGGCTGAGCTCCTGTGTTATACAGCAACTTCCCATTAGCTGTCTATTTTATCCATATAACACATCCATCTGAGTGCTACTCTCTCAATTCGTCTGACCCTCTCTTTCCCCCGCTGTGTCTACAAATCCATCCTCTGTGTCTTGTATCTCTATTTCTGCCCTAAAAATAGGTTCATCAGTACCATTTTCCTAGATTCCACACTGTTGTTCATTGTTCACTTGCTAAGTCACGTCTGACTCCGTATGACCCCACGAACTGCAGCACACCAGGCTTATATATATATATATATATATATATATATATATATATATATATGTTAATACACAGTACTTGTTTTTCTCTTTCTGTCTTACTTCACTCTATGTAACAGGCTCTAGGTTCATCCACCAACATTCTTCACTAGAAACAGAAGCAGTACAAAGATCAAAGTAAAAGACACTGATTTACTATGGAGTCAGATTGCTTCTTCCCTATTATAGAACTAGGGTCTTTTTTATCTCAAAGCTCATATTCCTTTCACTACACATTTCTGTGGAAATCCTGTAGCTTTGCACTAAGAATCACATGATTTGGTATTCAAATGTGAGCCATCTTCCATCATTCTTGTGTTGTTTTATTTATGTTTGTTCCAACCACACAGCCTTATATTTTACACAGCATCTACCGCTGAGAAGAAGTGAGACTTAGGTGACCATGTGAGCTTTAGAATTAGATTCGAATTTTGTTCCTGGTCATATTAAAACCTGATTACTCAATGTTGGGCAAGTTGTGTAACTTTGCTAAACTTCGGTTTCATCATCTGAAATTAGGGAAAATAATTGCATCCTCACAAGATTGCTGAGAACAGTAGTAGAGACGTGCATTCAAAGTTTGTGACATTAGAAGCTGGGTAAGTGTTCATTTTTCTTTATCCTTTCAGAAGGTTGGAACAGCTCATGAATGTGGCCTAAGGTATTAGCTAAAGTAAATGAAACCTAAAATGCTTCTTTCCTATTTGCTGATTACATCCTTCTTTCACACACACAAAAAGCATACCAGAACCAGGCTTAACTGGCCTTCTGATAAAAATACTCCATCTTCAGGGCTTCCCTGGTAGCTCAGCTGGTAAAGAATCTGCCTGCAATGCAGGAGACCCTGCTTTGATGCCTGGGTCAGGAAGTTTCCCTGGAGAAAGGATAGGCTACCCACTGTAGTATTCATGGGCTTCCCTGGTGGCTCAGATGGTAAAGAACCCACCTGCAATGCAGGAGACCTGGGCTCGATCCCTGAGTTGGTACGATCCCCTGCAGGAGGGCATGGCAACCCACTCTAGTATTCCTGCCTGGAGAATCCCATGGACAGAGGAGCTTGGCAGGCTACAGTCCATGGGGTCACAAAGAGTGGGATGTGACTGAGCGACTACGCGGTACACTTTTTCACACAGACAGAAAGTGTTCCAGAACCAGGAATATCTGATCTGATGAAAATACTCTGTCTTTCAGGCAAACACAGAATTCATGCACTGGATCAGAGTTGTGTAGCAGTTTCATTTTTATAGTCTGGTAAGTGGCATATTTTGCTTCTCTTGTTTGCTTTTATCTCGAGGTCAAAAAAATGATGCAATACATTATCAAAAGTGCCCACTCTCCATTTCCCAAACATCTGTGCTCAGAGCATGTGTCTGCTGAGACAAGTGGATTCATCTTGCTGCTATCCGGCCTCTCTCTTGCTGGTTGCTTTGAAGCATGGTACATTTATTTTGACCAGCTCTGCCAAATAATGACAAGTTTAAGGGGGAATTAGGAAGAGAAAATACTTGTTTTCCATCTGAAAAGAACTCCAACATGTTTATTAGCCATCACCCCCCGCTTACATCATCAAGGCTTAAGTATGTTTAACAGTCCCTGGGCCCGAGGTTACGCTATTTCCACTGGTTTATCTTGAGCAAATTTTGACTTTATGTTTGTAGACAAACACCCATGTGGTTTGAATTTCTTCCATCACAGGCTTAAAATACAAGAATGTAATTAAGGAGTCTTGAAGTTGAATGAATTTATGAGCATACAAACTCTTGATATAAGCCAAGCACCTGTGGCAACACACCACCCTAATGAGAGGCTTCTCAGGGATTTCCTGAAAAAGGATTTCCTTTGATAGCCCAACAGGATGGTTGTTAGAAGTTCTCCTTAGAACATTATCTGGGTAAGAAGTTTGACACCTAGGAGGCAACCTCGATACATCCTTATTTCTCTTCCCCAACATCAGGTCTTGTGGGTTATCTGTCACTCAGGCATCCGATCTTCCACTCTCAGCTCTTTCTCACTCTTTAACCTGTTTACCCTGCAGCCAACTATGTTTTCTTTTTTTCAAACACCAATCTTAACACGTAGCAATCTACTCACCATTGTACCCCCATAATACAGCACCATGCCTGTCAGTATTAGATGCTCAACAACTAATCATCCCAGGAATCTCTGGTGGCTGGGTGGTAAAGAATCCACCTGCCAGTGCAGCAGACATGGGTTCAATCCCTGGGCTGGGAACATCCCCCAGAGAAGGAAATGGCAACCCATGGCAGTATTCTTTGAGGAATCCCATGGACAGAGGGGCCTGGCAGTCTACAGTCCATGCAGTTGCAAAAGAGTCAAACACTGTTTAGAGACTAAACAACAACAGAACCACAACTCATCACTGAATGACTGATGAATGGCTGAATAAGTGAACTATGGCATTTGAAGTAAATCTCACCTTCATTTTCCTTACTTGAGATAATTCTCAATACTATTCAAGTAGATCAAAGGAACATAATGTCTGTGATTTAGGTACTTGTGAACAGTACCATAGACTGGCAAGGCTGCTTAATTCAGTAAGACTTTTTATTTTTTTTTCCAATAGAATAGATCTCTTTGAAAGAATTTAATAAAGAAAAAGAACCTGCCTCTGGTTTTAAGAAAATCTTCATTCTGGTGAGCTAATATAGATACCTTGAGACTCAGCTAGAGGTGTTTGAAAAGAGAGCATATGTACTCACAGTATCCGTGGCAGTTGGCAATGATTGAAGTCAGTAAATGAAAATCATGTTAAGACAAGTTCTCAAACTCTGTTACACCAAGAGGCAAGTTCTGTGTGCTGGGGGAGTAAGGGGTGGGGCAGGGAACATGATATATGAGGTTAACCGATAAACTTGGCACTCCCTCGTGTAACAATTTAACTTAAATGATGGGGGAAATGGGGAAACATGTCATGTTTATGCTTCCCAAAGTTTATGTCGTATCCACCAAATCCTTGTTTTAATTCTGCACAGTAAATTCATATTTACTTTATTTTATGTGCCTTGTTTACATTTTGATAATAAAAGAGAAAAACACATAAATTCCTACACATCAGATCAATTTTCTACAGCAGTTTACTCAAATTTGATTTTTGTTTTACAAACATGTAATTCGACTAAGTTTCATTTTCTGTCTCAGTGAGTCTTTTGGGTCACTTTGGGCAATTTGCTTTCTGTGATTTCAGCACTAAGCTCTTTAAATCAATGCATCTTCAGTCTTGCCTTGTTTTCTCATATTGTGGTATTAAAACTTGTGAGGAGGGGTGCTTGGCATCCTCTTAAAAGATCTCAAAGCCTACTCTCTGTTCCAAAATTTCAAGCCTATTTCAAATAAAGATTATGATTCCGTTATGCCATTTCTGTGTTCTGAAAGTTTCCAGTAGCTTTCCTTTTCTTTTTAAAATTCTCTTCTTGAAAACTTCCCTTGTCATATGGTCCTTCTTTCTCAGTCTCTGTGGTGCAAAGGGTGCCGCAGCCTCACCACCGAATTCTAGGATTTTCTCAGTGGTGTCTCGTCTGTGAATAATTGTTAGTTGTTCTTGTTGTGTGTGTGTGTGGTTCAGTTCAGTTCAGTTCAGTCACTCAGTACTGTCCGACTCTTCACGACCCCATGGACTGCAGTACACCAGGCCTCCCTGTCCATCACCAACTCCTGTAATCTACTCAAGCTCATGTCCATTGAGTCGGTGATGCCATCCAACCAGCTCATCCTCTATCGTCCCCTTCTGCTCCCACCTTCAATCTTTCCCAGCATCAGGGTCTTTTCAAATGAGTCAACTCTTTGCATCAGGTGGCCAAAGTGGGTGTGGTAGGGGGAAGCAAAGTTGGGAATAAACTGTCATATCTTGGTGATGTCACTCTTGCCAATCTACATTTTCAAGCATTATTCTTATTCTGTTTAACTTTTTTTTTCTCACGGCATCCTTCTTTCCATGTCCTGATTGAAGCTGGACTGTATGTTTTCTAAAATGGCTTCACAGCACACTGTTCTCTGGGCTTACATTTACTGCTGTGTTGATTTAAATTTACTATTTTTTTTTTTTTTTGCAGCCACGTCTTTCTCTTAGTTTTTATTTTCAATTTTGCCGGCCTATATTCTCAAGTAACTTCCTAGCAGTGAATGTTACTTCATACATTCTTGTCTGTCCTGACAATTGGGCTTCATATACAATTCCGGATTTGAAAATTATTTCTCCCTTATAACTTTGGAATCCTCTCTCTATTGTTTTGTGGCATCCTGTGTTCTTAATGTGTCTGAAGATACTCTGTCCTTTCTTTCTTAAGTCTTTTGGCCATGCCACATGGGCATATGGGAACTTAGTTCCCTGACCAGGGATGGAACCCATGCCCTCTGCATTTGCAGCACAAAGTCTCAACCATTGGACCACCAGGGAAGTCGCCTGTCCTTTACTTCTTTGTAGGTAACCTATTTTTCTCTCTATGATTGTTAATACTGTTTACTTTTGAATGTACTGAAATTTCTTTTCTTTTCTTTTATTGTGAGAAGAACACAACATAAGGCCCAGCCTATTAACAAAGTTCTAAATGCATAATACATCATTGTTGACTATGGTTACAGAGTTTGAGAGCATATTTCTAAACAAAAGGAACGCAGATGTATAGAATAGACTTGTGGACTTTGTGGATGAGGGTAAGGGTGGGATGAGATGGGAGAAGGGCATTGAAGCATGTTAATTGTCATGTGTCTAATCAATCGCCAGCCCAGGATTGATGCTCGGGACTGGTGCAGCGAGATTTCCCGGGGGGGAGGGAGGAGGGAAGGGGGACCCGGAGGGGAAGCATATGTAAACCCATGGTGATATCATGACAATGTATGGCAAAAACAATAATAAAAAAAATAAATTAAAAAAAAATAAAAAAAATAAAGCTTATTCATCTTGTTTGACTGATTTTTTATGCCTGTTGGTGACTACCTCTCCATTTACCCTTACCCCCAGTCCTGGGCAACCACCACTCCACACTCTGATTCTATGAACTTGAGCATTTTAGAAACCCTACAAGTGGAATAGTGCAGTATTTTTTCTGCGATTGGCTTTTTAAAATGAAGCACGATGTCCTAATGATTCATTCATGTTATTGAATATTGCAAAGTACCCTTCTTTTTAAAGGCTGAGTAATAGTCCATTGTGTGTATAAACCACGGTTTCTTTATCTATAAGTGTATCTTTAGGTTGTTTCCAGATATTGCCTATTGTAAGTAGTGCTGTAGTGATCATAGGTGTGCTAACATCTCTTCAAGATCCTTATTTCTATTCTTTTTTTTTTTTAATTGTTTTTGCCATACAATGTCTTGATATCACCATGGGTTTACATATGCTTCCCCTCCGGAACCCCCCTCCCTCCTCCCTCCCCCCCGGGAAATCTCGCTGCACCAGTCCCGAGCATCAATCCTGGGCTGGCGATTGATTAGACACATGACAATTAACATGCTTCAATGCCCTTCTCCCACATTATCCCACCCTTACCCTCATCCACAGAGTTTGGATAAATGTCAAAAGTGTGACTGCTGGATCATACGATAGTTTTATTTTTATTTTTTGAAGAACCTCCTTACTGTTTTCCATAGAGGCTGCACCAATTTGCATTTCCATCAACTGTTTAAAAGTTTCTCCACATTTGCACCAATACTTGCTGCCTTTTTATTTTTTATTTGCTTTTGATAATAGCCATTCTGACAGGTATAAGGTGATATCTCATGGTGGTTTTTATTTACAATTAGCAACATTGACCATTTTTTTTTCCCATTTACCTACTGACCATTTGTATATCTTTCTTGGATAAATGTTCATTTAAGTCCTTAGCCCATTTTAAAATCAGGTTAAATGTTTGTTTGTTTTTCACCACTGAATTGTTCCTCATATACGCTGGAGTTTACTTTGTTATGAGTATGTGATATTGTCCAATTGTTGGTAATCCCTTAAAATTCATATTTTGAGATCCTAATTCTCAATGTGATGATATGAGGAGGTGGGACATTGGGAGGTACCTAGGTTATGACAGTGGGCCCTGCTTGAATGAGATTAGTGTCCTTATTCTAGACTTTGGGTTGTTGTTCTTAATATAGTCTTTACGGTTTTCTGTATATAAGATCAGGACACTTGTAAATGGGAACAGTTCTACTTTTTTCTTTCTAGTTTATGTGCCTTTTATTTCTTCATCTTGTCTCATAATTCTAAGACTTACAGTAAAGTGTTGAATAGAAGTGGTGAGAGTCAGCAGGCATCTTTGCTTCATTCCTGTTCTTGGAGGAAAGACTTTTAATCTTTGGCTGTTGAGTATGACATTACCTGTGGACTTGACATGTATGGCCTATATTATGTTGAAGTAATGTCTTTTTATTTCTAGTCTGTTGATGGTGTTTATTATGAAAGGAGGTTAAATTGTGTCAAACAAAATTTTGACGAATGTTTTCTGCACCTATGGGTACAATCATGTGTTTTTTGCCTTTTGTTTTGTTTAATACAGTGTATCACATTAATTAACTTTTTTGTGTTAAACTATCCTTGCACCCCAGTGACCAACTTCACTTAGTCATGGTGTATCATTTTTTAAATGTGCTATTGGTTTCAGTGTGCTGGTGTTTTGTTGAGAAATGCTGTATCTGTGTTCATTAGGGATACTGGCCTGTAGTCTTCTTTTCTAACTATATCTTTGTTTGGCTTTGGTACAAGAGTATTGCTGGGCTCAAAAAAGTAATTTTAGAAATGTTTTATCCTCTTCAGTTTTTTGGAAGAATTTGAGAAGATTGATATTAATTCTTCTTCATGTATTTGGTAGAATTCTCCTGTGAAATCGTCTGATTCTGGGTTTTTTATTGTTGTTGGGAGGTTTTGATTACTGATTCAATTTCATATGAGTAATATATTTATTCAGACTTTCTATTTCTTCGTAATTTTGTTTTTACCGAAATACTTTTCTAGGAATTTATCCATTTCTTATAGGTGATGCCATGTGTTGGCTTATAATTGTTCGTGGTAGTTTCCTGTGATCCATTTTATTTCTGTGGTATTAGTTATAATGTCTCTTCTTTCATTTCTGATTTTATATATTTGAATATTCTCCTATGTTTTTTGGCTTCCCTGGTGGTTCAGAGGTTAAAGCATCTGCCTGCAATGCGGGAGACCTGGGTTCAATCCTTGGGTTGCGAAAATACCCTGGAGAAGGAAATGGCACCCCACTCCATTACTCTTGCCTGGAGAATCCCATGGATGGAGGAGCCTGGTGGGCTACAGTCCAAGGGGTTGCAAAGAGTTGAACATGACTGAGTGAGTTCACTTTCACTTTCTATGTTTCTTAGTTAAACTACAGGTTTATCAATTCTGTTCATCTTTTTTGAAAACCAACTCA
This sequence comes from Antilocapra americana, assembly GCA_007570785.1. NCBI lineage: Eukaryota > Metazoa > Chordata > Mammalia > Artiodactyla > Antilocapridae > Antilocapra > Antilocapra americana. The sequence continues at coordinate 949,214 of ML660770.1, read as the reverse complement.
GTTTTGTTGATTATTTTTCTATTCTTTATTTTATTTATTTTTGCTCTAATATTTGCTATTTCTTTCCTTCTGCTAACTTCAGGTTTCATCTTTGTCTCACTCTCTTAGATGGAAATTTAGGTAGTTTATTTGAGATCTTTCTTTTTTAATAGAGGTATTTACTGCTGTGAAGTTTTATCAACCACTTCAGTATTCTTACCTGGAAAATTCCGTGGGTAAAGGAGCCTGGCAAGCTACAGTCTAGGGAGTTGCAAAGAGTTCAACATGACTGAACAACTGAATGCACACACACACACACACACACACATTTCTCTTACTACTGTTTTTACTGTATCCCCTAAGTTTTTTGATAGCTTGTGTTTTCGTTTTCCTTGGTCTCGAAGTATTTTCTGTTTCTTTTTTGATTTCTTCCTTGAATCAGTGGTCATTCAAGAGTGTGTTGTTTAATTTCCATACATTTATGACTTTTTTCAGATTTCTTTCTGGTATTGTTGTTGTTGTTCAGTTGCTAAGTTGTGTCCAACTCTTTGCATCTTTGTGACCCCATGGACTGCAGCATGCCAGGCTCCCCTGTCCTTCACTATCTCCCAGAGTTTGCTCAGACTCATGTCCATTGAGTCAGTGATGTCATCCCACCATCTCATCTTCTGTGGTCTCCTGCTCCTCCTGCCCTCGATCTTTTCCAGTATCAGGGCCTTTTCCAATGGGTCAGCTCTTCTCTTCCAGTGGCCAAAGTATTACAGATTCAGTATCCTTTATTAATTTTTTCTTTTAATCCATTGTGGTCAGAAAAAAATACTTAGTGTAATTTCAGTCTTCTTAAATGTTCTAAGACTTGTTTTGTGATCTAACATATTATGTATCCTACAAAATATCTGATCATTTGATGCTGTGTCAGAGGCAGGTCCAGAGGTGAGAAGGTAACCTGAATCTCCCTACTGGCTTCTGTGAGCCTGGCTCCACATTCTCTCAGGTTGTAAGAGTCTTGCATCTAATTTCTGAATTTCTCACAAAGGCAATTTATCCATGAATTATTGCTGAATTGGTGTTTGTACAAGCAAGGAGATTCCAAACCTTTCTACTCTATCATCTTGCTGGCACCATTCCTGAAATTTCTTATTGACATATGCAATGTGAGTCTTAAAATATTATCTCCTTTTTTATTCAGTAGATATTTTATCTTTTTATTTAATCTAGGTTTATTAAAGGCAAGTTCACAAACAATTTTACCCATTTTTTGAAGTACATTTTGACAAGTTTTCACAAAACATATCATTATACATTTACCACTGTATCAAGATACAGAATCTTTCTAGCACTTCATGCTTCTTAACCTCCAGTCTTTCATCTCCCATCTCTGGAAAACATTCATCTTATTTCTGTCTCTATTGTTTTGTCTTTATTAGAATGTCATAAAGATGCAATCAAACAGTATGTAGGCTTTCATGTCTCACTTCTTGAATTTATTAAAATACTTTTCAGATTTACTCATGTTGTTGAATATATCAGTAATGTGTTCCTTTTGGTTTCTGTAGTATCCCATTATTTGGATGTACCATAATTTGTTTATCCAATCACCAATTGATGAATTGATCACTTGGGTTGCTTTTTTTGATATCATATTAATAAAACTGTCATGGAAACTTCTTTACAGACTTTTGTGTGGTCATTTGTTTTCATTTATCTTGTGTGAATAACTAAAATCAACATATCTTGGATCACAGCATAATTACATGTTTAAATTTATATGATATTGTCTATTTGTTTTCCAATGTTGGATGCACCTTTCTGTTTTCCTAACAGCACGAGAATACTGGTTGCTCCTCATTGTCCCCATCACTAAGTATTTTCCATTTTAATTTTATTTATTTTCTAAAGTTAGACATTTTTGGTGTATGTGTAGTCATATCTCTGATTTGGGCTCTTTCCTTTGGAGTATTCATACTTACTTAGGTTCAGAAAACTTTTCTTGTATTATTTATTTGGCAATATCCCTCTGCCTATCCCCCCATCAATGCCATTACTCCTTTCCAGAGTTCATTTGAGTCGAATGCTGGGCCCATTGACTTATTTCCCATCTTTTCTCTCAAATCCTTCTTTATCGTTTTAGCTCTAGGTTCTATGTCATTTATTTGACATTATCTTCAACCCATGTATATGTTTTCCTTTAATTTTATCTAATATATATAAAATCCAAAGACACTCTTCCCTGTTGTTTCACAGTTAGCTTCTCGTGCAAATGATTCATTTTTGAGAGCAGTGTGCCCTTAGTTTTCTGTCAGGGTACTAATTAGAATCTGTTTCCTGGTCTTCATTCCTCAACTGGTTCAGCTTAGTTTATCTCCATCACAGTTTCTTCATATTTCAGGTTTTTCTGGGTTGTCTAGCCATGTTTAGGAATTAAGCAAAAAGATGCTCTCTGAAAACTCTGTGGACAAGTGGGTAAGACATGCAGACCAACAGTCTTTCCTTCTATTTGCCTCCTTATCTGCTCGTTGCTGCACAGAAAGAAAAAGCCAATCCTCCAGCTACTGAACTACTGTAGAGAGGAAAAGGAGGTAGTTAATATTTATTGAGAATGAACTTTGTGCCTGAATACTTTCAAATTATAACAATATGAACAATTAATGGTTATATCATGATTATAATCTGCCTGGCTCTCTTCTAAGAACTTTTCACATGTTTTTTTTAAAAATTCTATGCTAACCCTGTCATGAATGCCTATTACTATTATACCTCTTTAAAAAGATGAGGAACAGAGAGGTTAACTAATATGCCCAAGTCTGCACAGCTAATAAGTGGCAAAGCAGTGTTTGAAACGCAGAAGTTGGATCCAGTGTCTGCTCCTAAATAGGAGGCTGTACTGACTCTCTAACACTGACTTTCTCCCAGAATCCTTTGAACAGATCTGTGTGGTGGACGTTACCAATGTTACTTTGCAAAAGAGTGTTGAAACCCAGATAGTGGCCTTTCATTTAAAAATGTAAAACCTCATTCCACAGATGTCAGGGCATGGAAGCTGGCTGCAAAGCTCAGATTTGTCCAAATGGTGATCACTTTAAACACTTACAATTCAAGATTGCTTGACAATTAAATCAATGTTTATTTGAACCAGGGTAACAATTGAACTCCATGTCTCAGTTTAAATGGTGAAAACCACACACAGAAAAAGACTCTGTGTGACTAATGATCTGTACTGACTGTCTCTTTTACTTTGGAATCAACAGTTAAGATCTGAAATATCAATTATGTTGTTTCTCAATAACACAATGGATCAATAACCTTCATTTGGTGCTCTTCTTAATTACTGTGTGGGGGTTTCTGCAGAAACATTCTGAAACACATCTTGTGTATTAATCTTTGCACACAGTTCTTGTTCCTCACAATGGAGCAATCAGACCCTGATTAATGTTAGCATTAAACTAACTGCTATCTAATCAGTTGACAAAATGCTGGTTTTGACTCTAGTTTCTGGGGTCTGTTTGTTTCAGATGCTTCTGATTGGTGTTTGCTATGGGGAAGAATAAAGAAATAAGACATACATTATTCATTGATGTGAATAGGATTTTGGGGATATTTCCTCTGACTTTGACAGAATGACAGAGCCACAACTCAAGGCCTAAATGTAAACCACCATGCTCCCCATCCTCTTACTTTTTGAGGCCTTGAGAATTTAAACCAATAAGTAAACCATCCCTTTAGAATTCCACATCATGAAAAATGATACCACCAGCCACCAAATTGCTCAAGGAGGATAAACGGAAACAAGTCTGCTTCTCTTCCTTATAGTCTAGATTCCTTCAAATCCTGTGACCATTTTCGGCTCTAGTTAAAGTGTCATTTACCATCTTTTCTTCATCTGTTTCCAAGCCTTTTGTATTCATCCATCCCGGCTTCCATTTTATGTCCCCACCACCATTCCTCCAAACTGGACAGAGGGATAATCCCGATCCACCTCATGTTCAAAATCATCAGTGGGTCTCTGATGTGCCCACTAGCTCTTCAGAGCCCCAGGGTTTAGTAAGGATGTCTCAGGATCCAGATATGCCCGAGAGAAAAGCCCTCCAGTTCTATTTTTAGCTGCCTTCTGTCAAAGAATTCTCAATAGTATTTTATTTGAAAAGTTAAAAAGCCTGTCAGTTCAGTTCGGTTCAGTTCAGTCACTCAGTGTCCAACTCGTTGTGACCCCATGGACTGCAGCACGCCAGGCCTCTCTGTCCATCACCAACTCCCAGAGTTTACTCAAACTCATGTCCATTGAGCCAGTGATGCCATCCAACCATCTCATCTCCTGTCATCCTCTTCTCCTCCTGCCCTCAATCTTGCATCAGGGTCTTTTCAAATGAGTCAGTTCTTCACATCAGGTGGCCAAAGTATTGGAGTTTGAATACTTCGATACTTTCAGAAGTATTGGAGTTTCAGAAAGCCTGTAACAGAAAAGATCTGCAAACTCCCCCAGGAGGAAGCTTGCATGCCATCCCGCAACATGTTTGCGCAACATACACGTACACCATACCTCCTGCCACATACATCCCCTCCCCCTCTATTTCATACTATGTCATAAAACGTCACAGAAGGTGACCACTGAGGCAGGCCCTACCTTTCAGGCAATCCATGTCATGCTCCTGATTCCAGGACGTCTTCTAGAAACTTGGGGTTATTCTGATTTACTTTAATTTCACTAGAAAATCTGTGTCTTCTTGCGCCGGCTCCCTGCATTGGCACATTCTGTGTCCTCTGCCTGGAATCTCTTCCTTCTGCTGGTTTGCCTGAAGGCTTCTGTTGAGTCTTCAGGCCTCAGCTCAAGAGCTACTTGAAGGTGAAGGTGAAGCCTTTCTGACCCTGTAGTCTAGCATTGTCCAATAGAGAGTAGTACAGTGATGGATGCGTGCTATTCTCTGCACTGCCCCTTTCGGTAGTGCTACTGTGCACTAGCTACCTGTGTCTATCAAGCTCTTGAATCCCTAACTTTACATACAAAGTCATTTTAATCATTTAAATAACCGTACATGAGTAGTGACTACTTCTTTGGAGGAGCAGCTCTACATACACCTATCTTGAGACTTCCTTTTGTTACAGAACCTCTAATAAAAACTGCATCATAACTGTTTATGTGAACATTTACTCTGCTGAGCCACCAGCCTCTGTGGGACAGGACTGTCTGTTTGCCTGCACAAACCTTTGTTGTTAGCACCACAGTAGGCATTCTTCAAATGTTGAGGAACTAGGTATAAGGGATCAGTGTTACCAAGTAGGAAATGCAGCATACAAAGTGAAAATTACAAGGGCTTTAAATCGGACACTCCTTACATGGACTTCAGGATCTTTCAGTTAGTCGGTGAATGATACAGACACATTGCTCCTCCTGGGTCTAACTCTCTCATCTATTTGTTGAAGATAATGTGCAATTTCTCTTCATTGGATTTGTTGGGAGAATTAAAGAAGCTATGGTAGATGAACTAAATATAAGTTAATTAGGTAACATTAATCCTCTTTCAAGATTATCCACTATGTATTTAACTACTTACATATTTTGTCCCGAGGCATATTTACATCATCTGAAATTCAAAATGCTAATGATAGAAATGTTTGAAAAGTCCATACCAAGAAACAGCAGATTGTCATATATGCAAACAGCCAAAAAAAAAAAAAAAAAAACTTTTTAAAGGACTACAGCTTGTGCACCAAGGGCTCAAGTCAGCACAGGTGTGTTCCCAACTTCAGTGAAACCGAATCCGCCTCTACGTGGGTAAAAGTATTTGCAGAAGCTTGCCAAGTGACAGGTGGTGAGTTGAACCAGCATGACTAATGGTGGAAGAAAAGAGAAAGGCAGAGGGAGAGAGGCTGCTGGGGGAAACAGTGATTTATTATTCACTGGGAAAAATACAATGTCAAGAAGTATAGGGTCTTGGCTGACATCAGTGCTCTGAATCAATCGAAACAGTTTTATTTGGGTGAGCTTCAGCCAGAAACAACTGTCCACCTTTGTCATCACTTTGTATGCCTGAGCACAAAATGAAGTGAAGGTTTCAGTAAGCAGAAGGGAAGGGGGCTATAAAAAAGTGGCATGTGTATATGTAGAGAGACAGCAACCCTGAACACACGGCGCTGGTGTAAATAAACAAACACATAAGTACATGCATGAAAATAACCTCATCTCCAAATCAAAACCATTAATTCATCACAGCACACTAGGGGCAGTCTACTGATTCTTATTTTTCTACACCTCCAATCTGGATTTCTATTTAATATTTGAAATTTAAGCAGACTCAGGTTTAGAAAAATCTGTCATTAATTGAATCAAGGCACCAACAGTAAAGCAACTTTGGTAACTGATAACTACCATTTGCTCATTGAGCTTGGAAGTTGATGGACTCAACTGTAAAATATACCAAACTACAAAATTACATGTTCATATCTCAAGAGGCTTTTCTTTCTTTCCATCTTTTGACATTTCCATTTTTTGATCTCTTCTATGGATCAAATGTTCATCATGAAAAAGCTGCAGTTCACTTTTAAATTATTTTAATTCCCCATTTGAGGTATTTTGCTCACTATGCATGCAACTAAAACAGAGCATTTAAAAGCATAATAGTCATTGAAATTGAAGTCAGTTCGACCTAAAAATTAATACAAGCATCAATTATCTTTAACATCAGAAGCTCTAAAGGGTGCTGAGAAGCATAATCTGTGAAAAGATTCTCTTTCCATCTGCAGTAGGCAGAATTTCTACCTAACGCCACCAGAAACCATGCCGTCTCTAATTCTTAGTCCCTGAGAATGTGAGATATCACATCTATGGTTGTGTTATAAGGCAAAGTTCACCATAAAAAGGGATAATATCTAGGTGGGCCTGATCTAATCACACATGTCCTTAAAGGCATAAAGCTTTTTGGCTAGTGGTAGGAGACAAAGGTTGAAACCACAGAGTTTCAGATCATCAGAAGACATCAAATTGATTTACCATTGCTGGCTTTGAGGATGGAGAGGTCCATGTGAGAAGGCATGGGGACAGCTTCTAGAAGCAGAATGGCCTTGAGGGGACAGCCAGCAAGGAAACAAGGAACCCAGTCCTACAACCACAAGGAACTAGATTCTACCAACCTGAATAGTTGGGGATGGATTCTCCCCAAAGCTTCCAGGGAAGAGCCAGGCTGGTTGACATCTTGATTTCAGTCTTTTGAGATCCTAAATGGAGAACTTAGTTGAGCTCTTCTCAATTACCAACCTACAGACCAGCCTGATAATAAGGAGGTATTATTTCCCTGATGGCTCAGCAGTCAAGAATCTTCCTGTCAATGCAGAAGACTTAAGTTTGATCCCTGGATCAGGAAGATCCTCTGGAAAAAGAAATGGCAACCCACTCCAATATTCTTGCCTGGGAAGTCCCATGGACAGAGGAGCATGGCAGGCTACAGTCCATGGGGTTGCAAAGGAATTGGACATGACTTAGCAACTAAGCAACAACAACATTTCAAGCCATTAAACTTATGGCATTTTTACATAGAAGCAGTTAATTACTACAGTATCCTTGCATAACACAGTTATTTTAGCAAGAAAGGAAAATGTCTGGGTAATAATTATAGGACAGTGCAATATGTGTTGATACAGAGAAAATTTGAAATGTGAATCTAGATGACATTTGATTTGGGATGTGAAGAATACATAGTTTGGCAGGTGAACATAGAACAGAAATACTATCCAAGCAGAGGACATAGCATCTGCAAATAGTATCACAGACTGGTTCCTTGAGAAGACACTTGGAGATGGAGATAAGCATGCAGGAATCATTTTTTCCAGGAGTGTTTTGAGATCTACAGCTGCAGAAGGGAGAAAGAGGTACAGCTATGGAAAGGAGGGAGAGGAAGCAAGAATCTGCAGAGGAAGAAACTGAGCTGATTCAATGCCAACCAAGTCTTCAGATATCCCCAAGAGGAGATGGCTCATCAGAGATGTCCTGAGTTGTGAGAAGGGAGCTGGGACTCTATACTCTTTTGTTGATTGGCAATGCCCACAGGCAGCTGACTTGTGGAAGGAGGTGTGACCTTTTGTAAGGCCATTTTCTGTAGCTGAGACCACTCCCAATGGAGGTGGTCAGTTGCACGTGTTCAGCGTCTTCTAGCTGGCAGGCATGGAGACTGCACTCTCCTTATAGAATGAACAGAAGCTGCCCCCATGTAGCTTCAAGATTTTTCAGGAATCCAGATTGTATAAGAAAATACACCAAGGACTTTCCTAGTGGCCTGGTGGTTAAGAATCTGCCTGCACACACAGGTTTGATCCCTGATCTGGGAAGATCCCATAGGCTGGGGGGCAACTAAGCCCATGAGCCACAACTACTGAGCCCAACACTCTAGGTCTCATGCTCTGCAACAGGGGAAGCCATCTCAGTGAGAAGTCTGTGCACTGCAACTAGAGAGTAGCCCTGCTCACTGCAGCTAGAGAAAACCCACACACGTAAACAAAGAACCAGCACAGTTAAAAATTAGAAATAAATAAAAATAATAAAAGAGAAAATACACTAACAATTAATTATTGATGAGTTGAGTCTTTTGAAGGAAAAATATGTTATGTAAGCATGTAATCTAAATTCTTCAAGAGATGGGACTACCAGACCACCTTACCTGCCTCCTGAGAAATCTGTATGCAGGTCAAGAAGCAACAGTTAGAACCATATATGGAACAATGGACTGGTTCCAAATTAGGAAAGAAGTACGTCAAGGCTGTATACTGTCACCCTGCTTATTTAACTTGTATGCAGATTACATTATGTGAAGTGCTGAGCTGGATGAAACACAAGTTGGAATCAAGATTGCCAAGAGAAATATTGATAACCTCAGATATGCAAATGACTGGATATGACTGGGGAAGTCAGACTTCCCCAGTAGCTCAGCTGGTAAAGAAACTGCCTGCCCATGCATGGGAGGTAAGAGGCAGGGGTTCAATCCCTGGGTTGGGAATATCCCCTGGAAAAGGAAATGTCAATCCACTCCAGTATTCTTGCCTGGAAAATTCCATGGACAGGGGAACCTAGTGGGCTACAGTCCGTGGGGTCACAGAGTCAGACACCACTGAGTACTCACACACATGCTGATGACACCACCCTTATGCAGAAAGTGAAGAGGAAATCAGGACCTCTTGCTGAAGGTGAAAGAGGAGAGTGGAAAAACTGGCTTAAAACTCAACATTCAAAAAACTAAGATCATAGCATCCGGCCCTATCACTTCATGGTAAATAGATGGGGACACAGGGTAAACAATGAGAGATTTTATTTCCTTGTGCTCCAGAATCACTGCAGATGGTGACTGAAGCCATGAAACTAAAATACTCTTGCTCCTTGGGAGAAAAGCTATGAACAACCTAGACAGCATTAAAAAGAAGAGATATCACTTTGCCAACAAAGGTCCGTCTAGTCAAAGCTATGGTTTTTCCAGTAGTCATGTATGGATATGAGAGTTGGACCATAAAGAAAGCTGAGTGCCAAAGAATTGATGCTTTTGAACTGTGGTGTTGGAGAAGACTCTTGAGAGTCCCTTGGACTGTAAGGAGGTTAACCCAGTCAATCCTAAAGGAAATCAGTCCTGAATATTCATTGGAAGGACTGATGCTGAAGCTGAAATCCAATCCTTTGGCCACCTGATGCAAAGCACTGACTCCTTGGGAGAGACCCTGATGCTGGGAAAGATTGATGGTAGGAGGAGAAGGGGATGACAAAGGATGAGATGGTTGGGTGGCATCACTGACTAGATGGACATGAGTTTGAGTAAGCTCTGAGAGTTTGTGATGTATAGGGAAGCCTGGCGTGCTGCAGTCCATGGGGTTGCAACGAGTCAGACACAACTGAACAACTGAACTGAACTGAAGCATGCGATCATTCAGCTAAGTAGATTGGGCTATAGTTTCAGTGGTCTTTATTATTAAAGGAGGGATTTTAGGGTGGGGACAAATTTAATGAGTGAGATCAAGGGAAGAGGGAAAACCAGTAGGTGATGTCAGGGTGGCAATGGGAGGAGGCATTTGTACTCATGAACCCACCATGTCTAATGTCTGGGGAAAGGAAGGTCATTTGAGTAGGCAGCAAGATTCCTGATTGTCACCAGGAAGCCCAGCACATACAGTCTGCTCTGACTCTCTGAGTGATGTGCACAGTACCGCTTGACCCTGCCTGTCTGAGGACAGCCATGCAGTCCTACAGGGCTGCTCCTGCGAGGGACCTGGCTTCCTGTGGACCTTCCATAACGGGAGAGGCAATGAAATGCTCAGACGGAAAACCGCAGCTCTCACGGCTGGAGCGGCCACCTGCCATGGCTGTGGGATCAGAGAGGGAATGTCATGAAGTGACAGTGTTTATTAACTCAAAATTATATTTAATGAAAGCCTGTTAAAGCAAAGGTACTATTCTGGGATCAGGGATTCAGGTGGTCCCCAAGAGAGAGAAGGTGTTTTCTCTCTATAATAGGTTATATTATTCTCCTCTCTCAAAAGAGGATGTCCAAGTCCTATTTCCTGGTACCATGAAGTTATTTATAGATCACATCTTTGCAGATGTAATTCAGCTAAAAATCTTGGAATGAGATCTTAGATTTAAGGTGGGTTGTAAATTCAGTAACTGCTGTCGCTACAAGAAAAAGGAGAGGGGCATTTGAGACAGACACAGAGACACAGAGAAGGTCATTTGAGGCAGAGACTGGTGTGATGTGTCTACAAGCCAAGGACCAGCAAGGACTGCCTGGAGCCACCAGATGCTAGAAAGAGGCTGGGGACAGAATTTTCCTCGGAATCTCCAGAAGAACCAACACTGTTCGTTGGTTCCAACAGTGTTGGAGGAGTTCAGACTGCTCTCAGAACTGGGAGAAAATATGCTTCTGTTGTTTGAAGTCACTCTGTGTTACTTTGGTACGGCAGCCCTGGGAATGTAACACACCCTCTGAGCTCACATTACTGGGGGCAACAAAAGTACAGGCCAATAGATGTCAACACAGGCATGAAACTTTGATACTTTGTATTTAAAAGTTAGCCCAAGGAATGTGGTAGAGGACCAGGTATAAATGAAACACACTTTAGAAGGAGATACGTAGGAAAGTGTCACCTTGAAGGAGGTGACGTCAGAGCAGACAGTTGCAAGGGTGAAAATAGCAGTTCTGGAAAGACATTCTAGGAGGATGTGAAAGTGTGGAAAACCATTCTGAGTATGAGAGGGCTGATGAGTTCAAGGGGCAGAAGGAGGGGCCAGAGACCGTGAGGAGTGGAGACAGGAGCCAAGCACTCCAAGGCCATGGTACAGAGTTTGCCTTTTATGCTTAAGAACAAAGAGGGTAGTCCTTTTAGGAGGGAAGGTAGAAAGGCTCCAGGATAGGTTTGGGGAAAGTCTGGACAACACAGAATCAGTAGTGGTAGAGCTGACAGGAGTCACAGAGAAGTAGCAGTTTTATCTTCCCAGATGTGCTCAAGACTAGAGAAGGTTTCCATCTGCCAGGGATAGCGTGTCTTTCCAGTCACTTCCTCCAGTCCCTGAATAACCACCATGCCTCGTGCCAGGGCACTAATTAAACTGCATTTAGTGAAAGTGGAGGCTTCCCTGGTGGCTCAGTGGCAAAGAATTCACCTGCCAATGCAGGAGACACAGGAGACCTTATCCTTGGGTCAGGAAGAGCCCCTGGGGAAGGAAATTGCAGCCTACTCCAATATTCTTGCCTGGAAAATCCCATGGACAGGGTAGGCTGGCAAGCTATAGTCCATGGGGTTGCAAAGGAGTTGGACATGACTTAGCAACTCAAGAGTGACAGCAACAATGAACATGAAGACATAAAGGTGGCCAAGCAATCAGAGTGAGAAGGTGAACATTTAGCATTCTTACTTTTGGACAATTTAGGATAGAATCCTGGGGCTTAAGTATTTACAAACACATTGTACAGTGACTAGATGACTTCATGCTTTGGGGTCAAGAGGTCAATAACAATCTTACTATTTTCTTTGGTGAGGAGTAGAGTTGGAGAGAGAAAAAGGAAAGATCTGATGTGACCTTCAATGGAGACAGCAATAACTAGGCAGAGGAGGAAAGCAATGGATGTTTTTGTTTTGAAACTACTGCGAGCCAGGCATTTGCTGGATACTTTATATGGAATAAGCCACTTACCTTTTATACTCTTAGGAACTTGGCATTATGAATCATATTCTTCATCCAAAGAGTCTGACACTCAGAAGGGTTAGGTGATTTGTCCCAAGACATCTGGAATGGAGACGGCGAGCTGAGGCCAGGACCCCAGAGTTCATGTCCTTCCCTGACACCAAGCTTTATTTCCTTCCCTGCCAATGGGAAGATCTTGTCTCGGTGAATCCGAATCAGACACCCCCACATATACTTCAGTTTCATCCTGTTAAGTGAAGAGATTGAACTAGACAACTGAAGTGAATTTGCCCTGGTAAGTAAGTTCCAGAGCTTTCCTATTTACCCTGCCTGCCCTGACACATTTTGTGCATTCAGTATGCAAAGTGAAGCGTGTTCATTGCCTCTCTAAGTGCTCTTGTGGTTGTAATTCTTATCTTTATTGCTACCCCTGCCAGGAGGAGTAAATCATTATGGGGGTATTTTCCTTGGCTTTTTCTCTCTTTCAAAGTTAATCGAGTTTCTTCCATGTAATTTTTTTTACAGAGTAAATTTCCAACTACTTTTAACTACAAATTAGTCATCACATTGGGCTTTTCGGGGTTATATTAAGTCATTTGTCATAGATGCTGCCGATAATAGTTAGCTTAGGCTAAACGTTTCCTTGTTCAGGGTATTTATCACATCCTGAACTTGCCATGCCTGTGAAAATAAAAGGCAGCAAGGAGGGTGTGAACCTGTTTCATAGGAAGCACAAGATAATAAATGTGAAAGAGCTGGGAAGACTGCAAAGGCTTCTGTAGTTGGGAAGTGGTTATTATTGGCATTAAATCACTCTTTGGCACTCTGTATCTCTGGATGATGAAAGAGGCCAGGAGGTAGTACACACAGGTTCATGGATTCATAGGGGGCTGTGTAGGAAGAAGATGGGCTTTCATGCCTGGAAAGCCAGCTACCCTTTGACCTTAGGCAGATCACTTATGCTCCCCTCTGTCACGTTCCTCCCTTGCAGAGTGTGAATTGGAACCTCTGCCTCATAGGGCTGCTGTGAAATTTAAACGAAACTGTGTTTGTGAGGTGCTAGTCTGATGCCCGGTCCCTGGCATTGTGTGGATTTTGTCTTCCTCTTCTTAATCAAGGCACCTGCCTAGAAAGGAATCTCAGAAGTAATACCTGGATTCATCTCCAATGGTCATGTCACACCTCACATATAATATATGTGTTATAAGCATAAGGAAATGGCAACCCACTCCAGTATTCTTGCCTGGAAAATCCCATGGAAAGAGGAACCTGGTAGGCTACAGTCCATGGGGTCGCAAAGAGTAGGACACAACTGAATGACTTCACGTTCAGTTTTTCTTTCAAGCATCTAGTTAATGAGTATGTGGGTTCATGTATGGACAATATTCAATGAATAAAAAAATACATGAACCAACTGATGTTTATAAATCACTCTGTCTTGAAACTGAGACTAAACGGGATTGGACATTTAGTTTATCCCTTCAATGCATTTTCCTCTTTGAATGATAATCACTCTTTTCTATTGTGGGCTACCCAGGTGGTGCTAGTGGTAAAGAATCTGCCTGCCAGTGCAGGAGATGCAAGAAACATGGGTTCAATCCCTGGGTTGGGAATATTCTCTGGAGAAGGAAATGGCAACCCGCTCCAGTGATCTTGCCTGGAAAATTCCATGGACAGAGGGAATTTGACAGGCAGCAGTCCATGAGGTCACAAAGAGTCAAACATGACTGAGCGTGCACACACACACACACACACACACACACACATCACTCTGTCAGGTTGGGTCTGTTATTCCCATTTTAGAGATGAGAGAGGAAAGAGCCTCAGAGAATAGGAATTTTAGGGAAAAGGTTGGTAATAAAGTACCTCAGTTTCTCTGACAAAGAATAAGTTCTCAGTAAAGGGCTTTTTGAAATGCAAAAGTGAAATTCAGCTGTGTCTCTTTGCGAACCTGTGGATTATAGCCTGCCAGGCTCTCTGTCCATATCTCTCAGACAAGAATACTGGAGTGGGTAACCCTTCCCTTCTCCAGGGGAAAGAGGCACTTAATTGGTTACATAATCTACGTTAGAAAAGTATGTTTAATCTTCTGATTGTTTTGTTCAATAATTATTTTATTATTGTTGTTATAATTATTGATAATAATTATTTTTATTATCACAATTATTATTATCATCCTTGTCACCAGTGTAGCACTCATATTTTTTTTTAGGCAAATGAATTTGGATTTCTCCATCACCTGACTCCTTGTAGGAACTGATCCCACTCAGATTCCTTGAACCAGAGGCAAATGATCACACCCCACCTGAGTTTCTCCAGGACTATCTGGTCCCTCACTTTGTCTAGGCTCCAGAGAAAGTCAGAGGGGGAACAGAGCACGTGGGATGATTGTCACTAATAGAGAGTGACCATGAGCCCCAAAGTAAAAAATCCTTCTGGGCCCATGGCGACCATGTAAGGCTGGGACTGTCCCCAGTCCATGTGAGGTGGAGATCTCAAGGTCTGGGCTTTGTAGTCAGGAATAGCTGGGTTCAATCCCAGACTCCTTGAACTTGAGACAGTGGGCAAATATCATAAGCTCTCCAATGCTAAATTAATAATGAGTATATAACACACTACGTGGATCAATGATGAGGACTGAATTAAATCACACATGTAGAGAACTCACTGAAGTATCAGACTCACAGCTCATCCCAAGTTGTTGCTGTTGTTGTTATTCAGTCGCTAAGTCATCTTTGACTTTGGGTCCCCATGGACTATAGCAATCTAGGCTCCTTTGTCCTCTACTATCTCCCTAAGTTTGCTCAAACTCATGTCCATTGAGTCGGTGATGCCATCCAGCCATCTCATTCCCTGTTGCCCTCTTTCTCCTTTTGCCTTCAATCTTTCCCAACATTAGTTCAAATCAGTTTGGTTCAGTCTCTCAGTCATGTTCATCTCTTTGTGACCCTATGGACTGCAGCATGCCAGGCTTCCCTGTCCATCACCATCTCCCAGAGCTTGCTCAAACTCATGTCCATCGAGTCACTGATGCCATCCAACCATCTCATCCTCTGTTGTCCCCTTCTCCTCTTGCCCTCAGTCTTTCCCAGCATCAGGGTCTTTTCTAATGAGTCAGTTTTTGTATCAGGTGGCCAAAGAATTGGAGCTTCAGCTTCAGCATCAGTCCCTCCAATGAATATTCAGGATTGATTTCCTTTAGGAAAGTATAGTTGATTTACAATGTTGTGTTAGTTTCAGGTGTAAGCAAAATGGTTCAGTTATATTTTTTTCAGATTCTTTTCCTTTACAGGTTATTACAAAATATTGAGTATAATTCTCCATGCCATAGAGTAGGTCCTTGTTGATTATCTGTTTTATATATAGTAGTACATTTATGTTAGTCACAAACTTCTATTGATGAATTTAATATATTAAATTAAAGCAAGGGAAGAGAAAAACAAGGGACCCAAAGTGTCAGTTATTTAAACCAAAGAAGATCTCTAAATCAAAGACGCTTGGTGGTAGCGGAGGGGCGCTGGATCTTTATCTAGTCCTGTGACCTGCAGTCTGGTTTCGTGTGTGTTTTAGATAGCCTTCTTTGAAATGAATACTTCAGTATATGCCTCAACAGGCAAAGCGGAAGTCAGGGCTTACATTACAAGTGGTCATGGAACTTGTCCAAAGTTACACAGAGGCAGAACTCATGCAAGAGACAAGGTCTGCAGAGTTCCTCACGTTTTCTGTCCATCATCATAAGATGCTCTTTAATACTTTCTTTATCACTAGCCACTTACACAGTGCTTGGGATGTAGGAGGGGCTTGTGAAAGGGGTGAGTCCTTGATAATAGTACTGATAGTATACTTTATAAAGGGGTTCCACTTTATCTGGGCTTCCCAGGTGGCACAGTGGTAAAGAATCCACCTGCCAATGCAGGAGTCATAAGAGATTCACATTTGACCTCTGGGTCAGGAAGATCCCCTGGAGAAGAATACGGCAACCCACTCCAGTATTCTTGCCTGGAAAATTCCGTGGACAAAGGAGCCTGGCGTCCACAGTCCATGGGGTTGCAAAGAGTTGGACACAACTGAGCACAAGCACAAGTCCACTTTATTCATTCAGTAACAATTTATTAAACTCTATTTCCCAAGTCCTGAGCTATAGCCAGAGGACAAACTGATGGTGAATATAGAAAGGTTTCCTTGCCTTTGTGAAGCTTACACTCTATTCTCAAATTTGTATGATACAGATTGTTTCAGAGGCATTGTTTCTATGTAGTCTCTCTATCCCAGCTCTAAGAAATAAAAAATGAGATTATTCTTATTTGATATTTTTTTATTTTATATATATATATATATATATATGTTTACTATTTTTCACTTCACCACTTTTATTCCAAAACAATTTTCATCCCAATTATTTGGCCTTTTCAGTGTCACTAAGCAGAGATAACTCTTAAACAAGATGATGCACATGGTTTTTCTCTTTTGGTGAACACATAACAATGTTTGTAAAATTCTGTTTTTATATGTAACATCTTTTTTGTGCAAACACATTTTCTATATAATGGTCTAAAGAAAAGAACAGCTATAACATGTAAACAAGAAACTGTATATTTCAAATGGTTTATAAAAACAGTAACTCTCTTTTAAAAAGCCACAGAGCTCCCTAATTATCATGAAATCTGATTTTTTTAAGCTCACCATACAGGGCAGCTGCTTGAAGGTATAAAACAGCTTACAAGTAGTAGGCTTAACCTGCACATTCAGAAAAGAAATCAATTGGTCAGCAGGTGTATATATATCAACTATGGGCTAGACATTGTTCTAGGTATTGGTGGAAACAAAAGAGACCTAGTCCTTGCCTTTAAAGAACTTACATTCTAGAGAAAAAAGCAGAAAAAGAACATGTAAACAAAGATATGATGAAGACAATGCTAGATCCTGGTAAGAGCTATTAAAAAGGGAAAATTGATGTGGTGGCTCAGAGAGTAGAAAATCTGCCTGCAATGCAGGAGACCTGGGTTCGATTCCTTGGTTGGAAAGATTCCCCTGGAGAAGGAAATGGCAACTCACTCCAGTATTCTTGCCCGGAAAATCCCGTGGACAGAGGAGCCTGGCAGGCTACAGTCCATGGGGGTCACAAAGGGTCAGACACGACTAAGAGACTAACACACACATTCATACACACACACACACACACACACACACACACACACACACAAATAGCTGAGGAAAGGACTTCCCTCATGGCTCCCTGGTAAAGAATCCACCTGCCAGTGCAGGAGACACCAGTCCAATCCCTGATTCTGGAAGATCCCGCATGCCTCAGAGAAACGAACCCTGTACAGCCCAACTATTGAGCCTGTGCTCTAGAGGTCAGGAGTCAGACCACTGAGGCCACACACTGCATGCCTAGAGCCTGTGCTTTGCAACAAGAGAAGCCCTCTCTATAAGAAGCCTGCACACTGCAACTAGAGAGTATGCCCCCTGCTCTTCCCAACTAGAGAAAAGTCTGCACACAGCAATGAAGACGCAGGTTAGGCATAAATAAACAAAACTGCTTTAAAGAAAGAGTAGCTGAGAGTCTGCCACAGGGAGGTGGGAAGCTCTGAGATGACTTTTGTGCTGAAACACAATGATGAGAAGATCATCATGGGAAGATCTGAGGGGGAATATTCCAAACAGAAGGAAAGACAAATACTGTGTTAAGTCACTTGTCCTGTCTGACTCTTTGTGACCCCATGGACTGTAACTGGCCAGGATTCTCTGTCCATAGGACTTTCCAGGCAAGGATACTGGAGTGGTTTGCCATTTCCTCTTCCAGGGGATCTTCCCAACCCAGGGATCAGACTGGCATCTCTTAGTTCTCTTGCATTGGCAGGAGGGTTTTTTACCATGAATGCCACCTGGGAAGCTCCCAAATCAGTGCATTTGGTGAGTTATTTCTATTTTTGTTGTTGTTGTTCAGTAGCTCAATCATGTTTGTCTCTTTGTGACCCTATGAGCTGCAGCATGCCAGGCTCCCTGCCCTTCATTATCTCCAGGAGCTTGCTCAAACTCGTGTCCATCAAGTCGGTGATGCCATCCAATCATCTCATCCTCTGTAGTCCCCTCCTACTCCTACCCTCAACCTTTCTCAGCATCAGGGTCTTTTCCAATGAGTCAGGTTTTCCCATCAGATGGCCAAAGTATTTGAGCTTCAGCTTCAGCTTCAGCCGTCCAATTAATACTCAAGCTTGATTTCCTTTAGGATTGACTGGCTTGATCTCCTTATTGTCCAAGGGACTCTCAAGAGTCTTCTCTAGCACCTTGGTTTGAAAATATCAATTCTTCCATGGTCAGCCTTCTTTATGGTCCAGCTCTCACATCCATACATGACTACTGGAAAAGTCATAGCTTTGACTAGATGAAACTTTATTGGAAAAGTAATGTCTCTGCTTTTAAATACCCTGTCTAGCTTTGTCATAGCTTTTCTTCCAAGAAGCAAGTTGTTGTTGTTGTTTTTTTTTAATTTCATGGCTGCAGTCACAATCTGCAATGATTTTGGAGCTGAAGAGAATATAGTCTTTCACTATTTCCATGTTTTCCCCATCTGTTTGTCATGCAGTGATGGGATCAGATGCCATGATCTTCATTTTTGGAATGTTGAGTTTTAAGCCAGCTTTTTCACTCTCCTCTTTCACTTTCATCAAGAGGCTCTTTAATTTCTCTTCACTTTCTGCCTTTAGGATGGTGTCATCTGCAAATTTGAAGTTACTGATATTTCTGCTGGCAATTTTGATTCCAACTTGTGCTTCATCCAGTTCAATATTTGCATGATATACTCTGCATATAAGTTAAATAAACAGGGTAACAATATGCAGCCTTGACGTACTCCTTTTCTAATTTGGAAGCGGTCCATTATTCCATGTCTGGTTCTAACTGTTTCTTCTTGACCTGCATACAGGTTTCTCATCAGAAAAGTAAGGTCATCTGGTATTCCAGACCACCAGATCTGTTTAAGAATTATCCACGGTTTGTTGTGATCCACATGGTCAAATGTTTAGCATAGTCATTTAAGCAGAAGCAGATGTTTTTTCTGGAATTCTCTTCCTTTTTCTATGATCCAGTGTTTGTTGACAATTTGATCTCTGGTTCCTCTGCCCTTTCTAAATCCAGTTTGTACATATGGAAGTTCTTGGTTAACCTGTTGAAATGTATCTTGAAATTTGAGCATTACCTTGCTAGCATGTGAAATGAGTACGATTATATGGTAGTTTGAACATTCTTTGGCATTGCCCTTCTTTAGTATTGGAATGAAAGCTGATCTTTTCCAGGCCTATGGTCATTGTTGAGTTTTCCAAATTTGCTGGCATACTGAGAACAGCATGTTAACACCATCATCTTTTAGGGTTTGAAATAGCTTAGCTGGAATTCTATCACTTCCACTAGCTTTGTTTGTAGTAATGCTTCCTAAGACTCAATTGACTTCACACTCCAGGATGTCTGGCCCTAGGTTAGTGATCACACCATCATGGTTATCTGGGTCATTAAGACCTTTTTTGTACAGTTTTGTATAGTTTTGAGCTGTTCTAGGGCCACTAAGAAGGTCAGTGTGGTTGGAACCTAGCAATGAGGAAGAATCTGACCAGAGAGATGATGTTCATGAGAAGGGGAGGGACCACATTGTGAAAGACCTTGAAGGTCAGAGTTAGGGCCTGGGGCATGGCTTTATGCAGGGAGATTACATCAACTGTTTATAAAGATCCCTCTGGCTTCTGCCAGGAGAGCATCCTCTAGGGCACAGGCATGAGGTGGGAATATCAGGGAGAGGGATGACTCAGGAGCTGGGTGATGGACAATGCTGACCTGGATTCAGATTTCTGTGGGAGAGATAATGAGAAGGCAGGATTGGGAAGCATTAAGGGGGCTTCCCTAGTGGCTCAGATGGCAAAGAATCTGCCTGCAATGCAGGAGACCTGGGTTCAGTCCTTGGATTGTGAAGGTCCCCTGGCAAAGGGAATTGTTACTCACTCCAGTATTCTTGCCTGGGAAATCCCACGGACAGAGGAGCCTGGTGGGCTATAGTCCATTGGGTTGCAAAGAGTTGGACACAAAAGAGTGACTAGCACTCTCAAACCTAGGGGAAAAACTCATATAACATGTTGATGGATCAGAGTTAGGTAAATTACCTGCTAAGTTGCTTCAGTCAATTCAGACTCTTTGATACCACGTGGACTGTAGCCCACCAGGCTCCTCTGTCCATGGGATTTCCCAGACAAGAATACTGGAGTGGGGTGCCATTTTCTCTGCCAGGGTGTCTTCCAGACTCAGGAATTGAACTTGCATCTCCTGCATTGGCAGATGGTTTGTTTATCACTGAACCACCCGTAAAGCACTGTATCTATGGTATTTAAATAAAGGAGACTGCTTGCAATCACCCAACAAACAGTATGGCTTGTATAGATAAGCTTTTTGGGGACAGAACACCAAGCGCTCCAAAATTTAAGGGTCTGGAAGAAGGGGTAAGAAACAGCTTAAAAGGCTAAAAAGAAGGGAAGGAGACAATGTTGGGGACATCCTCTATTTGTCTTGCTCTACCTTCAGCCACTTCAATTCAGCATATCCAGATCCTCTGGTTCTCGCAACTTCCCTTCTTGATTGATAGTTCTGTAGACTTCTGGGTCCGGTTCTGGGTTGGGATTTATATCCTAAGTTCCCACTTTGAAGATCCACGAGGATGTATTTTCAGGCCTAGAATCATAAGTTTTCCAATACAGAATAGGAAACAACCTGAGCAGCACCAAAGACGGAAAATTCTCCAGTTATATTCACTATGTTTTCCATCTAACAGATAGCTTCTATGTATATTTTGGGGTTAAGTAGGGACTGGTTTTAATCTTAAAGTCTGCTCTGATTCTGATGACTAGATAAGAGAGCTGATGTCTCATAGGTGAAAGGCCGTGGATCTCTGGAAGAAAGATCTGGAACAAAGTGTCTTATGGTTCCTGGAATAGACTAGTATGCCTACTTGCCCATGTGTATCTCCATAGTCTAGGTTATTCATTTCTCACAGAATAAGAGCCATTTGCCAATAATAATAATGATAGTAACAAAATGATAAAGCAACTAATCTTAATTGAGAGTTATCTCTATGCTAGGCATTGTGCAATAAAGATCTCTGTTTCATCCTCAAAACAAATCTAAGAGGTAGGTGTTATTATTGTCTCCTTTCTTCAGACGAGTAAACATAGGTTTATAAGTCTTTATAAGCTCTTCTCAAAATCATAGAGCAAGGAAGTATCCAAACTGCAAATTGAACTTAAATTTCGCGACTTAAGCCTCCAGGTGACTTAAGCACTGGCTCATAATATAGGCTGAGAGTGAAGCACACCTTGCGATCTTGTTGAAAATATAAATTCTGATTCAGTAGGTCTAAGCTGGTGCCTGAGAGTCTGCATTCTACCTACTGCCCAGGTACTAGCTGTGACCAATGCTGCTGGTCTGTAGACTGCTCTCTGAGGAGTCACTTTCAGAGCCCATGCTGTACTTATCCTTCGTGGCATGTTTGCCCTTTGATGGGTGTTAAGCAAATGCACATGGAGAAGATGGACACAGAGAGGCAAGACAATAGGTGAGCCTTCTGCTCTGCTTAGGAAAGCTCAGATCTAAGGTTCAGTCTGACTTTTACATTTCTTAACCTCCAAGTAAAGAAAGAGAGATTTCAGTTCTCCAGTTTTTGTGATTGAGTTATTATATAAGACTGAGTTAAAATACATTTCAATCACATTTTGGCTAAAACTTAAAGGAAGAAATGAAAGAAATTCTGAATTGGGTCAAGTGTCTTCCCAGTTTGTACCTTTGTGTGTCAGATCAAGGAGAACTTCACCCAGCTTTCTCAGGCTTAGCCATAAATTACATTTTGTGTGTCTGCGTGGTAATTTTTTTTCCCCTGCAGTATTTTTTTCCCTGCTAAACCCAAAGTCCTTACTACCTTATCTCCCTTTTGCTTCATGCTGCTCACAACCCAGGCTAAGTTTTCTCTGCTTTGCAAAGGAAGGTATCTGCCCAAAGTCACACTGGGAACCAGGGGTGAAAGAAGAAAATAGACCCCATGCTCCTGGCTATTGGACCTCAACACTTTACCACACTGTTCTGTGCAATGTGTATCCTTCTCAAGGAAGTAGAAAACTGATCATAGAGATGGACTTAAAAACATTAAAAACTAAAAAAAAAAAAGGTTTCTGAAAAATAGTGCTAGGAACACTCTACTAGACTCTTACCATGAATTCACATGAGGTATTCCACTCTACCCCATCATTGTGGCTGGACTTCAAAGTGATCTTTCAGCTTTTACCTGCCTACTGACCTATGGATAGGTTCCCATCCTTTTAAGCACTCCTATAAAGTTTAAAAAAGGCTGAACAAACAATATGGTGAACACATATGACTGGTTTAAGAGGGCACACTGTCTAAGTTGGAGGTGTGAATTTGACCCTTTACAGATGGTCCAGAAACACTAAGACTATTTGTCAAAGAAGTTAGACTCTGCTATGCTCTGTATTGAGTCCTTCTCTCTTACTTTCTCCTTTACCTTTGCTTTTCAGTTGGAGGGTGGCATCTAATTTGTTGTTTTTATTATACATAATATGTATTATATAATAAGCTACATGTATGTGTATGTAAAAATATATATATGTATATATATATATATATATATATATATATATATATATATAGAGAAAAAAATGTAGTCACAAGCTGAAAGTAGAGTTATTTTATCTGGTGGGAATGTTTAGAACTCTAAGTCTGGGAGACAGCATCTCAGGAGCTCTGAGAAAACTGCTCCAAGGAGACAGGAGGGGAAGTCAGCTATATGCAAGTTTGCAGCAAAGGGAGCAGGCGGTTTGAACATCAAAGGTCAGATATCAAGTTAAGGAATTTAGCATTCTGTGCATGGGAAGAGGCAAGCCTCTGGGCTCACTGAATCCATTCCTTTCATAAGCTCCTCAGCTACCTGGGGCCAATCCTGTTTCCTTGTTCACCTTATTTCTCAAATTCCCTTAGATGCTCAGCAGTCACTGTGGGAGATGGCAGCATCCTCTGCATTAAAGTTTGGGAGCTCTCATTCACATTTGGAGGCCAGGAATCATTGATGGCTGGGGCATTACTTGTTTGTTAATATGGCAGGAGATACTTTCATTTCACATATATATAGTTTACTATACTATCTGTACCGTACTATCATATAGCAACAATCCCCAACCTTTTTGCTACCAGAAACCAGTTTTGTGGAAGACAGTTTCCCCATGGACTGAAGGGAGAGTCACTCTGCTCATTTAACTTATATGCAGAGTACATCATGCAAAATGCTGGACTGGATGAAGCACAAGCTGGAATCAAGATTGCCGGGAGAAATATCAATAACCTCAGATACACAGATGATACCACCCTTCTGACAGATAGTGAAGAAGAACTAAAAAGCCTCTTGATGAAAGTGAAAGAGGAGAGTGAAAAAGTAAAAGTTGGCTTAAAACTCAACATTCAGAAAACTAAGATAATGGCATCCGGTCTCATCACTTCATGGCAAATAGATGGGGAAACAATGGAAACGGTGAGTGGCTTTATTTTTTGGGGCTCTGAAACACTGCAGATGGTGGCTGCAGCCATGAAATTAAAAGATGCTTGCTCCTTGAAATAAAAGTTATGACCAACTTAGATAGCATATTAAAAATCAGAAGCATTACTTTCCCAACAAAGGTCTGTCTAGGCAAAGCTATGGTTTTTCCAGTAGTCATGTATGGATGTGAGAGTTGGACTATAAAGAACACTGAGCACCTAGTAATTGATGCTTTTGAACTGTGGTGTTGGAGAAGGCTCTTGAGAGTCCCTTGGACTGCAAGGAGATCCAATCAGTCCATTCTAAAAGAAATCAGTTCAGTCCAGTTGCTCAGTTGTGTCTGACTCTTTGCGACCCCATGAATTGTAGCACGCCAGGCCTCCCTATCCATCACCAACTCCTGGAGTTTACCCAAACTTATGTCCATCAAGTTGATGATGCCATCCAGCCATCTCATCCTCTGTTGTCCACTTCTCCTCCTGCGCCCAATCCTTCCCAGAATAAGGGTCTTTTCCAAAGAGTCAACTCTTCACGTGAGGTGGCCAAAGTATTGGAGTTTCAGCTTCAACATCAGTCCTTCCAATGAACACCCAGGACTGATCTCCTTTAGGATGGACTGGTTTGATCTTAAAGGAAAACAGTCCTGAATATTCATTGGAAGTACTGATACAGCTGCTCAATGGAGTCATGAAGGATCCAGACTTATCTAGTTTCTGTTTATTCCACCATCTGTAGCACATAGTTCTCATCACTGGGGCTACCAGATGACTGTTCTGTCTTCAGGGACATGGATTCTATCTTCCAGTCAAAAGGAGGTAGTAAGGAAGAATAGACCTTTCTGTGGCTGGAAGAAGAAGATTTTCTTAGAAATCAACAAGAGATCACAGTTTATGCCTCATTGTTCAAAACAATATCAAATATCTATGTTTATCATCAAGGAAGACTGTAGGACTGGGGTTTTGGAATTCCTTTTTTCCTTTCAACATATTACTGCTTCAAACAAAATTATGGTCCTGTTAGTAGAGAAGAAAAGGAGGGCATGGCAACCCACTCCAGTATGTTTGCCTGGAGAATACCCATGGACAGAGGAGTGTGGAAGGCTGAAAGAATGCAATCAAACCTAGGGGGGTGTCCTGGTTGTGAAATGGATGAAGAATGTTATGAAACTAAAAATGTGGGAAAAACAGGTTTGGGTAAATACCTAGCATTTGCTCTTAACCACCTGTATATGCAAATAGCCTACTTTCTCTAAGCCTAGGCTTCCTCTTATGCAAAAGTAGATTATCATTTTAGGATTGTTCAGAGAGTTTCTTGGGATTTTACATAAAAATGATTTAGCTTTCTTCCTTGGTACCTGACCTGGGAAAGTACACTGTTTCTCAAAGCCCCAGGCAATTCTGATATCAGACTTAGTGATTTAGAGACAATCTGATGTTGTGGAAACAGACAGCCCTCTTCATCAGAGGGATATGGACTCAAAATCTGCTTCTTATCAGCAATGTGACTATGGGTGACTTAACTTTTCCCAACTAGAACCTAACAGATACAAAACAGGGGGAATGATATTGACATCTTGAGATTACTGAGAACTTGTTGGGAGAATTATGACACTTAAATATAGCTTCAATTACTTAAATTATGACTTAATATAAAATTATGCTGTGCTGTGTGCTGTACTTAGTCTCTCAGTCATGTCCAACTCTTTGCGGCCCCATGGACTATAGCCTGCCAGCTCCTCTATCCACAGGGATTCTCCAGGCAAGAATACTGGAGAGGGTTGCCATGCCCTCCTCCAGGGGATCTTCCAAACACAGGGATCCAACCCAAGTCTCCCACATTGCAGGCAGATTCTATACCACCTGAGCCACCAGGGAAGCCCAAGAACACTGGAGTGGGTAGCCTTTCCCTTCTCCAGGAGATCTTCCTCACCCAGGGACCAAACTGGGGTCTCCTGCATTGCAGGCAGATTCTTTACCAGCTGAGATACCTGCAAAGCCCAATATAAAATAATAATCACATATAATAAACAATAGAGTGAATAATTAACATAAATATAACTTTTTATAAAATAAAAATATAGGTATTTAAATTAATAAATATAAAACATAGCACTTAACATTTGTAGTCCAAACCTGGCATGTAGTAGGTAGGTTCTTATTCAATGTTCCTTCTCCTCCATCAAGATAAATGGGGAGATATAAGCAGAGATACCAGCGCTTTCCCAGTGGCTCAGTGGTAAAGAATCTGCCTGCCAATGCAGGAGATGCAGGTTTGATTCCCCTTGGGAAGGTCCCTTGGAAGAGGAAATTGTAACCCACACCAGTATTCTTGCTGGGAAAATCCCATGGACAAAGGAGCTTGGAGGGCTGCAGACCAGGGAGTCTCAAAGAGTCTGGCACAACTGAAGTGACTGAGCGCTCAGAAGCAGAGAAGGATTATTCCCCTTCAAGGTATTGGGTTTTCTGGATAATGAGCTCTTAAACAAGGCCTAGTCAAGAAGTTTTTACTTAAATTTACTATTATTTTTTATTTTGAGAAACCATGTATCTCTCTCTAGAAGTTGTCCATACTATTGCCACAAAAGTGAAAATGTTAATCACTTAGTTGTGTCTAATTCTTTTTGACCCCAAGGATTATAACCTCCATCCATGGGATTCTTCAGGCAAGAATACTGAAGTGGGTTGCCATGCTCTTCGTCAGGGGATCTTCCTGACCCAGGGGTTGAACTCAAGTCTCCCACATTGCAGGCAGATTCTTTACCATCTGAGCCACCAGGGAAGCCCAACAATTGCTATCATCCTCTAGAGTTAGGGGATCTGAAGACTTTTGGTGGAAAATAACCCAGAGTGTGATGCAGCCAATGTGTCCTACAGCACCCCACAAATAAAATAAGTCCTGGAATGATGCAAACAGGGGGCTCTTTAAAATTAAAAAAAAAAAAAAAGATACAGGGCTTAGTTAGAAAGGAAAGGATGGGTTTCCTTTGAGCCAAATTTCAGTGGTGAAATAATGAATCATGAAAATAAAGACCTTGTATTGTAAATGACGCACAAGGTACACCTCCCTGTTCAACCTGCTTCCCACTTAGAGCTGTCAGCAACAATCAGACCTGAGATGATCTGCCAAGGCAACAGGCTTACTTCAGCATCTGATGGGAAGACTGTCAGGGAGTTGGGTCGTGCCTTACATGTAGAAAACCTCTTGTCATCAGACTAATCACAGAGCATTTTCCTTGTGACTAATGGGTAGTTTTCTTTAATCTCTAGAAACCTCTGATCAATTAACTGCTATTTAAGCCAATCAAGGAAATTGAGGTATGAGGTTTAATTAGCTTTTCTGAAGGTTACACAGTCTCAGCAGAGAAGCCTGAAGTGGAACTCAGGGCAGAGCAGGTAGACATGGACAGTGTGAAAATCAGGTGACACCCAGGTGGTGATGGGAGATGTGAGCAGGCACTGGGAGATGAGGCATTCAATTCCCCACCTCCCTCCAGGAACCCGAGGTCCTCTTCTCCTTTGAGCAGTTCACACGTGTTGATGCTCTGAAAGCACGTTCAGTTTCACACTTATGTCTTCCTAAGTGTCAGTCCATCAGCCCTTAACCTCACTGCGTGATTGTGAGGAATTAATGGAACACCATGTGATTCGATGCAGTTCCATTTATTGGTTTGACGGTGAAGATTTAAGGCCATAATACTCATGAAGATTTTAGCCACAGTCAACTGCACATGAGGGCCAATGATTTGCCATGATCATCACTGTTTCCTGCCCCTAAGTTCGATCAGCACAAGCTCCTTGAAAGACTTTCTTTTCCCTCTTCCTCATATTCTGGCTAACTTCTTTCTCCTTTTTCAGTTTTTGGTGGCTTTACCACATGTTCAGCGTGCAGCCTTGCCCTGTTTCCCCAGGGTCTCTCAAATCACCCTGGTTTGGTGTCTGTTTCCCAGAGTTGTTCTTTTTTAGGGGAGGGATGGGAGTGGGGGTGGGGGAGGGCTCTGTCAAGCTCCTGACTCAATTTATCTGCATACAATTTGTTTTTCTGTGATCAGGGATGACTTTTACTCAAAGGGATGCCTGGCCATGTTTCTTGGTCAGATTCACTATTTTTCCTCTCTCCCTGTCAGATCTGCTTTCTTTCTAAGAGATTTCACAAAGGATTATAATTTAGATAGGGGCCATAGGATAAACATTTATGGAAAACTGTATAATTTCAACAATTTCATTGCATTCGTTATCCCAACAGATTCTTACAAGTCTTCATGAAGGTGTTTATATTATTACCCTTGTTTGCATATGGAAAGACTAAAGCTCTGCAGCCTTTAGTAGGAGTATGAAGTCACATACTCATTCCGTGTAATCACATCCCTGTTCTTCCAGCCCTTCTCCTCTTTGCACGAAGCCATTACATCCTCCTGGTTCCCATTCCATCCTTTATATAGTTTCCTTTGGAAATTTCCAGTACATTGTTTTATCTCTGAAAACATTTTTTGGAAGTTTTAAGCTTTTGCCTGGAAGATTAACAGGCAAAAATGCACTTTCTTGAAACTATTATTGATGGAATTTCCATAACACAGGGTCATAGGTTCATGCTATTTATTACTGAGAGTGTGCAATCTGTTTTTCTTCTTTGAAATAATAAATGGGGCAAAAGGAAAGTGGATGATCTGATCTGTAAGAGTTCACACTCTAAACCCTGGGAGTCCAATTTCCAACCTGCTGGCTATATGAGAACCACTCAAACTGGACATGAGCTCCACCTCAGATTCTTAAGACAATAAACATTTTTCCTAATTAGCCAAAGACATGAACTCGGAGGACAGCAGGACTTAACCACCTGCCCATATGCCAGGTCTCACTGACAACTCAACCAAGAGGCCATGGATCCATGACTAATTTTTGTTCAAGCTGAATCGTGCATGTACACTAAGTCACTTCAGTTGTGTCAGACTCTGTGTGACCCCATGGACTGTAGCCCACCAGGCTCCTTTGTCCATGGGCTTCTCCAGGCAAGAACACTGCAGTGGGTTGCCATGCCCTCCTCCAGGGGATCTTCCCAACCCAGGGATTGAACCTGTGTTTCTAATGTCTCCTGCATTGGCAGGTGGGTTCGTTACAGCTAGCTCCACTTGAAGCTGAATTCAGTTCAGTTCAGCTTGGTCGATCAGTCGTGCCTGACTCTTTGCAACCCCATGGACTGCAGCACACCAGGCCTCCCTGTCCATCACCAACTCCTGGAGTTTACTCAAACTCATGTCCATTGAGTCGGTGATGCCATCCAACCATCTCATCTTCTGTCGTCCCCTTCTCTTCCTACCTTCAATCTTTCCCAGCATCAGTGTATTTTCAAAAGAGTCAACTCTTCACATCAGGTGGCCAAAGTATTGGAGTTTCAGCTTCAGCATCAGTCTTTCCGATGAATATTCAGGATTGATTTCTTTTAGGATGGACTCGTTGGATCTCCCTGTAGTCCAAGGGACTCTCAAGAGTCTTCTCCAACACCACAGTTCGAAAGCATCAATTCTTTGGAGCTGAGCTTTATTTACTACTCAGATTGATTTCCGTTACAATGAAAAGTCTTGAGGCTATAAGAGAGATACTGAAAAGAGAAAGCCAGGGGAATGGAGGAGAAAGTATAGGTTCTGTGTTAGAAGTGGATGGTCCATGGCTTTCGTCCTAACTGCAGCATCCTCTGAAAACTTGGCTGCAGTGTTTTTTTTTTCACTTGCTAGTCCCAAGCTTTATGCCATTTAATTTTGCCAAACAAACACTCAGCATCCTACTTGTCTACTTTCTTTTTCTCATGCCCAATATTCTTCTCAGTTCACCCAGAAATCTAAATCCTTCCTTCAAGATAGTATATCCAGAGTTTGATTCTATCCCATTGCTTTTACAACATTAACCAGGCTTGGGCCACAATTAGCTCTTGGTTTGGCTACTGCCTCTTACCCCAACTTTCTGCTTCCATCTTCACCCTCCTAGCATCCATTTCTAACTCAAGAGACAGAGTGATCTTGTTCTAAAATAAATCTGATCAAGTCATATTTCTGCTTTAAAATCTTCTTAAAGTAGCCTACTAGGCCCCACACTATCCAGCCACTGTTAAATCTCTGACCTCAACTGGCTTCCCTCTGCCTCTTGAACATGATAAGCATACTTTGGTCTCTGGGTCTTAGTAATTTCTCTAATTAGAAGATTGACTGATTCCTCACCTCCTTCAAATATTTTCTTAAATGTTAGCTTCTGAGGTGACAAACCTTCATAAACACTCTATGTAAAATCACATTTTTGGCAGAATTCTTTCCTTCTGTGAATAATTTTTGTACATAGATATTATTATCTTCTAGTATACTATATAGGTCATTTATGATTTTATTCATGTCTACCTTTCCAATCTAGAATATAAGTTTCTTGAACGGAAGCTTTTTGTTATTTTTGTGTGTTGATACATCTGTAGAAGCTAAAATATTCCCTAAAGCTTAGGGAGCATACATTAGCTATCTCCAGATTAAAGGGAATTAGTGAATAAATGAACAAAGTAAACTCAAGGAATATAAAGAGTAACCTTTCATAAACACTCTTCTTCTTCCTGAATAAAATGATGTATGATAAGAAATGATACATGGTAGGAAAATTTGGTTATGATCAAGGTGACATCAGAACCCATCCAGAGATACATCAGAAAAAAAATGTGAATTGATGTGTATGCAATATTATTTGTGGAAACATTATTTGTAATGGCAAAAAGTAATAATAAATAAATAAATTGTCCAAATGTCCAACAATAAGATATCAGTTGAATAAACTATGTTACATATACACAATGGAACACTCACAATGAAGTGATAAAAACTGATGAAGGTACACACTCATATGGGACAATCTCCATGATATATTGTTAAGCACAAAAGAACAAACTGCAGAATGGCACACACAGTATGCTAAGTTTTGAGCCTGCTTAAGAAAGATGAGTAATATGAAATGCAAAGTATGATACACGCATATGTATGTGGACAATGTTATATTTGTTCAATTCAATACTAAAAGGATAAGTGAAAACTAATAAAGCATGTGTGTGTGTTTGTCACTCAGTCATGTGTGACTTTTTGCAGCCCCATGGACTGTAACCCACTAGGTTCATCTGTCCATGGAATTTTCCAGGCAAGAATTCTGGAATTGGTGGCCATTTCCTACTCCAGAGGATCTTCCCAACTCAGGGATCAAAATCACTTCTCCTGTCTCTCCTGCAATGGCAGGCGAGATTCTTTACCACTGAGCCACCTGGGAAGCAATAAATCATGGCTGTCTATAATAGGAGTAGAAAGTAAAAATTCTCTGAATCTACCTTATATAGTTTTGGAAATATAAAGAATTTGGCTTTGGAAATATAAAATATTTTATGATAAAAAAATTAAAACCAAATAAATAAATAATGGTAATTCTTAAAAATTCAAAACAAAGATGAAACTATTATCAAGTTGCTGATATAATTCCACCCAGAAAAATAATTATTTCAAATTAATTTAAGAAACTATATTTTAATTCTGCATGTCAAATGACATAAAATTCGAAGACATAGTCCAAGAAATCTTATTTTATATATATATATGTGTGTGTGTGTGTGTGTGTGTGTGTGTGTGTGTATCTAATTGTCAGCAGTGATATAGGTATTGTTATGTAAAACAATATTGTAGGGTAATGCATAAGTAATTGTCTTAATGTTCTTGGTTTCCAAGATTTTCCACATAAGAGAAAAGAAACACGAATTTAAAATAAAAGAAGTTAGGTAAATAAAAGAGGAGACAACTTTAAATATTGCATAGGAAATGGAATATAAGAATAAAATTGTTAATCTTATTTATTTGTTAAAAGTCTTTAGAACCTGAGGTAATGATATCCCAATATCAATGAGTACCCTTATTGTCCAAATTGTGATCCATGCCAGCTTTTCATATTAGAAGTAATCAGTGGTCCTTGGAGAAATGGTTGATAAATATAAAACAAGCGCTGAATATTTTATTGTTCCAGGAGCTCTCAGCAGGACCAAGAACTCAACCTGAAAGAGTCCCCATGGTAAAAGATGGAACAATTTGAGTGTTAAACAAAGTCTAAATGCAATCAGCTGAGAAAGCTGAAGTATTTACAATGCTTGCATTCTTGATAGTTTTTCCCATTCAAAAATGAAAGAATTCCCACTCCTCTTCCACTCCTCCTAACAAAAAAAAGTATTATACACTATTGGAAAAAAAACTGGGCTATCAAGAACTTATTTAGGAATTTGGCAATTAAAAAAATAATTGAGTATTTATCATGCTTTTAGTGTATGAGTTTGTTTTTAAGTATAATCAAATAGCCCTACAAGGCAATGAAGAGTTCTTCAGAGATGAACTCAAGCTAAAATGTGGAGGATATAATAACATAAGAAAATAACTATTTGAAAACTCTCCTTAAATAACTGGTTCAGAATGAAACCATTGGGTGAAAGGTTAATGAGGGGACTTTATAACGAAGGAATCAGGAATTACTTCTTAAAACCACTGCTCCAGTCTAGCGACACTGAACTTGGCATATCTCAATATTGTGGGCAATGTGGAGATGGTGGC
This sequence comes from Antilocapra americana, assembly GCA_007570785.1. Lineage (NCBI taxonomy): Eukaryota > Metazoa > Chordata > Mammalia > Artiodactyla > Antilocapridae > Antilocapra > Antilocapra americana. The sequence continues at coordinate 916,907 of ML660770.1, read as the reverse complement.
CCCACCTGTGAGATATTCGGGCCAAGGAAGTTGAACCCTAATATAATCAGGGATCTGACCAGCTTATAAGAAAAACGAAGATAAAGAAACCATTTGAGTATCACAATAAGCATAAGGATGATAAAGAAGGTATACCTATGGCAAATTCTTGTTGATGTATGACAGAAAATCACAGAATTCTGTAAAGCAATTATACTTCAATTAAATAACTAAAAAAAAGAATATATAATTATCATATTGCCTCCAAATAGATTTCTTTTAGTTAAAAAGTATGTTATCTAGGGTGGAAAAATGTGTACATTAGAACAGTTCCATGTAAACTGTAGATTTATTATTCAGAATATGAAATTTTTAAATGATAATTGATCTCTTTTTCACAAATCAATACAAAATGGGGAAAAAAAAGAAAAGAAAAAAGGAGGGTCTTAACAGATGGTGGTGGTGGTTTAGTTGCTAAGTCATGTCTGACTCTTGCAACCCCATGGACTGTAGCCTGTCAGGCTCTTCTGTCCATAGGATTTCCCAGGCAAGAGTACTGGAGTGGGTTGCCATTTTCTTCTCCAGGGGATCTTCCTGACCCAGGGATCTAACCTGCATCTCCTGCATTGGCAGGTGGATTCTTTACCACTGAGCCACCAGGAAAGTCCCCTTAATGGATAAATGCAATGAATTTTGTGTTTTGTGGAGGTATTTTGTGAAAAAGACATTCTGGAGCCAAGCAAAAAGAAATGTGATTACATTCTTTTTGATCATAATAAGGTGTTTGATCATAATAAGGAACTAATGATAACTTTATTAGGTGCTATAATGGCACTATAGTTTGTAAGATTTTATCCATATTTCTAGCAATATATACTAAAAGCAATGTAGGGATGAAATGGAATCTTGATATGTTTACTACAGTAACACATTTTTAAAAAGAACCTTTATGGAACATAATTGACAACTGTTGAATCTGGGTAATAGACATGTAGGTTTATTAGACCATTCACTCTCCTTTTGTATACATTTACATATTTTCCAACACATCTTAAAATAATGAGTAATGTTAAACCTCCAGTGTTGCTCTTATGTTCTAAAAGATGATAAACCATTATTCTCTTTCCTTGAGCTTGGGAATTACTGTACTCTTAGTAGTGATGAACCTTGAGGGACTATCTCTGGTACTTTTTTGAAATTCTGTCCTTCTCACTAGCTCCCAATATAGGAAACTGAGGCCCATAAGTCCCTTTCAACTAGTAAGAGTCTAACTATAATACCTGAATCTGAATTCTAGCTCTATCCATACCTATGTGAACATTGGCAAGTTTCTTTAAATTTAGGATTCCTATAATATGAACTAATGAAATGAGCATAGGATAGGACTGCTGGGAAAATCTTAGGTAATGTGTGTGAAGCACTCATGCAGGGCTTGGCGTATATCATGTGATCATTTCTTGCTTCATTTCCAGTAGAGTTGTGCCCAGCACGTAGATTCTTCTGAGCCACACTAGTTATTGAAATAAGCAACATGACAAATGATTGCCATTGTATTTGCATCACATTATTTTTATTGAAAATGTATGTATCTACCCTGGCTCAAGTCCAATAAAAGTCACTGAGAGAACAAACTTGGTTCCTACCAAATTGGAAAAAATTACAAACTCTAAAAAAATAAATGCTGTTTTTGGAGTGGATTAAACACATACATATATATGTGAAGAGTTTCAATATTATGGTGTAGCAGAGTAAAAATATAAAAAGCCTAAAATATATTCCATGGGATTTTTATAATACTATATTATTTTTTCTTAAACTGGATTTTTAAAAAAAATATCAGAAACAGAGAGAACACACATTTTATTTCTATTTAAAATACTTGGAGGAAAATATAAATCTGATTTCTCCTGATTTATCAGAGATTTTGGTTGTATTTGCCTGATGGTCTTTCTGTTTTACCTAGGAATTGAAAACTGTTTCTTTTTAACTTGGCATCACCAATAGAGATGCTGTTGTCAAATTTGGCTCTGAAAGCAGCTCTTTCTGGAACACTGCATTATTTCTATAGCTGTTGTTATTGCTGAGACCAAACAGCCCCATTTCTTAAGAAACATCCCAGTGAGAGCTATTTGGATGAGGTAGATATTTACATGCAATAGACTTCCCCTTCTTCCCCATGCTCCATTATATGGTTAGGGGCTATTTGTTCCCTTTTCAAGGAGAAACACTGGGCTCTTCTTACTTCTTCAGAAAGGACTAGGCTTGTGAATTTCTCATCCTTTGTTAAATGAGTGTGCTCATACACCATATATTTAGAATAAACTTCAAACTCCATTTTCTGTAATAACCTTTGTGTGAAAGGAATCTGGAAAAGAATGAATATATCTGTATGTATTACTGAATAACTTGTCTGTACACCACCTGAAACTAATACGACACTATAAATCAACTATACCTTGATATAAAATAAAAGTTAAATTAAAAAATAAACTCAGATGAAGCACTCAAAGATTTTGATCATGCTTCTTTTGCTTCTTCTCTAGCCTCATCTCAGCAACTCTTCTAGAGATAATTTTCATGCAGCTTTACAGAGCTCAGAGCTTCTTCAAAGACTTTCCTTTTATGTACTAATCCTCTCCTCTCCTACTTGCCCAGCTAATTTTTACTCATCCTGTAGTACACATTTCAAAAATCTCCTATTCCAGGAAGTCTTCTGTATTAGTTTCCTGTGACTGCTCTAACAAATACCACAAACTCGGTGGCTTAAAATAGCACATTTATTCTCTTTACAGTTCTGGAGGTCTCACATCTGAAATGAGTATCACCAAGCTGAGGTCAGGTGTTAGCAAAGCCACATCCTCCCTGAGACTCTAGAGGAGAATCTGTTCGTTGTCTCTTTCAGCTTCCAGTGGCTGCCAGCATCCCTCGGCTTGTGATAACATGGACTCAACCTTTAAGGTCAGCATCTTCAACTCTGCTTCTCTGTCCCATCTTCACATTGCCTTTATTTTCTGTGTATCTTTGTGTCAAATCTCCCCTTGGACTCTCTCTTATAAGGTTACTTGTGATTATATTTAGGGCATATCTGGCTAACAGAGGATAATTTCTCCTTCTAAAGATCCCAACTTGATCACATCTGTAAAACCCCTTTATCCAAATAAAGTGACATTTACAGTTTCCAGGGATTAGGCTCTGATATGTTTGGGGGAAAATTAGTCAGCATGATACATCTTCCTTGTTCTTTACCTCCAACTCTAGCTCTTTTTCCAGTTAGATTATAGCATTTTGTCTAAATATTGATTTAAAACCTTGTATTTAATTTTATCAGGCTTCCCATGTGTCTCAGTGGTAAAGAATCCACCTGCCAATGTGGAAGACACAGAAGACACAAGTGCAATTCCTGGGTTGGGAAGATCTCCTGGAGGAGGAAATGGCAACCCTACTCCAGTACTCTTGCCTGAAAAATCCCATGGGCAGAGGAACCTGGCAGGCTACAGTCCATGGGGTCGCAAAGAGTCGGACACAACTAAGCACACATACATGCATTTAATTTTATCATGGTACATATGATGATGATGGCAACGTTGATGCTGCTGGCTGAGATATATCAAGTGCTTATAGCATCCTGGGCACTACTCTAAGAATTTCACAGATATTATATCAATGAGCGCATACACCAATGATAAGATGTAGGTGCAATATTCATTCCAGTTTTCAGATGATGAAACTCAGGTACTTTGTCTAGCAAGTGGAAGACTGAACCCAGACAGTCCAATCCAGAGCCTGTGTAGCATGGCACCGTGAATATCTATTCAACTGCTGTCTCCCCAGTTCATTTGGGTCCTGGAAATCAGCCAATGTTCTCAGCTTCTAGCACACGGTTGATACACAGTGATGTTTAGGAAATAAATTTATAAGCAGATTCTAAACTGAATCTGCTCTTAAATGGATACAGGGTCTCAGGTATGTGTATAAACCTTTCTGGACCTCAACTTTTAATTAGGACATTGGACTTTGGATGACCTCCATGATTCCTAATGCTTTATGAACAGATTATCTAAGAAGTCCATTTGAGATCTAAAATTTGACCCCTGGATTAAAGTGACTGATTCACTTGGCCCAGGTTATTGAGAATACTCAGCCCAGAATACTGTTAATGATTTATCACACCAGGGAAGTTAACTTTTGAAGTAGAAGTCATTATGGAAAGTCCATGTTCCAAAAGCTTTGAAGGAATGCCAGGAGCATTAATCATATCTGCTTTCTCAAAATAGGCACATCGCTTTTACTTCTGATGGGGCAGACTAGCCTTTTTGGGTTCTCTCAAAAGACTGTGTTTTATTCATTTATTACCCGTCATCTCTGGCAGCCTAATGACACAGAATCATTCCACCTAGGTGACCTTCCAACATAATAAATGAATACTAATATCTCAATCTTAGTTTGGAGGATCTAGGTCACATACCTATGTAACATTCTAGCAAGAAGTTAATGAAATGTGAATCAAATAAATTCAGAAATTAACCTCAGATGTAAGAGCTGCATGCATACACACACTTTAGTGCTTCCTACACAAGTCACTTCATAAAGCATTTCTCAAATACTAGAATGTGAACCTTCTAGACACTCATAAATATTAATTGACAATAAAGGGAAATGTTGAAAAAGTTATCAAGTACACTGTGTAGTGCTGACTCAGTGTTTGAGCGTTCTCAGAAGCCCTCTTCAGGTGGAATAATAATCATGGAAACACGAACCAAATAAAAGACTTTAGGCTAAACTCTGAATGAAGTTGCATATGAATAACTTTCATAATCATTAATGTGTATTATGGTCATATCCCCAGTGACACGTGATTGGCAAAATCTGCGTTAGTAGCAAAACTGTTACCTTGCTGCTGTTGCTGCTATTTCAGGTTGCGTTCTTGGTATGAGGTGATGATTGCATGGCTCAAAATCTGCTTCCTTTAGTGGAAAGAGCATAGACTTTGAAGCCAGACAAGAATGGATTCAAATCCCAGACACTGCTGGTAAGTTGTGGCTATGGGCAGACTGGCTGACTTCTCTTCCTACAAAATAAGAGAAACAGTGCCAGGTTTAATGGAGACAGAGGTGGGAAAGATGAGGTATTGACCAGGAGGGAGAGTCCATTTGACCACCATTCCCACACTGAGTTTCTCTAATAAGTTCCTGAGGGAGAAATACTTTGACGAAATTCCCTTTTCAAACCCACATTGACAATCACGTTCTTTATAGATGACTTAGGCTGTGGTTCCAAATCAGCATCTGTAATATTTAAATCTTATTTTTTTGCTACATCTTTGTTGAGACAGAAATCATATACATGAAATTTACTTTTTTTATAGTTTACAATGAATGATTTTTAATATATTCACAAAGCTATGCATTGATTACCACCAATTCCATAATATTAAATATTTGCATTATACTCCCAAAGAAACCCCATATCCATTAGCAACCACTGCCCAATTTTCCCTCCTCTCATTCCCTGGCAACCACCAAGCTGTTTTCCATCTCTGTTGATTTACTATAAGTAGCTTTTTGCATCTGCCTTCTTTTATTAGAACAATGTTTTCAAGGTTCATTTCAGATTGTACCATGTATTTTATGCTTAATATTCTACTTAATGTATATATCACTTTTAATTTATCCATTTATCAGTTAATGAACATTTAATTAATTTTTGCTCTTTGGTTATTATACCTAACCCTGCTATGAGTATTTCTGTACACCTAGTTTTTACAGACATATGCTTTCAATTATCTCAGATATACCTAGGAATGGAACTGCTAGATTATATGGTATGATTTGTTATTTTTTTTTGTTGTTGTTGTTGTTCAGTTACTAAGTCATGTCTGACTCTTTGCAACTCCATGGAAAGTAAGAATAATTTCTCTACAAAATGAACATATTCTAATTCTTGAAACTTGCAAATAGGCTATGTTCCATGGCAAATGGAATTTAAGTTTACAGATGGAAATAAGGTTGCTCATCAGCTGAGTTTAAGAAAAAGGAGATTATCTTGATCAATGGAGAGGGACCGTGCCATTGAAAAGGTCCTTAAAAATGGAAGAGGGAGGCTGAATTAGAGTTTCTGAGGAAGCTGCTATTGTTTAGTTGTGTCCAACTCTTTGTGACCCCATGGACTGCAGCATGCCAGGCTTTCCTGTCCTTCACCATCTCCCAGAGCATGTTCAAACTCATGTCCATTGAGTCGGTGATGCCATCCAACCATCTCATCCTCTGTTGTCCCTTTCTCCTCCTGCCTTCTATCTTTCTTAGCAGCAGGGTGTTTTCCAAGAGTCAGTTCTTCCCATCAGGTGGCTAAAGCATTGGAGTTTCAGCTTTAGCATCAGTCCTTCTAGTAAATATTCAGGCTTGATTTCCTTTAGGATGGACTGATTGGATCTCCTTGCAGTCTGAGGGACTCTCAAGAGTCTTCTCCAACACCACAGTTCAAAAGCATCAATTCTTTGGTGCTCAGCTTTGTTTATGTTCCAACTCTTCCACCCATACATGGCTACTGGAAAAACCAGAGCTTTAACTAGATGGACCTTTGTTGGCAAAGTAACGTCTCTGCTTTTTAATACACTGTCTAGGTTTGTCATAGCTTTCCAAGGAAAAAGACTCTTTAATTCCATGGCTGCAGTCACCATTCACAGTGAGATGTGACCACAAAAAGCTGGTCAAAGGGAGGCACATTTGCTGCATCTGAAGATGAAGGAGTCAGGCCACAAGCCAAGAATGGAGCCACCTCCAGGAGCATGAAAAAAGGAAATAGAGTCTCCCTGAATACCTCTAGATAGGTTTTATTGCCATTTACACCTTGATTTTTGACCCAAGGAGAACTGTCAGACTTTTAACCTCCAGAACCTTGAGATAATAAGTGTGTGCTGTTTAGGTCATTAAGTTTTAAACATTTCGGTAGCCTCTTATGAACACTAACTGGCAATACCACTGGAGCAGCTGTGATGTTAAATGATTGTGGTTGATCCTTTTTGTCAACTACCTTGAGGGTAAGGGGTGTGAGTATAGAGCAAGCTTTGAGTCAGTCAATAGATGATGAGTTCTGAGAATGGAGTTTTTCAGTGAGCTTCAAGACAGATCAAATCATGCCGTTCACCAGGGAAAGTCTTTTAGGATGGTCCAAATCTGTTTTTCCCTGCTCCTATCACTTATATGTCGCTGGTTTTCATAGCTAGTATAGTTGCAAGTCACGTGTAGCTGCTAATATGTCTTCAGTACTTTGGCCACCTGATGCTAAGAGCCAACTCCTCAGACCCTGATGCTGAGAAAGATCAAGGGCAAGAGGGGAAGGGGGCAACAACGGAGGAGAGGTTGGATGGCATCGCTGAGTCAATAAACATGAGTTTAAGCAAATTCTGGGAGACAGTGCAGGACAGGGAAGGCTGGTATGCTGCAGTCCATGGGGCCTCAAAGAGTCGGACATGACTTAGTAACTGAACAACAACAATAGTTGCAAAGCTGTTAGATTTCAAGAATTGGAAGAAGGTGATGGTGTTACGGTCATTTAAATGCCATAGGCTCTCTGTTATTCCTTGATTCATCCTTTTTGTTTTTTTTCCAAATAAACACTCCTTGGGTTACAATCCCAAATTCTGAAAAAATAGCTTTTGATTTTACTTTTTTTTGCCAGCATTGTCTTATTTTATAAAGGAGTAGGTTTTCAAAGACCCTCCCCTCTGAATTTGAGGCCCTTTCTTTTGGATTTCTACTCTGGACACAGGGGTAGATCAAGAAATTGGGAGATTGGGATTGATACATACATATTTCTATATATAAAATACCAATAGATAGCTAGTAGAGGCCTGCTGTATAGCATAGGGAGCTCTGTAATTACCTAAAAAAATATGTATAATTGATTCACTTTGCTGTACAGGAGAAACTAACACAGCATTGTAAATCAACTAGACTCTGATAAAAGTTAATTAAAAAGAAAAGAATGGGACTCAAGTCATGCCACTTTAAGCTTATATCATTCTTAATTAAGGTGAATCTGAGGGGCCTACTTTCCATACTCTGTTTCCAGGAGTCCCATCCAGGCTGTATTTGTCCCTCTGGATCTTCCTGCCTTACTGCTTTGTCCTTCTTCTAGACCTATAGCACACGTGGTTTAATTGGCTGTTATGAAGCCTCCTCTCTTGGACTCACTAGAATCTCACTGGCCTTTGAGGATGATGGAGCCTTGGGAAGGTGAAACACTAGCTCTTTCTGATGGTGTCCTTGCAAGTCTCTAGTCTCTAGACTTAGTTGGGATCTAAGAGTTCCAGGAAAAACTCTGCCAGCTCCCATTCCAGGTCTTGTAAGCTGTTCCTTCTGACTTCTGATGCTCTCCCCTACTTTGACCTCTGGTCTTGGAGCCAGAAAAATAGGCTCTAATTCTAGATCTGAAATCTGCTGGTTTCTTGATATTAGACTATGTACTATCATGCATCTCAGAAATAGATAGGCAAACAGTGTCAAAACAGCTAAGCCACAAGACGGTTTGGATATCACAAATGATAATTTATCTGAAAGTACCTTCTGCAGCCTCTTATCCCATTTGACCAACTTGTCTCAGGCTGCAGATACCTACACCCTTCAATCTTTAGTTTGCTTGAGCTGCTTTTTCCAGCTTTTGCTCTTGGATTCTCTCTAAAGATTCTTATCAATGTTAAAAAATATTTTTTCTGGTAATTTGAAGTTAATTTTCAAAATTAATTTTAGTCTATTCTAGGTTGCTTAGAGGACTACCTCATCACTATATACTCCAGACAAAAATTTTTTATCAGATTTCTCTGTTTATTATTCTTGCCATCAATTAGTACTATTTTCATTGTGGAAAAAGTAGCAAAGTAGGATTTAACATGAAAATGATGCTTATATTTCAAATAAAAATGAGTGTCACCAATCATAATAATAAGCTGAATAGAGACATACTTTGGAAGAATAGATTTATTAGATTACATGAAATTTATAAAGATAGAATACAGACACACACATACATACACACAGAACTTTTCCCAAGCAGTCATTACAATATTCACATTTCAAACAGCACTGTGAGTTTCATCAAAATGATATCAACCAACAAGTAAATCTGATTTTGATCCCTTTGAGTACAATGTTCTATAGTTTTGTTTGTGACAACTTGGTGAATATTTTCAGGTTTTATACTCATATAAGAGCTATAAACATAAGGTGATTATCATGAGTTTATGTGTGTGCAGATATGTTATATTGTAATAAAATTATGCAGACAGCACTAGGGGGTCCATGAGAGTGATCTCCTTGCAAATGGAATGTAGACATTATTCAGTTTGAGAGGAATGGCTCTGCCTACAGAAACCAGGCAAAACTCTCAGGGAGCCTTCAGTGGGAGTTTATATGCAGGTGATAGTGACAAAATAAAGAGATAAGAGAGACTTTCCCACCAGGAAGGACAGAAAATTGCACATCACCAAAAAGACACATGGAAGTTTTGCGTGGAAACTAATTTAAAATAATGAGAGTTTGGCTTACCGGAAAAGGATTAAGTAAACCATGAGAACATTTGGGAGGCCTACTTTTAAGGATGTAGGCCTGGAAGAAACAAGGTCTGATTTAAAATTCTATTTCTACCCCATATCTTCCAAGATGTCCCATTGGCTGCAAAGTTTAATGCTCCTAAATCTCATTTCCCTCAGCTTTAAAATGTTTCCTTCATAGATTTGCTATGTGAGTCAAATTATATTGTAGAAGAGAGAATACTTTGTCAGCTACAAAATCCTGTGTGTATGATGGTGATGCTACTATATTTCATTTTGTTAGATGTTCATAAAGGGTCCCTGGAAATTTTTCTAATTCTTTGCAGTTGAACATCTCAGCAAGAAGATGAAAAGTCCTAGAATGCTCAAGGTCAGTGAAATAAGCAATTCTTGCATCTAATCGAGGCTGAGATCTCAGCAAATGCAGAGTGGATATAGTCTACAAAACCTTAAGGAGATGGGGTTAGACCAGATTTCTAACTGATGGGAAATTTGATTTTTTAAAATAGACTTTCATTATGTTAATCACAAAGTTGCTTTTATAGATTAAAATGACAAAAATAATAATATTTATAATGTACTTCCTAAAATTTAAAAAAAAAATGACAAAAACATCTCACATTTTTTGTGTCTGTGCACACATATATTCCTGCACAAAATCATCCACAGAAACATCCATACCCATCCATGTATTCATGTTTCTGTAGAGGCACACACTGTATCATGTTTACACATGCACATACCACCTGCACACACAATACCCTGCTCATTCTTGAGTGAACCTAATTCCATTGACCATTGCTGTTGTTTAGTCATTAAGTCACGTCTGACTTTTTGCGACCCCATGGACTATAGCTCACCAGGCTCATCTGTCCTCCCCTGTCTCCAGGAGTTTGCTCAAATTCATGTCCATTGAGTTGGTGATGCTATCTAACCTCTCCTCCTCTGCTTCCCCCTTGCCTTCAATCTCTTCCAGCATCAGGGTCTTTTACAGTGAGTCAGCTCTTTGCATTAGGTGACCAAAGCACTGGATCTTCAGCATCAGTCCTTCCAGTAAATATAAAGGATTGATTTCCTTTAGGATTGACTGGTTTCATCTCCTTGTAGTCCTAGGGACTCTCATGAGTCTTCTTTAGCATCAATTGTCCATAGTGACTCAGAGTCTCTTTTAATTAATTACCAATCCGCTTTACAATGACAGGACAAAATGTCCTGATCTTTCCATTTTGTAGTATTTATCTCAACCAGGAATTCCTCCAATCCTATCCTTCAAAGCAGCCTTAGAAGGCATTTTGGGAGCCACAAAATCAGGTTTGAGAGACTGTCAGATCTATATTTGAATTATGACTTCAGGCAGGTGACTTGATCTTCTTGAGTCTCAGTTTCATTGTTTATAATTTGGTGATAGTGAACACTGCCTCATGGACATGAAGCTGTTAAATGCAATGATATATAAGTTTATTCTATGCCATTTTGATTCTATTTGAAGGTGATGTTTTTTGGTATGATAAGTATATGTGCATAGGAAGGAACACAGAAATTTTAGATGACGTCAGGCAGGAAACATTCTCATCCAAAACGACCCCAGGGTCCTTAGTGGGAGAAATGCATGGATCTCCTTAATGTTCACTTGTTACCAGCTTGGCTCTCCTTCCTGCCCATCTTCTCAATTCTTATCTCTTTAGTAGTAAACTTTCTTTGATAGAAAAGAAACTGTTAGTTGCTCAGTTGTGTTCGACTCTTTACAACCTCATGAGCTGTAGCTTACCAGGCTCCTCTGTTCATGGAATTTTCCAAGCAAGAACACTGGAGTGGGTTGCCATTCTGTTCTCCAGTCTTTCTGACACAGGGTTGGAATCTGGATCTCCCACATTGCAGGAGGATTCTGTACCATCTGAGCCACCGAGAAAGTGAATCAAACTTCCTTTGCTTGCTCACATTCACTAATCTCTCCTGATTTCCCATGGCTTCACTGGGCATACTATACTTCAAGGCATCCTTTCAGTTTCTGACTCCATCATAATGATTATGGTCTCACCATGTTGCTCAATTCACATTTGTAAAAGCAGAATTTGATGTCAAGACTCATCTTTTTCACACCAGGCCACACACATTTAACTTTGGAGTCCCACAGATCCAAGAGAAAAATCTAACTACCGCATGTATTAACTCTGAGGCCTTAAGCAAGTTGCTAAACACTCAGAATCTCAGTTTTCCCATCGTCATATGGAGAAAATTATGGTTCTTTCTTCCACTAGATTGTTGTTTGGACTAAATCCAATAATGTATGGTAAGTGCTTTGTCTTGTGCGTCGTATATATTGAACCATAAAGCAGTGCTATTCTTTAGTCTCAGTTCTGGTCATAGACCAGAGCTCAGTCTCAAGAGTAGGTTGCCTTTTTGCCAAGTGCTCACCCATGGCCCATAAGTTACAGCCACTAATCAACAGAGGCTGAGTGTCAGCAGGTGTAACTTTCTGTAACCACATCTACTCAAGAGATTATGAGATGTGGTTTCCTTTAATTCTACATAAAGTTAGAAAATAATGCAATAAAATTAAGATGTGTATGTATGTCTATCAAATAACTTTGTAGAAGACCATTAATATTCAAGAAATTAAAACTTTATTCCTTTTCCATATAACTGCCAATAGGAAAAAAAAATGACCATCTGAGAAAAATTCAGAAGGAAGTATTCTCATGAATCCTCCTACCAAATCTAGGGACTGGGTAGGAGAGGGTGAGGCTTTCAGAGGTGATCATATAAGCTCTGAAAAGAGTAACAGTTAAATAGGTTAGCAAGCATGAGCATGGGGACAGTGGTACTTTTCAGAGAAAAGATGCTGTGTTCCCATTCACCTATACTATTGGCAGATATGTGTGTACATGTTCAAAATGGGAATCCCCATCTCACAACCTAGTTTTCTTCAAAAAAGTTAATGACAGCCTAATGATTTTAGTTTCCCAACAAATATATCCCCCTTACCAAGTGGTTTGGGTTCAGAATCAGGGAAATCTGGGTATCATTAGTGAAAGAAAGTGAAGTCACTCAGTCGTGTCCGACTCTTTGCAGTGATGCTTCTGCATCCATGGGATTTTCCAGGCAAGAGTACTGGAGTGGGTTGCTATTTCCTTCTCCATGGGATCTTCTGGACCCAGGGATTGAACCCGGGTCTCCCACATTGCAGGCAGATACTTTACCCTCTGAGCCACCAGGGAAGCCAATGGTATTATTAATAATTATTAGTTCAAAGAATTTACTAAGTACTTGCCAAGAGTCTAACCCTTGTGTTGGACCAACCTTGACTTGTTAGTCTCTAGATTCTTCAAAGGGAAACTTCCAGAAAAGTTCTTGATAATGAGCAGTGACCTCAGGAGCCCAGTGAAAATAACTCAGTCATGTCCACTGTTGCAACCCCATGGACTGCAGCCCTCCAGGCTCCTCTGTCCATGGGATTCTCCAGGTAAGAATACTGGAGTGGGTTGCTATTTCCTTCTCCACACAGGAGCCCAGACTGCTTCAAATTGTCCTGAATTATTTCTGGGTTACTCAGTGAAGAGTCAGACAAAGGCGCAGAAGACTACCACTTCCACCGAGTTTCCCTCCCACGTCCAGGCACTGGGGTTCCCTCTGGGACGGCTATGGACCTGAGAACGACAAGCCGTGTAGTCTGTGCAGGTAGAGAAGGCCTCGCTGATCTGGGGTTTATGGTGTAACAAAGGTCCCAGAGCAGCTGTGTTTGCCTCTCCATAGGAGCTTGTCAAACAGGTATGCTTTAAGTCTCTGGAAAGGCAAACAGTGAAAGAAAAGGAAGCAAAAACAGTATAATATAACAGCCATCTCTATACCTGTCGTTTGCAGTTAACAAGTATTAACATTTTACAAGATTTGCTTCACACATTGTTGTTAATATAATAATATTACTGTAAATTTGAAGCTCATTGCTTCATCCCACTCCAGATCACCCCCTCCTTCCCAAGAGACAAGTATGAGGATTAATTTGATGTACAACGTACCAGTCAAATATTTATATCTTGAATTCACAAACCATATGCTGAAGTTTTAAAAATTTTGTACAACTCTTGTTGCTCAATATATATTCATCTTTATGTAATTAGCTTAGGCTTCTTTTAACCTGCTGTTTTCTAAAGTCCCTGTTGGCCTATTTAAATCTAGTTCGTTTGTTTAAATTGCTGAATCGTATTCCACCGATAGATGTATTGTTGCTATTGTTGTTGTTTAGTTGGTAAGTTGTGTCCCACTCTTTGCAACCCCATGGGCTGTAGCCCTCCAGGTGCCTTTGTCCACAGAATTTCCCAGGCATGAATCCTGGAGTGGGTTGCCATTTCCTTCTCCAGGGGATCTTCCTGATCCAGGGATCAAATCTATGTCTCCTGCATTGGCAAGCAGATTCTTTACCACTGAGTCAACAGGGAAGCCTGAGAGATGTGTATGTTGGGTTTTTAGATTTTACCTTCAACATTTGTCTTACAAGAATCCGGGCATCATGTACTTTACAGAAGCCTATGCAGATTTGGATTTAGGAAGGAATAGCCAACATGCTATACTGAGAAATCCATGGTTATCTCTGAATTAAGGCTCTTTACTTGTTTATTTTTCCTTTCTGGTTTAAATTTGCCATTCCATATACTTTTCCTTAGGATGGATCTTTATCTCACTTAGTTTTCTATATTGAATTTTGTCATGCCATGGAACAACTTCTTTGATATTTTCATGTATTTCTGAACCTCAGGGAATATTATTGATTCTGATTTCCATGATCTGTCACTTCAATTTACCAAACATCTTCATATATGCCTAAACTCAGCAGTAGAGGTTAGCAGATTACTCAAATTCACTAGCAGAGCTTCAGAGCTGCCACCTCTTTCATTATGCGTTTAATTATTCTGGGTCCTCTATAGGAATTCTCATGTACAAAATTGTTTTTATCGAACACTCAGTACCTCTTTCCTTTCTAGAAATGAGAATCACATAACTGACTGTGTTTTATTTTTATCTTAACCACCAGGAAGTTCAGAACCAGATTCATTGCTGAGATAGAATTGTGGCTTTTCCTTGGCACTGAAGGCTTACTTCAGCTTCATTTAGCTATTTCATAAGATATTCCAAAATGATGCAGTTCATTTGTAAAAAGAGGCTGTAATTTATGTGAACATAAAATTATTGTGTAAACTGGAGACTTTTAAAAATGAAAGGTGACAAAAAGTAGTCGTTAGTCCTGTCTGACTCTTTGTGATCCTATGGACTGTAGCCCACCAGTCTCCTCTGTCTGTGAGATTTCCCAGGCAAGAATACTGAAGTAGGTTGCCATTTCCTCCTCCAGGGGATCTTCCTGACCCAGGGATGGAACCCACATTTCATACATTATAGGTTCCTGACTCATAGTAAGCACTATGTATGATTTTACCGTTTTTTCTCTGCCCTGGTATACAGTTTGTTTCAACTATGCACTGGATGAAACAAACAAAGCAAACCCCATCATCAATAACAACTAAAACAATAAAAAAGCACCTTTAGGATATTTTCAAGACTTGTCTTATAATATCAAGGCCTCTTATCATTTATTCAAGTTTAATATGTCAGACACTATGCTAAGTACTATATATCTTATATATTTTACTCTTCAACACAAGTCTCTGATATAGGAACTTTTTCCTAGTCTTAAAGAGGTTGAATCTTGGGCTCAGAGAGAATAATTTAGTTTTCCAGGATCATACAGTATGCGCATGACTGAATGGAGATTTATCACATGCTCATTTTCTTTCAGAGCCAGTGCTCGTAACTGCTAAGTTGTATCATATTAATAATGTAAGCAACTTTTTCTAAATGAATGAAATTTCTTATCTGCATGGCCATTCACTCAGTCATAGAGTTGGGGAGGTTATTTTATTTTTTCAGTAATTATTAACTTAGAAATCCTAACTTGCCAAGAGGCTTACTCAGGTCAGAGACATCGTTAACAAAAACTTACCAGTTCTTATCAAGAACAGACTCAATGGACTGATTCAACCCACATGAATTTGAATAACCTCTGGGAGATGGTCACAGACAGAGGAACATGGTATGCTGCAGTCCTTGGGATTGCAGAGTCAGACACAACTCAGCAACTGAACAACAATACCAACTATCAAGGATTACAGGTCCTCTTGTATGCAAGCTCCTCTCCTTTGTCACATCAAAAGAGGAAGGGTGTTTGGCTGCATGTGGCAAAGACTGTCAGATGACAGGGGAAGAAAAAATGACTTGCTCTGCTGTGGGAGAAACCTTGTGTCAGCACGGCTGAGGCTCTGAGGTTCTTTAGGCGGTTAAGGCCATTGAGGGCTTAGATCCTTCTGGTAGTCAGCAGTCAGCTTTCTAAATAGCAGGAGAATAGTTCTGATCAAACCCATCTCTCTGTTAGTTTTTCCTCCCTGCTTAATATCCCCCCCACCTTTTTTTCCCCATCTCTTTCCTCCAGTAATACTCGAAGCTGTGTCACTATCAGGAGAATTAGCAAAGATGGCTTCTTCCTCTATTGGCATAAGCTGAATTTCCCCCAGTGTCAGGCAAGTCCCTCAACAAAGATGAAATATGCAAGCCCATCATGTGTCCTTGGTACTTAAAATATATATAGATATTGGCTCTGTTGACTCTTAGTTGCCACGAAGTGTGTGATATCTTAGTTCCTTGACCAGGGATTGGACCCATGTCCCGTGAATTGGAAGGTGAGTTCTTAATTGGAAGGATGAGTTCTTAACTTGTCCTTGCTGGACTAGCAAGGGATTCCCACCCTTGGTACTTTTTGAATGATTAGGCTTCACAGGTTTAATTCGGCCCTGTTTGTGGTTCCCAAAGGAAACTCCATATTCAATCAGCTGTTTTGAACCATCCTTTTGAACATTCACATCCTTTTTCTTTCTCCCTACTATCTTTTCTCTGATTATCTCTTTGGTATTTCTCCTTGGCTTTATAATATTTTGTATTCAAATTTTGTTCTTATTAAAATGTTTAACTTTAAAAAAATATGATTTAATTTTTCTACATTTTAAGATTTTTACTTTTCCAAAAAAATGAAATTTTGTCCTTTCTTTCTTTTTATTGTTCCATGATGTTTGCCTTTGTCTCAGTTCTGATTTTGGCTTAACTCTTCTGGACAAGATTTACTTGAATAGGTCTACTGGTAACACTGCCTCCATTTGGCAAGCTCAGAGATGATCCTTCTTTAGATTCTTTTCCTGGAGGCATCTCTCTTGCATATTTTCTAGGATAGTCCTAGATATTCTAGATAATAAGAGGAGATTATCATAAGGGGGTGAGCTTCCCAGTTAACACTAGTGGTAAGGTTTCTGCCTTCCAATGCAGGGGACATAAGAGACATGGGTTCAATCCCTGGGTCGAGAAGGTCCCCTGGAGGAGGGCATGGCAACCAACTCCAGTATTCATGCCTGGAGAATCCCTTGGACAGAGGAGCCAGACACGCCACAGTCCATAGGGCTGTGCAAAGAGTCAGACATGACTGAAGTGAGTTAGCATGCATGTCTGCATGCATCATAAGGGATAAAAACAGAACCTTCATAATTCAATTTGATATCAATAAGAATTTAAGAATATGCACATCATTCATAGAGCTGAACAAAGAGCAAAACATACAGTCAATAGGTTATCTAGACAAAGACTATTCTAGAATAACTCCTTATTTGCTGTAATCCCAAACTCATACATACATAGCAAAATAACTGAGGCAAGAGAAGACTTTGTGAAAATTAATAAAATCCCTCACACTGTACAACAATTCTGCCTTTTATTCTCCTTCCAAAGAGACCATTGTTTCAGCGCAGCTTCTGTTCAGAGTTGTATTTCATTTAGCCGTCTTATATGCAAAAGCAATAATGGACATATACACATTTTTTTAATGACATAATTGCTTTTTCTCCAGAGAAATGGCTCCTTTGATGTCCAGGAAGAAAAGAAGCAAATGTTGCCTTGAACTAGTTTCTTTGTTCTATTGCTCTAGTTATATTGCACACAGGGAATTCTGGGAGAAGCACAGTGTCATGCATGAGAGTCTGGATACTGGAGCCAGCCACCTGGGTTTGAATTCTGGCTGTGCAATTTTCCAGCTGTGTGATATTTGCTGTTATTTCAGCAGTATGTCCCTCACCATCACTATTTCTCAAATAATATGAATCCCTCCAGAGGGTTTTGTGAGGACGGGATGTAATTCTTCAGATTGAGAGCTTAGTACAGTGCTGCAAAACAGCTGGCGAGTGTGTGTCAGTTGCTCAGTCACAGTTGACTTTTCGTGACCTCTGTGGATTGCAGCCTGCCAGACTTCTCTGTCCATGGAGTTCTCCAGGCAAGAATACTGGAATGGGTTACCATTCTCTTCTCCAGGGGATCTTACTGACCCAGGGATCGAACCTGGGTCTCCCACTTTGCAGACAGATCCTTTACTATCTGAGCCACCAGAGAAGCCCAAAACAATCGGCACTCAATCAGTTCTAGCCATTTTTACCTTGTAAGAAAGCAAATAGCTTTTACAAAGTGTTAAAGGAAGATGACAGGTTCTACAGTCACTTAATTGTGTGATGTTAAGAAGCTGTGCTTCCTGTCCAGTTATTCTTGAAATCTCAGTTCCTCTATCACTAACATGTGGAAAATCATACAAATCCCTAAACGTTCTTCAAAGAGTTCATGTATGTAAAGGCACAAGATAGATGTCCAACAAATGCTAGTTCCTCTTCACTGGAAAAGCAGTAGAATAAATGGAAATGGGAAGAGAAATGGGGACATTGATAGGAAATGGCTTATAGGATGCTGTGCACATTATAGATTAGATGAGAAGTGGCTTGGAGCCAACTCACAAGGTAAGACTTCCATCTTTGATGGTGCTCTCTCTTCCCCACTGTACCTCCAGGTGTCCCTAAGCTGACCATCTCTTGGGAATGAGACATGGAATTTGAACCAGCGAGTCTTTTTCCCTAATCTGCAGGACCCTCAGAATTCTGCCCAGACAACCCCCAAGGACTGAATTCTGGGAGGATCTCTCCACCAGTGTCTTCTGTGTGTTTCTTTGCTTGTGGGTATGTCTCGGTGAGATGGTGTCAAGCTTCAAGGTTACCATCTCCCCCTCTAGAGTCAGACAGATCTGGATTGAAGCTCCTGTCTGGACACCTTTATGTGTGACCCACAGGGAGTTATTTAACTGGAACAAAACTTGGGGATGAGGACAGCACTCTTCAGAGAGGACTGAGATGAAAGACAAACGGAGACAAAGGACCGAAAATCATCAGGGTTGGCAGGCACTAAATGCTAAATCAAAGCTGACTACACCGATCATCAGTCTCTCTGTCAATGAACTCATGTAGAAGCTGTGCCTGCGAGGCTCGCATGGGGCCTTCACATACGTGGGAGACAATCACATGGGGAGCCTTTCTTCTAAGAAAGTAGGAAGAGGACTTACAGGCCCCTCTTTTCTTACCCTGTGTTAAGTCATCTTAAGGATTTACCCTCACTGAATGATTGCATTAGCGCAGAGTCATTCTCCTGGGCATTAGCCATAAGCTCACACTAACTGAATAGGCAATGGGATGCTATGTAGAGAGTGAGAAAGACCTGGCCCCATTCCCAACTCTATTCCTTACTATCTGTGGAACTTTGGGCCAATTATTCTACCTCTGTGAATCCCCGTTTTCTCATCTGCAGAAAAGAATAATAATATTTATCTATGAAAATATTTATCTGATTAAGTTAATGTGATTACCTTAATCTTAGATAAATATGACTGTGCATTTCTAGAACCAAAGGCAAAGACCAGGGTTCATTTCAATCATTAAACAAATATATATTATGGAGAGAGGTGAGAGGGAGATTTGAGGAGGAGGGGACAAATGTATACCTATGGCTGATTCATGTTTATGTTTGGCAGAAACCAACACATTACTGTGAAGCAATTACTCTTTAATTAAAAATAAATAACAAAAATTTTAAAAGAAAGTGAAAAGTGTGTTTGTTAGCCATTTTTATATCTTCTTTGGAGAAATGTCTGTTAAGTTCTTTGGCCCACTTTTTAATTGGGTTGTTCATTTTTCTAGAATGGAGCTGCAGGAGTTGCTTGTATATTTTTGAGATTAATTGTTTGTCCGTTGCTTCATTGGCTATTATTTTCTCCCATTCTGAAGGCTGTCTTTTCACCTTGCTTATAGTTTCCTTTGTTGTGCAAAAGCTGTACCCCAATGTTCATCGCTGCATTGTTTACAATAGCCAGGACATGGAAGCAACCTAGATGCCCATCAACTGACGAATGGATAAGAAAGCTGTGGTACATATACACAATGGAATATTACTCAGCATTAAAAAAAAATTCATTTGAAGCAATTCTACTCAGATGAACGAAATTGGAGCCCATTATCCAGAGTGAAGTAAGCCAGAAGCAAAAACAACAATACAGTATATTAATGCATATATATGGAATTTAGAAAGACGGTAATGAGAACCCAACATGCGAGACAGCGGGGGGAACGCAGATGTATAGAATAGACTCGTGGACTTTGTGGATGAGGGTAAGGGTGGGATGATATGGGAGAAGGGCATTGAAACATGTTAATTGTCATGTGTCTAATCAATTGCCAGCCCAGGATTGATGCTCGGGGCTGGTGCAGCAAGATTTCCGGGGGTGGGGGGGAGGGAGGAGGGAGGGGGGACCCGGAGGGGAAGCATATGTAAACCCATGGTCATATCATGTCATTGTATGGCAAAAACAATAAAAAAAAAAAGAAAGTGAAAAGTGAAAAAAAGTATTATCCTCCTACTGTGTACTAGGCACTGAGATAGGCTCTTGGGGTGGCAGTAGGGAAGAGGTGTTCCATTCTTTTGGAACTTGGAATTATTGGAATATAATAAATATGTTCAGAGAATTTGAAAATTTTCCCTCTCATCACTTTGCGTGGGAATGCTTTATAATTCTAGTGACTTTGGCCTCTTGATGTCTGTGCTCTGCCCCACAGGTGAATTTCAAGTTCAGTGTGCCTTAGGCAAGTCGATTATTTTAAAGCCAGGAAGTTGGATTTGCCTCTATTTAAAGAAGGAAATGGTATTTTCCCAGACAAAGGAGGAAGAAGAGGCTGTCTTGTCTGGCTTTGGTTACTGGCTCTCTGGCTGGAGGGTGGCTACAGTGAGGAACAGAAGTGCGGGATGCAAGCCTAGCCTTGGCGAAGTTCCTAGAGAAGTGAAAACAGAAGGTGGAAAAGTGCGTGCTATTGGAAAGGATGAACCAGAACTCGAAAAGTGCCTTGCACGATAGCACTGTGCAAGCTCTGTGCAGTCTGGGTCTGGAGGTTACAGAGAGGAGCTGTACAAGTACTGCTTATACTTATATCCTGGACCTGGCAGACATGGGTAGAGTTCAGAACCACTCTCTCTGCCCCTCTGTGATTCTGAGTCCCCTGCAGTTAGGTCTGGGGTCATACAACTGAGGTCTGATCAATGGGGTTTGTTCAGTTCAGATCAGTCGCTCAGGCATGTCTGACTCTTTGTGACCCCATGGACTGCAGCACAACAGGCCTCCCTGTCCATCGCCAACTCCAAGAGCTTACTCAAACTCATGTTCATTGAGTCAGTGATGCCATCCAACCATCTCATCCTCTGTCGTCCTCTTCTCCTCCCACCTGCAATCTTTCCCAGCACCAGGGTCTTTTCCAATGAGCTGGTTCTTCACATCAGTTGGCCAAAGTATTGGAGCTTCAGCATCAGTCCTTCCAGTCAATATTCAGGACTGATTTCCTTTAGGACTGACTGGTTTGATCTCCTTGTAGTCCAGGGGAATCTCAAGAGTCTTCTCCAACACCACAGTTCAAAAGCATCAGTTCTTCGGCACTCAGCTTTCTTTATAGTCCAACTCTCATATCCATACGCGACTACTGGAAAAACCATAGCTTTGACTAGATGGACCTTTGTTGGCAAAGTAATAGGGTTTGTGCAGTGACTTATTCCATTCCTCGCGCACCTTCAGAGGTGCCAGTTCTTCTCAGCTTTGGGAATTCTGCAGGAAACACAGCCAAAGTACATTTTTGCCCTAATGGTGCTTATATATTCTGGGAGGGTGGAAAAGACAATGGGCATGGAGAATAAATAAAATGTACAGTAAAATATATGAATAAGTAAAATATATAAAATGCATTTATATATAGTGCATATATAGTGTATTATATATACATAAAAATGCAAGTATTTATCTAGAATTTCCTAAATAGAAATGTGTGTTTGTGTGTGTTTGTATGTGTGTGTGTACCCAGTTGTGTCTGATTCATTGGGACCCCATGGACTGTAGCCCACCAGACTCCTCTCTCCTTGGAATTTTCTAGACAAGAATACTGAAGTGGTTTGCCATTTTCTTCTCCTGGGAACAAAGTCACATCTCTTTCATCTCCTGCATTGACAGGCGGATTATTTACTACTAGTATCACCTGGAAAGACCAAATAGAAATAAAACTATACATATATATGTATACTTACGATAGGGGCTTCTCATGTGGCTCAATAATAAAGAATCTGCCTGCCAAGTAGAAGATACAGGTTCGCTCCCTGAGTTGGGAAGATCCCCTGGAGAAGAAAATGGCAACCATTCCAGGATTCTTGCCTGTGTGTGTGTGTGTGTGGTGTGTGCATATATGTTACGAAACAGGCACAGTGATACTGCTAAGCCAAAACACCCAAAAAAACTAGGTACAAAGGATCAGAAGTAGTGGGAGAAAAATTTTAAAAAGGTTGGAATTTTAAAGAGGCCTCATAGAAAATGTGAAACCTGAGAAAAGAGGTAAAGGAAGAGAAGGTCCCAGCCAAGCAGTTATCTGAGGAAAAAAAATGCCATGGTTTTCATGGAATGCACAGAGGCCAGTGGTGGAGGGTACAGTGAAACAAGGGCTGAGACCAGGGAGGGGACAGAGCTCTGGGTCATCTGTGGTCTTAAGGCCACTTCAGGCTGGCTGGCCATCATTTGAAGGAAGCAGGGAAGCCAGCACAGGAGGACTGAGATGTGATGTATTTCATGTAACCTGAGAATCACTCAGGTGGCTGTTCTGAGGACACACTGAAAGGGACTTTGGGGACGGGGGCAGGGACAGCAGCTCAAGTCCAGTGCTGCGGTTTTTCCAATGTTTCAGTTAAGAGACAAGGACGCCTTGAGCCAGAAGGTGGGAGTGGAAACAGGTGGTGAGGTCAGACCTGGACATCCTTTGAAGGTAAAGCCAAGAGGATTTGTGGATGAACAAAATCTGGGGAGCGAGAACAAGAGAGGAGTCAAGGGTGGCTCTAAGGTTTTGCCCAAGCAGTGAAAGAACCGAGCTGCTATTAGTGAGATGGAAAAGGTTATAGGAGGAGTCGGCTTGAGGAGAATATCAAGAACTGAAGTTCAAGATGTGCAATGGATCCCAAACTTGGGGAGGAGGTCCAGGTCAAAGATGCACACTTAGTGGGTTGCCAGTGATAAAAGTCATCACATCATATGCTACTTGAAGCCTTACGACTAAATGAGATCCCTTGTCTATTTATTTTTATTATTTAATTGAAGTATAGTTGATTTACAATGTATTAATTACTCATGCACAGAGGTGATTTAGTTTTATGTATATGTAGGTAGATAGATTATACATCTCTCTCTCTATATATATTCTTTTAAGATAATTTTCCATTATGGTATATTATATGATATTGATATACGATATAGTTCCCTGTGCTACAAAGTTCAGTTCAGTTCAGTTCAGTCGCTCAGTCGTGTCTGACTCTGCGGCCCCATGGACTGCAGCACACCAGGCCTCCTTGTCCATTGCCAACTCTCGGAGTTTGCTCAAACTCATGTCCATTGAGTCAGTGATGCCATCCAACCATCTCATCCTCTGTCGTCCCCTTCTCCTCCTACCTTCAATCTTTCCCAGGATCAGGGTCTTTTACAATGAGTTAATTCTTTGCATCAGGTGGTCAGAGTATTGGAGTTTCAGCTTCAGCATCAGTCCTTCCAATGAATATTCAGGACTGGTCTCCTTTAGGATGGACTGGTTGGATCTCCTTGCAGTCCAAGGGACTCTCAAGAGTCTTCAACACCATAGTGCTATACATTAGGACCTTGTTGTTTATCATTCTCTCTTTTCTCTCTCTCTCTCTGTCTCTCTCTGTCTCTGTCTCTCTCTCTCTCTCTATATATATATATATATATACACACACACACACATATATATATATATATATATATATATATATTAACATGGAAGCTGCTGTGCTTGTATGTTAATCCCAGCATCCCATTCCACTCTTCCCCCAACATCCTTCCCAGCTTGACAATCACCACTCTGTTCTCTATGTCTATGATTTTGTTTCATAGATGGGCTCATTTGTCTTATTTTAGATTTCACATGTAAGTGAAATCATATGGTATTTTTCCCTGTCTGACTTATTTCACTTAGTATGATAATCATTAGTTGTCCCTGTGTTGCTGTAAATGACATTATTTCATTCTATTTTATGACTGAATAGTATTCCATGCTATATATACACCACATCTTCTTTATCCATTCATCTGGAAACATTTAGCTTGTTTCCAGCTCTTGGCTATTATGAATTGTGTTGCTATGAATAGAGGGGTATGCATTTCTTTTTGGATTATACTTTTGTATGGATATATGTCCAGGAGTAAGATTTCTGAATCATAAGGCAACTCTATTTTTTAGCTTTTTGAGGCACCTACGTGCTGTTTTCCACAGTGGCTGCACCAACCTACATTCCCACCAACAGTGTAGAAGCATTTGTTTTTTCCTCACACCCTCTCCAGCATTTGTTATTTGTAGACTTTTTAGTGATGGCCATTCTGACTGGTGTAAGGTGGGTACCTTGTTGTAGTTTTGATTTGCATTTCTCTAATGATTAGTGATGCTGAGCATCTTTTCATGTGACTGTTGGCCATCTGAATTTCTTCCTTGGGGGCATGACTATTGAAGTCTTCTGCCCATCGTTTGAATGGGTTGCTTGATTTTTTGGTGTTGAGTTGTATGAGCTGTTTGTATATTTTAGAAAGTCAGCATTTGTCAGTCACATCATTTGCACATATTTTCTTCCATTCTGTATGTTGTCATTTAATTTTGTTTATGATTTCCTTTGCTTTGCAAAAGCTTCCACATTTGTTTGGGTTTCATTTGTTTATTTTTATTTCTAATGCCTTGGGAGACTGACTTAAGAAGGTCAATTTTCTTATCTTTCTTCATCCAAGGTAGTTGAATCACAGGTGTAGTGGCGGAGAAGGAATGAGTCATCTTGAAGAACAGGAACTCCTGAACGAAGAATGACCTTAGAGGAAGCTCACCTCCTGGGGAAAATTTTTTGGACTTCCCAGCAGAACCAACAGAGCATTAAAACAAACACATACAAACCAAAACCAAATACCTAAACAGAAGCACTTTACAAGAATTTTACTAAGGTGAAGGAAAAAAAAATATTTGCTAGATTGTTTGGTAACCACAGGTGGGAGGTACACCTTCCTGCCTTGATATCTGCACGCATAGTAGAAGGTATAAATTTTCTGATGAGTCATTTGCTTAATCCAGTCATGGGGCATTGGGGAACTCTGGGGTCATTCTAATGC
This sequence comes from Antilocapra americana, assembly GCA_007570785.1. NCBI lineage: Eukaryota > Metazoa > Chordata > Mammalia > Artiodactyla > Antilocapridae > Antilocapra > Antilocapra americana. Next base: position 891,753 of record ML660770.1, on the reverse strand, counting down.
CAGTCTTATTTCTGAGGTCATTTCAATAAAATAAAACAGAATTCCTTCTCCATTGAAAGTTGAATGATACTTGATAGGTTAACATAGAAATCTCTTAATTAAATGCAATTCTAGGCCAGGCAGGAAATATAAATACATTTATACGGCCAGGTGCGTAGATAGGAGTGGAGGGATCACGACCTTGTGGAGACAAGGGTGAACATCCAGTTGAGTGTTAACATGCAGAAACAGAGGCCCAATTTTCTGCAAATTTTTAAGAGTCTAGGAATCTGAGTTTTATGTGGAAATGATTTCAGTATCAGCATGTAGTTTATTTAACTCTATACTGCATATATGAAGCAAAGTGTAACTTCTGTCTAGTTGTAGCTCATTTGACACATATTTTCTACCACTAGTTGTCTGATTTTTGCACAGCAGTTTACTGAGAAAGTATCTGTTTTTGGTGGATACAAATGAACCAGAACTTCATGTGGAATGACTGAGTCCTACCTAGTGGAGAAGTCAACATGGGGTACAGTGCTTTGAATCTATAGAAGATGAGTCTTAGGCAACATGGGAAAAAAAAATCTCAAGCCACTGAAGAGTTTATGGGGGAAGTAGAATTTGAATTAAACCAAACTTGAGGGAGGAAGCAATGGCACGGCATTAGCAGTTTGCCAAACTGTTATATTTGGTTATTTTTTTCTTAGTGACTAAAACCATACGAATCTATTGTTTATGAGAGTAGACTGCTTATGTGTCATTTCCCATTAAGATTTATAATCCATTTCAGCCTCTCACTATAGCTTTTTAAAAATTAGTTTTATTGAAATATAGTTTACATGTTATACAATTCACCTGTTTGAAGTATATCATCTAATATGCGTTAGTATATTCACAGCACTCTGCAGCCATTCAGTTCAGTTCAGTTCAGTTCAGTCACTCAGTCATGTCTGACTCTTTGCGACCCCATGAACCACAGCACACCAGGCCTCCCTGTCCATCACCAACTCCTGGAGTTTACTCAAACTCATGTCCATCGAATTGGTGATGCCATCTAACCATCTCATCCTCTGTTGTCCCCTTCTCCTTCCATCTTCAATCTTTCCCAGCATCAGGGTCTTTTCCAATGAGTCAGCTCTTCACATCAAATGGCCAAAATATTGGAGTTTCAGCTTCAACATCAGTCCTTCCAATGAACACCCAGGACTGATCTCCTATAGGATGGACTGGTTGGATCTCCTTGCAGTCCAAGGGACTCTCAAGGGTCTTCTCCAACACCACAGTTCAAAAGCATCAGTTCTTCAGTGCTCAGCTTTCTTTACAGTCCAACTCTCACATCCATACATGACCACTGGGAAAACCATAGCCTTGACTAGCTGGACCTTTGCTGACAAAGTCATGTCTCTGCTTTTCAACATGCTGTCTAGGTTGGTCATAACTTCCCTTCCAAGGAGTGAGCGTCTTCTAATTTCACGGCTGCAACCATTACCACAATCTAATTCTGGAACGCTTTTGTCCTTTCTAAAACAAGTTTCACACAATTTACAGTCGTTTCCCATTTCCTCCTCCTCACCCCTAGGTTAACCATTCATTTACTTTCTGTCTTTATAGATTTGGACATTTTGTAGAAATGGAATAATCCAATTATGTGGCATTTTGTAGCTATTTTCACTTAGCATACTTTTCTCAAGAGTCATCCATGTTGTAGCAGGTATTAGAACATTATTTTTTGTTATTGCTAAATAATATTTCATTAAATGAATACACCACATTTTATTTACTCATTCATCAGTAGGTCAGCCTTTGGGTTGGTTCTACTTTTTGATTATTATGAATAGTGCTACTAGGAACAGTTGTGTACAAGCTTTTATGTAGACATTTGTCTTCTTCTCTTGGATCTATACCTAGAAGGGAATTGCTGGGTCCTGTGGGAACTGCTTAACATTTTGAGGAGCTGCCAAATATTTTTCCAAGTGGCTGCACCATTTTACATTCCCTTACCAACACATGTGAACACATCTTTCTGACTGTAGTTAGCCAATTGGTGTGAAGTGGTATCGTTTTGGTTTGCATTTTCAGTAACTGTTGATCTAGAACAAAAAAAAGACTGCCAATCATTTCTCAAGCAAAAACAGGTTTATTCAGGGTCAGCAAAGAATTGCTATGTGGGATCTCTAATGATGACTAACCGCAAGCAAGTCCTCTGCAACTAGGAGAGGAAAACCCATTTAAAGAGGGAAGAAGAAAGCTGTGAGGGCTGTAGCAAACAGAGCCCTTTGGAGAAACCGAGGATTTGGAACACAGCGGCTTTTCATTGCCTGAGCTGTGACAGTCTCATTGACTGAGCCCTTCCCAGACAAGAGAAGGAAATATTCCTTCTTCCTGTTGTGTTGTTACCCTTGTTGCTCATGAGAGCGCCCCCTCCTGGCCTCTTGAGTGTGTTTTACTGGGTGTGCTCAGTCATGGCGGAGAAGGCCAGGGCACCCCACTCCAGCGTTCTTGCCTGGAGAATCCCAGGGACGGGGGAGCCTGGTGGGCTGCCGTCTACGGGGTCGCACAGAGTCGGACCCGACTGATGCGACTTGGCAGCAGCAGCAGCAGCTCAGTCCTGGAAGACTGCAACCCCATGGACTCTATCTAACTTGCCAGGCTCCTCCGTCCATAGAATTTTCCAGGCAAGAATACGGGAGTGGGTTGCCATTTCCTACTTCACGTTATTCATTTCTACATAACATAATACAAATAATATTTTCCTGTAGTTTTGGAAATTCAATATATTCTTTGGGAAAAGAACTATTCATATTCATTCCCATTTTAAAATTCTTTTAATTGCCTTTTTTTTATGGAGCTGTAGAAATACTCATATATTTTTATATATTCTACTTAAATCCTTTATCAGACATAGTTTGTAAATATTTTCTCCCATTCTTTGGGTTGCCTTTTCACTTCTTGATGGTATATGTTTACATCACAAAAGTTTTTTATTTCGATGATATACAATTTTTTTCATTTACTATTTTTGCTTTTGATGTATCTAAAAATAGCTGAGTCATGACTTACAATTTTGTTTTATTCTAATAATTTTATGGCTTGCAGTTTCATTCAGGCTAATACTGTTTTGCATTACTTTTTGTGTATGTTGTGAGGTAGGAGTCTATCTTTACTTCTTTGAATGTGTCCTAGAGTCATCTGCTGAAAAGACTCTTCTTTCTCCATTAAAATTGTGTTTACCTTTGTTGAAATTTACTAAATATTAACAGATTATTCTCAAAAGTGTTTGTACCCATTTCCCCTTTGAATGAAAATGTCCTTCCTATACCTTTACATGCAGCTGGAATTGCAGGACTGACATCTTAAAAGATGTGTCTTTGAAGTGCTCATAATCTAGAACAGCTCTGGCCATTAGAAATTTTACAATGAGGGAGCCATTCTTAATCTGCACCATCCAGGATCTTAGACCGTAGTTACACATTTTATGTGCATGTTCAATCATTCAGTGACTGACTCTGCAACCCCATGGATTTTCCCGGCAAGAATACTAGAGCAGATCCCCATATCCGTGCCCCACCCCCCGAGAAGATCTTCCTGACCCAGGGATTGAATCCAAGTCTCCTGGAGCTCTTGCATTGGCAGGCAGATTCTTTACCCCTGAGCCACCTGGGAAGTCCCACATATGGTATGGAGCAGAGGAAGTGTGATGACTAATTGGGGGACAGCCTTTTAATCTTCCTTTAAATTTAATTTTAAAATGTATATAGCCATATGATGTTAGGAAGAAGCAGATTGGACAGCAGAGCTCTAGATGAAGAGAGAAGAACTCCCGACACCAATAATATCTGACAAGAGTTAACTGGGAGAGACACATTAAATGTTGCAAATGTTTAGAGGAGGGAGAGACAGCCTTAGGGAAGTTGGAAGTAATTTGGGGAGAGGTTTGACTAAGGTTTCTGTTGGGAAAGAAATTTGGGCAAACCTGTCAATAGAGGGCTTCCCAGGTGGCACTAGGGGTAAAAAATCTGCTTGCCAATGCAGGAGACACAAGAGATGCAGGTTCTATCCCTGGGTTGGGAAGATCCCCTGAAGGAGAGCATTGGCAACCCACTCCAGTATTCTTGCCTGGAGAATCTTGTGGCAAGCTACGTCCATAGGGTTGCACAGAATCTGACATGGCTGAAGTGACTTACCATGCATGCATGTCTGTAGTGGGGAAATGAATTATTGCTAAAACTAATGACTATGGAAACTATATACAATATGTATAATACTTAGTGATACAACATTAAGTGAAACAATTGAAAAGCGCTATGATACTCTACAACTTTTAAGAATTTTAATGCAGGCATGAGTCGAAAAGCTACTGTGTTGGAAAGGAAACTTTAAAAATCATTATTTTTTTCAAACTGTCTTTGATTTTTATACTATTTTTCAAAGATTAGTAAATTTTGTGGCATTATAAGAATAATTAAATGAACCAGATCCATCCACAGCAATAAGCTAATTTTCTTGAGTTTGAAAAAATCTAAGCATAATCTTGACTTGAACAGCAGAACTTCTAAATAAGGAATCACACAAATAGGTTGCTGAAAATTCCTGACTCTGCGTGTATCCTTCAGCAAAATGTTATTATGCCACATTATGGATTGACTATTCGAAACTACCTGCTGTGATCTTGGTCAATACAAAGCATGAATTATTTAGAAATCAAGTTTCATTGTTTCTTTTAGGAGCACAAGACAGTCGCCAGTTCTCTTTCAAGTAAAAAGGCACACACACACACAAACAAACAAATCTAGAAAGCAAACACATAGATCTGATAGAAAACATACTCATTAAGGTTTTAATTTAATTTTCCTCTTTTTCTTTGCATATTCAAAACGAAGTGGAGATTTGGTATATATTTCCAGCTGGTTTGAAGGAAAAATAGACTCAAATTCCTTGGTGGTTTTGGTGGAAATGGCCTTGGGCATCCAGCTGTTGTTTTAGTTACTCAAAAAAGGTAGAATGAATTTTTTAATAAAAAGTCTCAAACTTGCAGAAGAATTATAAATGTAGAAGAAAGACTTTTGAGAAAATACTGTTGACCTGAGATACTATTCCCCTTAATACTGTAGTATTTATTTCCTCTCAACAAAATAATCTTCTACATAATCATAACAATGCCATCAAATTCAGGAAAGTAACCCTGATCCATTATTACCATCTAATTTTCCAATTCCATTAAATTTTCCAAATGTCCCAATAATACCCTTTATAGTAAGAGGATATAAATCGTAATCACATGTTACTCTGGAATAATTTATTTTTTCTGAAAGTTCATGCTCTTGACACTTTTGGAGATTGCATACCAGTTACTTTGACAGTTGGCTCCATTTTGCTTTGTCTCATATTGGCTCACATTTAGTGTAACATCATACATTTTTAGCAGGAGGATCTCAGAACTGATGTTGTGTTTTTCTCACTGCATCTGTGACAGCTTGCATTCTACAAGATGGCTACACAGATCTTCCATCTTATGTGCTGTCTTTTTTTTTTTTTAAAACATGTAATGCTATGGTTTTTTCTTTGTTTGTTTAAGTGAAGTATGGGGGTAGTTTAGTCTCTCAGTCATGTCCAACTCTTTGCAATAATTGAAATATAGTTGATGTATAATTTTGTGTTAGTTTCAGGTGTACAGCAAAGTGATTCAGTTATACATGTCTACACAGACATGTATACATATATTCTTTATGTTTATATATGTCTTCTTTTTCAGATTCTCTCTGTTTATAGGTCATTACAAAATATGAGTACAGTTCACTGTGTTTTATTGCTGTTGTTGTTCAGTTGCTTAGTTGTGTCTGGCTCTTTGTGACCCCCATGGATTGCAGCATGCCAGGCCTCCCTGTCCTTCACCATCTCTTGGACCTTGCTCAAACTCATCCATTGAGTCAGTGATGCAATCCAACCATCTCATCCTCTGTCATCCCCTTCTCCTCCTGCCTTCAATCTTTTCTAAGAGCACAGTCTTTTCCAGTGAGTCGGCTCTTTGCATCAGGTGACCAGAGTATTGTAACTTCAGCCTCAGCATCAGTCCCTCCAGTGAATATTCAGGATTGATTTCCTTTAAGATTTACTGGTTTAATCTCCTTGCTTTCCAAGGGACTCTCAAGAGTCTTCTCCAACAACTGATGCTCAAAAGCATCAGTTCTTTGGTGCTCAGCTTTCTTTATGGTCCAAATCTAACGTACATACATGACTACTAGAAAAGCCATATCTTTGACTTTATATGTGTTTTTTGGCCAAGTAATGTCTCTGCTTTTTAATACACTCTCTAGGTTTGTCATAGCTTTTCTTCCAAGAAGCAAACATCTTTTAATTTCACGGCGGCAGTCACCACCTGCAATGATTTTGAAGTCCAAGAAAATCAAGTCTGTCACTGTTTCCCCTGTTTCCCCATCTATTTGCCATGAAGTGATGGGACCGGATGCCACAACCTTAGTTTTCTGAATGCTCAGTTTTAAGCCAGCTTTTCAACTCTCCTCTTTCACCTTCATCAAGAGGCTTTTTAGTTCCTCTTTGCTTTCTCCTATAAAGGTGGTGTCGTCTCCCAGCTTGTGCTTCATCTAATTTGTACTCTGCATATAAGTTAAATAAGGAGGGTTAAATAAGCCTTGACGTGCCCTTTTTGAACCAGTCTGTTATTCCATGTCTGATTCTAACTGTTGCTTCTTGAACTGCACACAGGTTTCTCATGAGGCAGGTAAGATAGTCTGGTATTCCCATTTCTTTAAGAATTTTTGATAGTTTGTTGTGATCTACACAGTCAAAAGCTTTAGCGAAGTCAATGAAGCAGAAATGAATGTTTTTCTGGGATTCTCTTGCATTTTCTGTGATCCAAAGGATGTTTTCAATTTGATCTCTGGTTCCTCTGTCTTTTCTAAATCTAGCTTGAACATCTGCAAGTTCTTGGTTCACCTATGTTGGAGCCTAGCTTGGAGGATTTTGAGCATTACCTTGCTAACATGTGAGATGAGTGTGATTGTGTGGTAGTTTGAACATTCTTTGGCATTGTCTTTCTTTGGAATTGGAATGAAAACTGACCTTTTCCAGGCCTGTGGACACTGCTGAGCTTTCCAAATTTGCTGGCATGGTGAGTGCAGCACTTTCACAGCATCATCTTTTAGGATTTGAAATAGCTCAACTGGAATTCCATCACCTCCACTAGCTTTGTTCATCATTTTGCTTCTTGAGGCCCACTTGACTTCACATTCCAGGATGTCTGGCTCTAGGTGAGTGATCACACTTTCATGGTTGTCTGGGTCATTAAGTTATTTTTCATTTAGTTCTTTTGCCACCTCTTCTTAATATCTTCTATTTCTCTTAGGTTCATACCATTTCTGTTCTTCATTGTGCCCATCTTTGCATGAAATGTTCCCTTGATATCTTTAATTTTCTTGAAGCGATCTCTAGTCTTTCCCATTCTATTGTTTTCATCTATTTCTTTGCATTGTTCACTTAGTAAGACTTTCTTATCTCTCCTTGCTCTTCTTTGGAACTTTGCTTTCAGACAGGTATACTTTTTCTTTCTCCTTTGCTATATGGTAGGTCCTTATTGTTTATCTATTTTATATATAGAAGTTTGCATTAATAGATGCTAAATCCCAAACTCCTAATTTATCCCCCCTCCACTACCTTTCCCATTTGATAACAATATTTGCTTTCTATGTCTGTTGGTCTATTTAATTTGTAAATAAGTTCATTTGTATCTTTTTTATATAAGATTCCACATTTAAGGATATTATATGATATTTGGCTTTGTGTGATTGTGTTTACAATGTGTGGTTGATTCTTTTCCTCCTGAGTGTCAGAGTCTGTGTTCCCTTTCCTTCATTTGAGTGGGCCTGTGATTATGAAGGAACTGATGTTAATACAGTGTATTTTCCAAAGCCAGGTCACAAAAATGAAATGTAGCTTCCTGCTGGCCTGTTTGTGGTGCTCACTCTTGGACCATGAATTCCCTGCCCTGGGAAGCAGAAAGACCATACCAGGTGGTCATGCGTAGGTGTTCTGTCTGAAAGCATGGGTGAGATGACAGCTGACAGTGAGCGTTCACTTCCAGTGTCTCAATAATGCCCTTTCTTGGTGAGTAACTCTTCAGCTTCCCAGGTAGCGCTCGTGGTAAAATACCCATCTGTCGGTGCAGGAGACAAAAAAGACAGGGTTTGATCCCTGGGTTGGATAGGTTCCCTGGAGGAGGAAATGGCAACCCACCCCAGTATTCTTGCCTGGAGCATCCTATGGACAGAGGAGCCTGGCAGGCTACAGCCCATGCTGTTGCAAAGAGTCAGACTGGACGGAACCGACTGAGCACACATTCTTCTTCAGCTGATTTCAGCCTTCAGCTAGTGAATCATCACCGTCTTCTTTGCTGAGAGTTCAGATCTCATGGAACAGAGACAAGTCATGGATCCAAAGCACTGTTCTGGGCCATTGTGGCTCTTCCGAAGTAGGTCAAGATTCCAGCGCTGATCTGTCCCATCTCATGACATCAGGACCAAATTATTTGGAGTGGAAAGAAAGGGAAAAGAAGAAGAATATGATTTGGGAGTTGATAAATCATGTTCGTATTCTGGTGTTGCCATCTTTGACTTCCTGCTGAACCAGACTCCCAGTTTCCTCCTCTATAAAGAGGGGATGATGGTGAAGGTAACTCCCACCTGAGGCTGTTGTGAATGCTGCATCCTTATATCTGTCCTTTCCTTGACCTATGCTCCCTCTACCTCTACACTGAACAGATCGGCCTGCTCCTAGAAAGCAGGAGGCTTTTATGTATCTTTATGGATCTAGTGCTTAGTTCATAGTAAGCATTTCAAAATTTCATATACTTTTCATTTGAAGATCTTCATGAATTTTAAAATGCCATTTGAGTGATGGCTATGACTAATGAATAAAGATTTTCAGCTCTCTGAAATATTCACCTATTTATTAACATATTTCAGTTCAGTTCAGTTGCTCAGTCATGTCTGACTCTGTGACCCCATTGACTGCAGCACACCTGGCTTCCCTGTCCATCACCAATGCCCAGAGCTAGCTCAAACTCATGTCCATTGAGTTGATGATGCCATCCAACCATCTCAACCTCGGTTGTCCCCTCCTCCTCCAATATATATTATTATAATATATATATATATATAATTATATATAAACTTATTTTTGAAACTCAATGTGACTTCTAGCATAATTCCTGGATTATAATCAGTGCTGAATAAATACAAATAACCCAATAAAAGGATATAGCAATGGACGAATGGATGAATGAGTAAATGGTAAGTAGAGGTTTTATGTAAGAGAGTATCCTGGATCAATTTAATGTTTTAGACTTAGTACAGTTAGAAACCCCTGAGAGTTTCATGGGAATTAAATGAGGGAACCACTTGGCCAGCCACACAGCAGAGAACTGAGCAGTTTGCCAGTTCTTCAGTTGAGTGGATGGTTTAGATGTCATAAATGGAGAATTTAGACTCACAACTGTTACATAGTATATGAAACTAGATGTGATTATTACACTGTGATTTGTCAACTGTTGTGCAATATATTACAGGATATAGTCCAAATTTCTAGCCGTGTTGTTCCAAGCACTTGCCCATCTGGCTTCAACCTGTATCTCCAGCTTCATCTGGCATTTCCAATTCTCTTCCTTTCCCTCTACTTCATATATGGTTGTGAGTTGAACATTTTTCTTTTCTTAGTATTTGTTTCCTGTTTGCAAAGTGGAAATAATAACTTCCCTGAACTTCTCACTGCTGAGACTCAAATGATACAAGATATAACAATCAGTAAATGTAATTTCATCTATTAAATATTTACTGTTATCTAATTCATGGCATAAACTGCCAAAGGCACTGGGGATAAATAACTTATAACCCCCATGCTCACAGTAAAATGAGAAACAAAAAACATTAGAATGGTCATGCCTGATAAAATGTCATTAGTGTTGTCAATTTGCATTGTAGATATTGTTGACACACAGGTTGTTATTGTTGTTTGTATTCAACAAATACTTATTGAGCACACACTATGAGCTAATCTAGTTGTTAATGTCCAGTTCAGTTCAGTCGCTCAGCTGTGTCCCACTCTTTGTGACCCCATGGAGTGCAGCATGCCAGACTTCCCTGTCCATCACCAACTCTTGCAGCTTGCTCAGACTCATGTCCAACAAGTTGGTGATGCCATCAACCATCTCATCCTCTGTCGGCCCCTTCTCCTCCTGCCTTCAATCTTGCCCAGCATCAGAGTCTTTTCAAATGAATCAGTTCTTTGCATCAGGTGGCCAAAGTACTGGAGCTTCAGCTTCAGCATCAGTCCTTCTAATGAATATTCAGGACTGATATTGATCAATTTAGGATTTACTGGCTTGATCTCCTTGTAGTCAAGGGGACTCTCAAGAGTATTCTCCAACACTACAATTCAAAAGCATCAGTTCTTCAGCACTCACCTTTCTTTATTGTCCAATTCTCACATCCATTCTGGAAAAATTGACTTTGACTTGACAGATTTTTATTGATTTTTAATATTCTGTCTAGGTTTGTCATAGCTTTTCCTCCAAGGAGCAAGCATCTTTTAATTTCATGGCTACAGTCACCATCTGCAGTGATTTTGGAGCCCAAGAAAATCAAGTCTGTCACTGTTTCCATTGTGTCCCCATCTATTTGCCATGAAGTGATGGGACCAGATGCCATGATCTTAGTTTTCTGAATGTTGAGCTTTAAGCCAACTTTTTCACTCTCCTCTTTCACCTTCTTCAATAGTCTCTTTAGTTTCTCTTCACTTTCGACAATAAGGGTGGTGTCATCTGTGTATCTGAGGTTATTGATATTTCTCCGTGCAATCTTGATTCAAACTTGTGTTTCATCCAGTCCAGCATTTCACCTGATGTACTCTGAATATAAGTTAAATAAGCAAGATGACAATATACAGCCTTAAGGTATTCCTTTCTCAATTTGGAACCAGTCCGTTGTTCCATGTCTGGTTCTAAATGTTGCTTCTTGACCTACACACAGATTTCTCAGGAGGCAGGTCAGGTGGTCTGGTATTCCCATCTTTTTAAGAATTTTCCAGTTTGTTGTGATCCACATAGTCAAAGGCTTTAGCATAGTCAATGAAGCAGAAGTAGATGTTTTCGTGGAATTCTCCTGCTTTTTCCTAATGTTAAGTTGTTAATGCTAGCATAGTTCTGTTTTTCATAGAACTTATTTATTTTAGTACAGTGAATAGGCAATAAAAATCAAATCAATAAATAATGTAATTATGCTGCTGCTGCTGCTGCTGCTAAGTCACTTCAGTTGTGTCTGACTCTGTGCGATCCCATAGACCACAGCCCGCCAAGCTCCCTCGTCCCTGGGATTCTCCAGGCAAGAACACTGCAGTGGGTTGCCATTTCCTTAATTATACCTGGAGGTAAATGCTATGGAAAAAAAATATAGAAGAGAAATGATATAGAGACTTATGGGAGGTGAGGACCAGGTTCTTGTCTTAGGGAAGAAAGGCTTTTTTGAGGAGGGAATTTTGAGAATCAGGGACTTGTAAATAATGAGGAGAGACAGAGAGAATGAGTAGTGATAAGGTCCTGAGGCAGGAATGTTTTAGTGAATTTTACAAGAACAGCAATAATTCCAATAGTCATAATAGACTGAGTGGGGTATGTGGTTTGAAATGAAGTTGAAGATACAGGCAGAATGCTAACAATATAAGAACTTGTCCATTTTAATAAAGTTTAAATATTGTTTATAGTATGCTTAAATGTTTATTAGAGTTTTGAGTAGGGGAGTGACATGATATAATTTATGTCTTAAGATGAAAATACAGAGTATGTTTGATTTACAACATTGTGATAGTATTTCAGATTCTTTTCCATTATAAGTCATTACAAGATATTGAATAGAGTTCCTTGTGCTAGGTTCTTGTTGTTTATCTATATTATACATAGTAGTGTGTATCCACTAATCCCAAACTCCTAACTTATCCTTCCATTCTTTTCTGGTGATCATTATTTTTTTTCCTATGTCTGGGAGTATGATTCTATTTTACAAAACGGAGTAAGTTCATGTGTATATTTTTGGATTCCACATATAAGTAATTTCATAAGATATTTGTCTTTCTCAGTCTGACTTACTTCACTTAGTATGAGAACCTCTAGGTCCGTCTATCTTGCTGTAAATGGTGTTATTCTGTTCTTTTTTTATGACAGAGTAATATTCCATTCTTCTTATGTACCACATCTCTTTATCCATTCATCTGTTGATGGATGTTTAGTTTCTTTTTACACAACATTGTAAACCAACTATACTTCATCTTTCTGAAAAAGCAAAAATAAAAATGAAAATAAAAAACATGTAAACAGGAGGGCGGTAAGAACAGAGGACATCGCTGTGTCCATTGAGAGCTTCAGCTGACGGTGCAATAGTGGAGCTGTCGAGAGGGAGTCCAGCTACAATGTAGGAACTGGAGCGACTTGAGAACTGATTAAAAATAGGAGTTAAGAAAAGGTAATCAAGATTTTTGGCCTGATCAATGAGTGTTTGGTAAGTAGTTGGATATGCCAGTCTGGAACTTGGGGGAGAAGTCAAGATGGAAGATATAAATATGGGAGTTATAGGCACATGCATGGTGTTTAAAATTATGAGACTGCTCACTTAGGAAGAATGTGTGGTTAGAGAAGGACCAAGGGGAAAAGGGGAGCTCCAAAAACAAGAGGAGGAGCAGACAGCAAGGGAGTCAGGAGAGAGCAGACTTCTCTCAGAAGATGGGAGAAAATCAAGGGACCGTGGTCTCTTGGCACTGTCTCCATGTCCACCGATTGTGCAGGCAGAGCCACCAGGAGTCCTAGCACAGAAGGAGCCGCCTGAATCCCAGAAACTGCCTCCATCTCTGAGCCTTCCAGAGCTTCAGCTTCTCTTTATTGCCTTACTCCACCATGACCACAGTCAAGGGTCGGGCCAGGCTCCCAGATTCCGGAGCACAGGGTCTTCCTTCACTTACTGGTGGAGAACGATCACAGAGCAGGGTGTGTAGGCTGGCCAGTCCCTGGGGCTGGTCCACCGAGTGGCTTCCCCACCAACCCCCAAGGCCCTCAGAGCATACCCATCCATGTCAGTTTTAGCTGAGCCTAGACCAAAGCCAGCCCAAGCCTGGGGGAGGGAGTGAGAAGCCAAATCAGAATGTGAGGTCTTGGTCTGTGCATGCGGAATCTTGAACTTTATGTGTAGTTTCTAGTGGAGAAATCAGAGCTCTGAGTAATGTTTTTAGCATGAAAATGTGATTTCTTTTTTGCTTGTAACCCATCATAGAAACATTGTGGTGGGAGGAGAGGGAATAGTTCGAATGCTACTTGGGGAAACAACAAAAATCTACATCATTAAAATGCTGGTGTCCGTGCTAAGTTGCTTTAGTCGTGTCTGACTCTTGGAGACCATATGGACTGTAGCCCCTCCCCACTCCACCACCCCCTGCCAGCCTTCTCTGCCATGTGATTCTCCAAGGCAAGAATACTGGAGTGGGTTGCCATGCCCTCCTCCAGGGCATCTTCCTGACTGAGGGACTGAACCCACATCTCTTATGTCTCCTGCATTGGAAGGTGAGTTCTTTACCACTAGTGCTACATGGAAAGCCCAAATGATAACAAATAATAAAAAATAACAAAAAATAAAAAATAAATAAGTAAGAACATATTTCAAGAAGGATGAGTGATCAATCATATCTTGAGATTCTAAGATGAGAGCTGAGTATGAACCATAGGCTCAGCTAGCCTGGGGCTTGCTGGTCACTCTGACAACTACGGTATCATTGTAGTGGTGGGAACAAAATCCTCACTGAAGGGGGCTCAAAATAAAGTAGAAGATGGGTAAGAAGTAAAAGTGAGGCTAGTCATGTAATTCCAAAGCTCAGGTCATTGGGCCCCTCTTCAGCGAAGTCAACAACAACAACAAAAAAAATGATGATCAGGAGGAATGATAGAGAGAAGGATGGTGAGCAAGTGTCAAATTCTTTAGTGAGTGAAGAAGAATGACTGGACTGTGGTTGGTCAGTTCCACAAAGAGAGGTAGGGGGTGATATAACCTGATGACATGTCTTTTAGTGGAACTCTATTGTATTTTTTTTTTTTTTTTTTGGCAGAAAGGAGGAATGGTATCTCAAAGCAACATGAGAAGCAGGGAAACTATCTCCTCTACGTTTGTGCCCTGCAGTATATGGACCACGGGAGGGGGCAAAGAAAGCGGTAACTTTGTGACCTGCAAGGGAAGCTCAGGACAATGGGCAAAAGAGCCGATGAATCAGGGGCAGCCAGGGAAGGCTTCATGGAGGAGGTGATGCCTGAAGTCATCATTGAAGGGTGAATAGGGAATTGTCAGGGAGGTGAGAGAGGAAGGACCCTTTATGCAAAGGAAAGCATATGAATAACCTCAGGGCTGAGAGACAGCAGATCGTATTCTGACCATCAGCAGTTAAATCTGTAAAGGATTAACTAAGACAAAAAATACATAAGGAATGGAATAGAGGTTATACAGCCTCTCAGGTAGGGAAGATTCCTTTAAACACACTTTGGGGAATGTTCAAATTATAAAATATTATTTTTGTATGTCAGTTCCTTTCAGTTGCTCAGTTGTGTCTAACTTTTTGCAACCCCATGAACTGCAGCACGCCAGGGTTCCCTGTCCATCACCAACTCCTGGAGCTTGCTCAAACTCATATCCATTGAGTCAGTGATGCCATCCAACCATCTCATCCTCTGTCATCCCCTTCTCCTTCTGCCTTCAATGTTTTGAGCATCAGGGTATTTCCCAGTGAGTCAATTCTTTGCATCAGATGGCCAAAGTATTGGAATTTCAGCTTCAGTATCAGTCCTTCCAAAGAATATTCAGGCTTGATTTCCTTTAAGATTAACTGGTTTGATCTCCTTGCAGTCCCAGGGACTCTCAAGAGCCTTCTCCAATACCATAGTTCAAAAGCATCAATTCTTTGGCACTCACCTTTCTTTATAGTTCAACTCTCATATCCATACATGACTACTGGGAAAACCATAGTTTTGACTAGTGGACCTTTGTGGGCAAAGTAATGTCTCTGCTTTTTAATATGCTGTCTAAGTTGGTCATAGCTTTTCTCCCAAGGAGTAAGTGTCTTTTAATTTCATGGCTGCAGTCACCATCTGCAGTGATTTTGGAGCCCAAGAAATTCAAGGGGGAGAGATATTAACAATTGCTTACAAGTAACTATTATGTATCAGACATCTTGACTTCCCTGATAGCTTAGCGGCTAAAGAATCAGCCTGCAATGCAAGAGACTCATGTTCGATCTCTGGGTTGAGAAGATTCCCTGAAGGAAGAAATGGTAACTGGCTCCAGTATTCTTGTCTAGAGAACCCCGTGGACAGTGGAGCTTGTCAGGCTACAGTCCATGGGGTCACAAAGAGTCAGACATGACTGAGCAAATGAGCAGACACTCACACACACATCAGATGGCTTAAAAATGTAGTCTTACTTCATCAGTTAAATCAGCTGATGTGTGTGCTTCTCCTCTTTTAGAAACAAGTTCAGAGAGGTTGAAGAATATATCTGAAGTCATCTATCTCCCATAGTGGTAGAGAGAGGGCATTGTGACCTAAGCATATTGGCTTCAAAACCCATGCTTGGACCACTATATCATGGTGTCTCTCCAGACATGGTCATAAGAGCAATATTCATCATTACAATAATACCTCACCTTTATATAAAGCAGGGATCAGCGATGTTTTTCTGCAAAGTGCCAGATGGCAAGTATTTTAGACACAAGGTCTCTGTTACAGCTACTTAATTCTGCCCTGGTGGTACTGAAGCAGCCATAGGTAAATGAATGAATAGGTAGATGTAAATGAATGAGTTTGGCTGTGTTCCAAACTTTTCTTTATGGAAACAGGTGGCTGCCCAATTTGCCCTGTGGGTTGTAGTTTGCTGACCTATGATATAATGTTTGCAGTTTCTAATGTTCCCTGGCCATTCATTTATGTAAGCTTCCCAGCTGCTGTGTAAAAAAGGCTTTGTCATTCCATTTTATAGATCAAGTCACCAAGTGGGCTGAAGCACATCTGGGTCACAGCATCTCAGTCTGATTGATGGAATTTTAATTGGTACATGAGGATAAAGAAAGTTACTCAAGGTTAAAGCACAAGAGTGTTGTACAATTCATAACTACTGTATTCCCTGGAATTTTCTTGGCTGTGACAGCTTTAGGAATGGGCACAAATGATATGCTGAAACCCTCAAAGGAGGACTAAATTCCTCCATGGGGATTTTATTTCTAAAATATACTTTCTAAATATGCCCAGGACTTTTTGTATTCAAAAGTTGATACTTTGAGAAATAATTAAATCACTATTAGTCAAATGACTTTTTAGTAGCATAAGTGTTTTGCATAGATTTCCAGACCACAGTCAGTATCTTTAAATATGATGCATTATTATAAGCAAGCAATGTAATCCATTAATACAGTAATTCTTGAAAAAAGGTCTTATGTGTCTTCCAGCTGCCAGGATCTTAAAGTCAGTTGATGGACAGAGGTTAACAAAAGCATTTTTATTCATGAGAAAATATTCCAGTCACTTCCTCCAAGAATATATCACTATTGTTTTGATTTGCACATTTAACACATATAGTAATGTTTCCTCTAGGGGTGTAAGTTTATGTGTGTAGGGGTTGGGGGGTTTCTGTTTAGAGTAAGGAGTGTGGCTATATGACGGTAAGTTAAGGATACCTAAGAGCCTGATATTTATGGAGAAAGCAGAAAACAAAAATTCTAAGCACCAGAGATAGGAACCCAAAATCCTAGCAATACAGAACTGTGCAGGGCAAGTATAAATGATCTGTCTATTCAAGTCTAAATTGACTTATTTAGGTCTTTAGACCTATTTAGGCAGGACTGAAGAGACCTACCCTTTTTAATGTTCATAACCACTGCTTTCCTTCAAGAATCTTATTGCTGTTCAGTCGCTAAGTCACATCCAATTATTTGCAACCCCAAGGACTGCACCACACCAGTCTTCCCTGTCCTTCACTATCTTCTAGAATTTGCTCAAATTCAAGTTCATTGAGTAGGTAATGCTATCTAACCATCTCATCCTCTGCCAACCTTTTCTCCTTTGGCCTTTGATCTTTCCTGGCATCTACCCTTTTTAATGTTCATATCCACTGCTTTCCTCCAAGATTTACATTATGCTTAATTTATGCTGTTTAGGAAGAGATTAATAAATGTAGAAAAAATTCCATTTAGTGTGTTTGTTAATGTCAATGCCCATGATGAAAATAAACTCACTCACACATGTTTGTTAACGAGTTCCTCCTGGGAGGTATTCCTGGACTTTCAGCTAAAGCTCTAGAGTACCTGTCCTGTCCAAGATGGTGGCCACTAGACACAGTGGCTCTTGAGCACTTGAAATGTAGTGCTGGGTGAGATGGGCTGCTGGTCCACTGGTTAAGCGTCCGCCTTGCATTTCAGGGGACACCGGTTCGAACCTGGTCTGGAAAGATCCCACAAGCCAAGGAGCAACAAATCCTATGTGCCACAACTGCTGAGCCTGTGCTCTGGAGTCTGTGCTCTCCAACAAGAGAAGCAGCTGCAATGAGAAGCCTGTGCACAACATACAGAAGCCCCTGATCACCACAACATAGAGAGAGCCTGCATGGAACAACAAAGACCCCGCACAGCCAAAAATAGCTAGCAAAATAAAATTATTAAAAAAAAAGAATGAGATGAGCTGCAAGTATAAAAACCACATTGGATTCTGAAAACTTACCGCAAAGAATATAAAATATTTTATTTCAAATTTTTATATTGATTACATGTGGGAATGGTGGCATTTTGAGTCAGATTTTTAAAATTCATCTGTTTCTTTTCATTTTTAAATATGCTGACTAACAATTTTAAAACCACATGTGTGGCTTGCACTGTAGTCCTACTGGATGGTGCTGGTCTAGACCAGTTGCTGCTTTAGTGGGGGTTATAGTCTTGCTGGGGTCAGGATATTTAATATGTGAGAAAGTTAGTGAATATGGTCATGCATTGCCTTTGTTTTTAACTAAAAGACATCTTCAACCTAATGAAGGTCAAGAAAACAGAGCACCAGGGGTTTTTTTTTTTTTTTTTTTTTTGGTTTGGTTTTTTGCCAAAGCTTTCAAGTTTCCTCTTCTTTTCCAAGAAGAAAACCATTATCATTTGCTTTTCTTTCCAATACACTTACAGGATAACAATACAAACAATTGTAATGATATATAATGCTTTCTAAAAATACCTATTGTACCATGCTAAGGAATTCAGTCTTGTCCGACTCTGTGGGACACCATGGACTGTAGCCCGCCAGGCTCCTCTGTCCATGGGATTCTCCAGGCAAGAACACTGGAGTAGGTAACCATGCCTTCTTCCAGGGGATCTTCCTGACCAAGGGATTGAACCCAAGACTCTTAAGTCTCCTTCACTGGCAGGTGTGTTCTTTACCACTAGTGCCACCTGGGAAGAAGAATAGCTACTAAATACTTATAACTGGAAAAGGCATTTGACTTTCAGGGTCTCATTATAAGTGAAAATTGCAGATCCTCTATTAGAAGTCATAACTCCTTAAGACTTAGATGAGGTTTTATGACTTAGAAAGCCTTGTAAATAGTTATGGTGCTTAGTTAATATTTGTTGGATGGATAGTTGAATGAATATGCATTTAAACTGTGCTTGCTAAACCTGGGGGTGTGTACAATGGAATGGCCTTGGGGAAAAGGGTGGCGGTTACTCAACAACCCACCTGGGAAAAGCAGATTCAAGGGCAAAGCACACCACATCTTCCTGGAAAGCATCAATTTTACTTAATGGTAGGTAATTTAAACTCCATTTTATATCAAAGTAAAAATGGAAATATCATAGGGGAGACTTAAAATTTCATGAATTTCTAAGACAGAACAAATAAGGGACTTCAAAGGAATGCCATCCTCATTGCAGACTTTTTCAAGACAAAATTCTCAGCCTCTGACACCTTCACTCCTCACTCACCAGCTGGTTACCATTTATGCTTTGGTGGAAAAGTTTGCTCAGAACTGCTCAAAGGGAGGTATTGCCATCCTTAACAGGAAACCCACTGGCGACAGGTACTTGCATGGGGACCCTGGGTTGCTGCTAAGCTACCCCACCCTCCTTAGGGGCTTGTCAAAGCAGCAGTGACAATCCACAAGGACCTACTGTAGAGCGCAGGGGACTCTTCTCAATACTCTGTAATAACCTATGTGGAAAAAGAACATGAAAAAGTACGAAATACGCATGTGTGGAACAGAATCACTTTGCTGTACACCTGAAACTAACATGACACTATAAATCAACTATAACTCAAAAAAAAAAAAAAGCAGGAGTTTGGAGGAAAATGGATACATGTGTATTATGACTGGCTCCTTTGCTGTTCACATGAAACTGTCACGACATCGTGTTTGTTAATCTGTTATACCCCAATACAGCTTTCCAGGCAGCACTAGTGGTAAAGAACCCACCTGCCAATGCAGGAGACTTACGAGATGTGGGTTTGATTCCTGAGTTGGGAGGATGCCCTGGAGGGGCAAATGGCAACCCACTCAAATATTCTTGCCTGGAGAATCTCATAGACTGAGGAGCCTGGTGGGCTATAGCCCAAAGGGTCACAAAGAGTTGGACAAGGCTTAAGCTACTTAGCATGCATGCACACATGCATACCCCAATACAAAATTAAAAAAAAAAATTAAAACCCCCAAAACAAAAAAGTAACCCCAGCAGAAACCAAAACCTCTTCCTTGAGGATGTGGTGGGGTAGAGAGTTGATCTCTACCTCTACGGTGAAGACACTAACAGTCACCATGATGTCACAATGCAAAAACCTGAATCTCCAAGATGGACAATTATATTCTCAATATTCTCACATTCTCTTTGAGGGCCTTACTGTTTCCCTTGGTACTTCAAAGCTGCCCTCTGGAGGTCATATTTTCCTTTTATTTCAAGTGTCCTCTTGTGTGTGTCTTGCCTTAAAAACCTAGACTCAGCTGGTTGGTTTAGCAAGAGGAAACACATATTAATTTCCTTCACAGAGTGATAGCCATGAGTGACTTCAGCTTCAGGGGCTTGCCTGCTTCTTTTCTTTCCCTCACTCCTTTTCTCCCCTTGGGAGGAGAGATTGCCCCACTGACTGGTGAGCTTAGTAGAAGTAGGTAAGCATCCTTGCCTAGCCCACTCTCTACATGCATTCTGGTATGCTCCCCATCATGCCCTACAGGTGAGGCCTGGACTGGTGTCTGGGTGAGTGTATCTAATTCGGAAAAAACATTAGCAACTCACCTGGCTGCAGGTGAGTCTACGTCTTCCAACCCTGGCTTAAGAAACTGTACATGAGAAGTTGACACAACATTGCAAATAAACTATATTTCAATCTTTATTAAAAATTATTATGTAAGTTAAATTTAAAAAAAGCAATAAAGTTGATTATTTGGATATTAATCTGATTCTTGTGTCTTTATTATGCTTGTTCCCAAACTTAGGAGGGAGAGAGGCATTGTTATTGGCAGGCTCTTACGTCTAGAGTGTACCTTGATTATGGCATCAGAGAGCATCAAAGGGGAGTGAATCAAATATCATGAAGCCAGAAAACTGAGTTTGTAACAAACACTTACTTTGCTCCTTCTTGGGATCTTAGGCTACTGCTTTGCTGGCCTCTTTTGTGACAGAGAGAGCCTTAAGATTAATAGTTAGAACACGATGTTCCAAGCAGTCCCCATCTCTAGGTAAGACCTAATAGATACTGGTCTTCATGAGTCAGTATTTTGTCTTGGACTTGTCTTTGCCCACCTGATTGCCATCAGGGATGAACACTCCTCCTGGAGAAATCATATCACCGTGGCAGAGGAGGTGAGGGAGATCCTTAGGATGATTGCTGCAAGATGGTAGGGGCTTGGACCAAGGCAGAGATAGAGACACATGGCATAAGGGTCTTTCTACCTCTTAAAAGATCACCTTGACACTAACTTGAAACTGTAATCTTCCTATTGTCCTCATCTTTCTTCTTCACCCTCCAAAACAAATCTCTGAACAGACAGTGTTTCTGAAATGTGTAAAGTTAGAAAAAAATGAAGTTAGCACCAGGAGGAGTGGGGAGCAAAGTCCAGGGACAGGCATACATCTTAAATGGAGTGGCTTGAAGGGAGCCCTACCATGTACCTATTGTAAATCTTGAGAGCCGTGAGCATCAGTTTTATTATCTTACAGATTCCAAAGTTCTCAGAGGTTAGAAACAGTCTCAAAGTTTCTTTGTCCATAGATGGAGAGATAAGTGCACACATGAACAGGAACACAGACCCATTGGCTAGCAGCTCACATCTGATAACAGATGAGGACCGTTTTTATGCGAAGGCAGCATTCAGAAGGTTACTAGAGACCAACATCATTGGCTCAGTCATTGAGCAGTAGCCTCATCTGGGGTCTCTCCAAGAGGATGGTTGGCTTCATTGAAGGAACTGTATATCTCCTTGTTCCAAACCAACATCCCTTTGACGTTCCATTTCTGCCAAACATACTTATAAAAGGAAATAAGGAGAGATCATACTGTGCATTAGATAACATTCAAATTTCAAATGAGTTTCCATATTTTTTAATGTGGCGCTGAAATTCCTTATGCAATTCTTGATGACTGTATCTTTGGATGATTTAACACTTAGCTAAAAGATTTCATCTAAGTAGAAATGCAGAAAAGTTGAGCAAATGAACGTGGCCAATTTAAATAAATCACTTGAAAATAATCAAAGTAAAAAGATCGATCTCTTTACTGGTACAGTTTATTCACTTACCAGAAGTTTTTATAAAGTGCAATCATAATTTCTATTTGACATTATTTGACTTCTTGTATAAATGACTATAGAAACCACCATTGACCTTAAATCTAAGGATTCAGTTAGAAGATCTGAAACGTGTAGTGCTCCAAATTATGGAATTAAACTAACAGAAGAACATGTGCCTTGATCTTTCTCCCCAAATCCCCTCCAAGACCCCTTTCTCTTATCTATCACGCCACGTTTCCTTATTTTAGAAATTGTCCTGCAGTAAAATGGACTCATTTTGGTGCATGTGTGGTCAGTTGCTCAGTCGTGTCTGACTCTGAAATCCCAGGAACTACAGTCTGCCAGGCTCCTCTGTCCATGGAATGGCCCAAGTAAGAAGACTGGAGTGGGGTTCCGGTTTCTACTCTGGGGAAGCTTCCTGATCCAGGGATGGAACCTGTCTCTTGTGACTCCTGGATTGGCAGGCGGATTCTTTACCACTAGAACTACCTGGGAAGTCCTGTACTTCTCTAGATTTGGTTAATCACCAGAAAATCAGAGTTCAAAACAGTTATATCACCTGGAAAACTCCTCTGCTACACTTGTAAAGTGACACCCTTACCTGACCCTAATATCCAGAAACCAATGATCTGTCCCTTTGTCTAATTATCTAGATTTTTAATAACATAAATTGTGCCCAAAAAAATCTGTTAATGAAATTTTGGAAAGAAAGGGTATAAGCTAGAAACTTGTACCAACAAGCTTTTAAAAGAAATAGGCTCTTTTTCAAATATTCTATGAACTTTTCTCAACTGGACATTTCCTACCCTAATCTCCCCCAAAGTTATTCCTCATTCCATTCTAGCTATATTGGAAAGGGGTTCATTCACTACAGATGATGGATGCTTTAGAGTGCCAGGGCTTTCTTGTTTTGTAGAACCAATGATAAGAACCTGCCAGATTCATTATTAAACAGTTAGGAACTTATCCTAAAATAATTACCATGTTAGCCTTATATGCCATCAAAGATTTATACACAGGATATTCATGAAAAAAAATTAAAAAAATGGAAAGAATCCACATGTCCAACAAAAGGGCATGCTATGAATAAAATATGATACTTCTATATAATAAAATACTTTGCAGCTATTAAAACAAAGTTTTGAACTATTATATGGGATTAAATGTGCTCATTGGGGAGTTTCACAGGTGGTGCTAATGGTAAAGAATTCACCTGCCAATGCAGGAGACATCAGAGATTCAGGTTTTATCCCTGGATCAGGAAGATCCCCTGGAGGAGGGCATGGAAACCCACTCCAGTAATCTTGCCTGGAGAACTCCATGGACAGAAGAGCCTGGTGGGCTTCAGTCCAAAGGGTCGCAAAGAGTCGGACATGACTGGAGCAACTTAGCAGAAATGTGCTCATTATATACTGTGAAGTGAAGGATGCATACAGTTTAGCGGAGTAAAAGAAGAGGCATTGCTTTTCTCTTTCTGACTCACTTCACCCTCTGTGACAGACTCTAGGTCCATCCACAGCTCCACAAGTGACCCAATTCTGTTTCTTTTATGGCTGAATAATATTCCATTGTATATATGCACTGCATCTTCTTTAACCATTCATCTGTCAATGGGATCTTTGATTGTTTCCGTGTCCCAGCTGTTGTAAGCAATGCTGAGGTGAACATGGGGGTACATGTGACTTTTTGAATGATGGTTTTCTCAGGGTATATGCCCAGAAGTGGGATTGCTGGGTAATATGGTAGTTCTATTTTTAACATTTTAAGGAACCTCCACACTGTCTCCATAGTGGCTGTATCAATTTACATTCCCACCAACAATGTACAAGGGTTTCCTTGTCTCCACATTTTCTCCAGCATTTAATATTTGTAGACTTTTTGATTAAGGCAATTCTAACTGGCATTAGGCAATACCTCATTGCAATTTTGATTTGTATTTCTCTACTGCCTATTAATGCATGTATGTTAAATCTAGGAAAATAGTATAGATGATCCTAGTTCTAGGGCAGAAATAGAGACTCTGAAAACAGACATGTGGACACAGTGGGTGAAGGAAAGGGTGGGATGAATTGAGAGATTAGTTTTTACATAAATACACCACCGTGTGTAAAACAGATACCTGGCGGGAACCTGCAGTATAGCACAGGGAGCTTGGTGCTCTGTGATGATCTGGTTGGGTAGGAGGGAGGCCCAAGAGCGAAGCGGCATACGTATACATATAGCGGATTCACCTCATTGTACAGCAGAAATTAACACAGCATTGTAAAGCAATTATACGCCAATGGAAAAAAAAAAAAACAGAGACATTGTGTGTGTGAAAAGTAAGGTGATCTTCTCAGAGAGGACTTATAAATGAGTATTAATTTGCTTTTTCTAGTACTGTTTTGTTTTCAAATATTATATAATGAGCCACTGTTATCTATCATCAGGGACAAATTAATAACTACTGTTCTGTCATTTTTGAGCTGTTACCATCAGTGTGAGATGGTCTTTTTAATGTGCCAGCTTGGCTAGTCATCAGCCACCACTTACTCATTTGAACGCTAATTTAGATGTTGCTGTGAAGGTATTTTGTAGATGTGATTGAAGTCCATAATCATTTGACTTAGTAAGAGAGATTTCTCCTTGGTTATCTGGGTGGGTCTCGCTAAATCAGTTAACAGTGATAACGGCAGGGCTAAAGCTTCCCTTAAGAAGAAATTCTACTTGCAGGATATTTCTAGCTCCTGTCTGAGAGGTCCAGCCTGCCCTGGTCACCGGTCACAGGTTTGGGGCTTGCTTACCCAGTCCCCACAATCCTATAAGCCATAAATCATCTCATAGTATATATTTCTCCTATTGCTTCTAATTGTCAGACTGAACTCTGACTGATATAGTGGGCTAGGAAATGTGCCAAGACTCAATATGTAATCGCTCAGGTATTACACACTATTATTCTCTGGTGTTTGGAGTTCCCCCAGAAGCTGACCCTGAGAAGACAAATAGTTTATTCAAAAGGTGGTCCCAAGAAGTACAAGTAGGGGAGAGAGGGGAAAAGACAAGGAAAGGAGGCCAGTATATAAATGGTATGCTATCAAGTAAGTTAACCCTGTGGGCAGCTGGAGGATGCAGTTGGGGAATTATGGAATATAGGCTAAATTGATTCAGCGTTATCTCAACCAAAGGGTGAGTATGAATGATGGTTACCCATCAACTCTCCAGCTGTTGTTGGGTAAGGAGGCTCCTGGGGGCATTCACTCTGCTGCACTCAGGGCTTGCTCTGCCCTTGAGCTCATGGACTGCTATCTCAGAAAAAAGACCTAGAAGGCAGTTGCAGTGATGGTCTCTACTTATCTTTTTTAATGGCAGAGGCTGAACAGAAGTGTCAGGAGGAGAATTAATGGCATCTTCTGCATTTTCCTCATTTTTGCAGATGAGGAAACTGATGCTGGGTGGTTAATTAATTTGTATAAGGTAAAATAGCTAATCTGCTTCATGAATCACAGCCTTGTCACAAACTTAGTGTATTAAAAAGCAGAGGCATCACTTTGCTGACAAAGGTTCATGTAGTCAAAGCTATGGTTTTTCCAGTGGTCATTAATGGCAGTGAGTCGTGGAATAAACAGAGCTGAGCACTGAAGAATTGATGCTTTTTAAGTGTGACGCTGGAGAAGACTATGGAGAATCCCTTGGAGTACAGGGAGATCAAACCAGTCAATCCTAAAGGAAGTCAACCCTGAATATTCATTGGAAGGGCTGATGCTGAAGCTGAAGCTCTAATACTTTGCCCACCCGATGTGAAGAGCTGACTCATTGGAAAAATTCTGATACTGGGAAAGATTGAGAGCAGGAAAAGGGGACAACAGAGGATGAGATGGTTGGATAGCATCAGCAACTCAATGAACATGAGTTTGAGCTAACTCTGGGAGATAGTGAAGGACAGAGGAGTCTGGTGTGCTGCTGTCCATGGAGACATAAAGAGTTGGACATGACTTAATCACTAGACAACAAAAATAACAAAAATAGCTAATAAGACTCAACATAGATCTGTCTTTAAAACCCTCTTAAATATTTAGAATATATAACTAGTGATAAGAAAAGAAGCCAATGCCAGCGATAACATCCATGGCAACAGATCGGGCATTAGGCTCCATTTTTGGGTCACACTGAATTTTAGGAGTGCAGAAAATGCCTGTTTTCCCCCTTCAAATTAACTAAGTTCCTTACACTTTTGAGCCTCCAGCTTTTCTCTTCTCTCTAGGTACACACCTTGGGGTGTGCCTTGAGCATTTTAGCAGAGGTGGGAGAAGTCTGCAGTTGGCAGCGTGGGTGTCTGGGTGATGCCTCCCAGTGAGGACCTGAAAAGATGGTTGTGCATATTCTGTTTCTCCCTCAATTTTTTCACTTACCAGTTTATTTTGAGACTCAAAGGGGAGGGGATGCATGTATGTATACTTGTGGCTGACTCACATTGCTCTACGGCAGACATAGCATTGCAAAGCGATTATCCTCTAGTTAAAAATAAGTTAAAAAATTGGTAACACTGATTTACAGCTAAAAAAAGCTTATTTTACCATTATTTTCTCTAACAGTGAACTCATCTGCATCATTATGGTAGCATCTAAGCAAATCCTTCATCACCTCCTGGGACATTTTCAGGACCTTTCTGAGTAATGAGCAAGTGGCTAACTGGAAGAAAAATGTTGAGGAGAAAGGAATTGACATTTAATAAGGACCTACTGTGTGCTATACAGTCAATAATGGACCTTGAATATTTAGTCTTATTTAATAACTTGAGTTCTCTATAGGTAGGAAACGAGAGATCAAGGAGCCTGGGTATCTTCTTTAGAACTTGCAGGTCGCAACTGGCTGAGTTGAGATTCAAAGCCATGACATTCATCTTCACTGCAAATATGCCTTCTGTCAAATGACACACAGTGACTGACCCAAAGGGTTTTGACGACTGATGACAAAGTTATGCAAGAGACACAGAACAATGAGGAAGATGCCAGAGAAGTGGACAGGGTCATGCCCAAAGGAATAATTCAAGCAAAATGTGTTATGAGTTTTCTATTAAGACGTCTCAAGAACATCTCTGTAGATTTAAAGAGGAACATCATGCAGACAAAAGAGATAAGGGAAAAGGATGCGTTTAGCCCAAGAATGAGTGTGCAACTAAGCCGTGGTGGGTTTTCAGCTGGTTCCAGGTACTGAGTGTGTGCAGAGCCTTCTTGGTTGTTGGAGGTGTAATCCAGGGTCACATCGTTCTTCTTCCATGAAGTCTTCTCGAATCTCCTGTCAGAGTTGGTCTTGTGTTATCTGTGTTCTCAGAACATTATCTTGTAACTTGTAGCACAATAGTTTGGAATGGAATTGAGACAAATTTCCCGAGTTAAAATCCAGGCTCTACAAAATCCTTTTCGTAGCTGTGACCTTGGGTAACTTAGTTAATGAATTCATGCATCATTTTTCTTATATGAAAAACAGATAATAATGGTACTTGCTTCTCTTGCCTGGAAAATCCCATGGATGGAGGAGCCTGGTAGGCTCCGGTCCATGGGGTCACTAAGAATAGGATGTGACTGAGTACCTTCACTTTCGTGTATTGGAGAAGGAAATGGCAACCCACTCTAGTGTTCTTGCCTGGAGAATCCCAGGGATGGGGGAGCCTGGTTCACTGCTGTCTATGGGGTCACACAGAGTCGGACACGACTGAGCAACTTAGCAGCAGCAACAGCTTCATAGAAATGTTATAAAGTGAGAATATATATATATATATATGTTATATATGTACATATATATGCATATGTGTGTATATGTATGGGCTTCCCCATAGACACTTAGTGGTAAAGAACCTTCCTGCCAATTCAGGAGACACAAGAGATAAGGGTTTGACCCCTGAGTTGGGAAGATCCCCTGGAGGAAGAAATGGCAACTTGCTCCAGTATTCTTGCTGGAGAATCTCATGGACAGAGAAGCCTGGCATGCTATAGTTCACGGGGTCCCAAAGAGTTGGATAGGACTGAGTGCGCACACATACCCTAGGCTGTGGACTTTGTGTGAATCAAGAGTCTGCTCACCATGTAGATATCTTTGTATTCATAATACCTCCTAGCAGGACTTCAGTGATGCTTCTTAAATACATTTTTAGGAACTTAGCTGTCAGTTGCCAGAGTGGCTGATTAAGCGGCAAGTCGCAGTGGAAGTAACAATCAACCTTTAATCACTCACTGAAATGATAGCAAGCATCCAAATCAAGGTAGATGCTGGCTCCTGTTTTCTGTTTCTGTCCCCCTCCCCTGTGAAATTGCACACCAGTCCAGGTCCGTTGGGTCAGCAGAGATGTGAAGTTATTTCACTCAGAGGAGGCCCCAGACAAAAGGCTCCTACAGTTTATGGACCAGGAGGCCAAGGAGGAGGTAAAAAAGGGGAGGAAAACAGTCAGAGTGGGGAAAAGTGTCTTCAAGCTTGCCCCTCCTTCTCCATGAAAGAGGCTTTGACTGAAGAGATTGAAAAGAAAGAGCCATGGTCCAAGGCCTCAGACAAAGACCCGTAAGTTCCTGGACTCAGAACGCAAACATGCAAAAAGCATCACTGGCCAGAGGGACTTGATTCTTCAGCTGAAACTTTCACATTGCACTAGCTGTGACCCACGTCTGGTGTGGGGAGGGCAGATTTCCTCTGTAAGGTCTTCTGGGTGAAAACTTCATAATTGAATTAATGTTTATATATCTCCCAGCTTTACTGGGATATAATTGACAAATAAGAATTGAGTATATTTAAGATTTGCAATATGTTGTTTTGAAATACATATATATTGTGAAAGGATACCACAAGCAAACTAATTAACATACCCTTTCCCCATATAAGGAATGAGTTTACCCCCTACCCCAGTTGCACAAGGGACCCCAGTAAAGCCTTGCCTGGAAACAAACAAGCAAACAAACTAACAGCACGTGTCTATCACCTCATTTGGCTCCTTTTCTATGAGATCAATTAAGATCTACTTTAGTAGCAAATTTAAAGTTTTTAATACAGTATTATGAGCATTGGATATACAGACATTAGATACCCAGACCTGTTCATTCTGCATATCTGAAACATGATACCCTTTGACCAAGCTTTCCTCATTTTGCCCTGGTAACCACCATTCTACTATCTTCTATAAGTTCAACCTTTTTAGATTCCACATATAATTGAGATCATGCACTATTTATGTTTGGCATCTGGCTTATTTCACTTAGCATCATGTCCTCCATGTTCATCCACACTGTTGCAAATGATAGGTTTTCTTCCCTAGCTAGCCCATCCATAGGGCCCTTACTCATGAAGGAATTAATTAAAGAATAGAATTATATGTCTGAAGGAAAAATAAACCTAACCAAAGTATATATGAATGGGCATATACTTCCACTTAACCATCACAAATGCTAGTAACCAGTACTTGTGGACTTTTTTAGTTATTTTAGATAATGATAAGGAAAAAGCAATCAGCATACATTTCTATCATTACTATAAAAAGTTTCAGCCAAACACATTTTATGCTTTTACCTGACCTAAGGTGGCATGGGAGGCCAGTGGAGGTTGAGCCTGGCAAACAGACCATGCATGCCCACTTTTAGTGGGTAACATTTAGTTGTTTGGGCTTCCCGGGTAGCTCAGTAGATAAAGAACGTGCCTGCCAACGCAAGAGACATATGAGATGTGGGTTCCATCCCTGGGTTGGGAAGATCCCTGGCAAGATCCCCCAAGAGGGGGAAATGGCAACCCACTCCAGTATTCTTGTCTGGAAAATCCCATGGACAGAGGAGTCTGGTGGGCTGCAGTCCATGGGGTCATAAAGAGTCAGACACGACTGAGTGATAGTGCATGCGCACAGATTTAATTGTTTATTACTAAACTCAAGCCCAGTGAGAATGCTGTATTAATGTGAGAACACTGAAGTAAAATAAAAATTTTGAAAACAATAACTTAAACACCCTTTCACAAGAGACAGTCTAGAGTGGGGCCCTGGGGGTTAGAGTGGCTAAATGTGAGTCTGACATCCACAAGCTGTGTGACTTCGGAAAAGGTACTTACCTTCTCTGTGCCTATTTTTTTCTCATCTATCTATAAAATGTACACAATGATGATGATGATATCAATACAATATGGCTTTTTTTGAGGATTCAGTGTGTTACTTCCTGTAGAATTCTTAAGATAATTGCTGGCATAGAACAAGCCCTATAGGAATCTTAACTGTTTCAAGATTTCTGTAGCATCAAGGAAGACTTCTGGCCGGAAGTCACTATCAGGCTGAGACCTGAAGCTCAGGAAGTTAGCCGTGCAAAGCAGAGTGGTGGAAAGGCCAGGTAGAGAAGGCGCAGCCCATGCTTGGAACCCGAGGTGAGAAAATGCAATGCACAGGTTGACTGCAGTTTTCAAGGACACTGTGATGGGAGAAGAAAGCGGTGATGAATCTCATGTGTCACAGGAGGGTTTAGAATTTTACCCTAAATTAGCAGACCATTATCGAAGGAGACTGAGAAGGTCATAATTTTCCTGACGTTCTCACCTGCTCCTGACGCCCCAGGCTCCATCACTACAGCAGCGCACTCCCGTTTGACACGGGCTCTGGTTTCTCTGATATCATTTGCAGCTCCTCTCCTCTGACAAGACTCAGATTTGTGCCACAGGTTACTTCTGCCCCTAGCTACAAAAATGTGTTTTTTTCCTGTGCTGTTTTTAGGCTGCTGCCCCGGCAATGGAACATACAGCCCTGGGGCAGGGGAAAATGAACTCTTCCAGAGTTTCTCTGCACTGCAAAATATATGGTACTTCTCTTCTTATACGCAATTCAAAATACAGTTTTATTACCTTGAGTTTCTGGGCCAAAAATTACCTTTCTAACAATAAAGGTCCTTGATGCACAATTCTAGAGTTTTATTTGTATTTATTTATTTGTCTGTTTACTCTTATTAAGATATAATTGACATTTAATACTGTACCTTTAAGGTATATCTATCAATTTGATATATATTAGTACCACCATGGTGTCAGCTAACACCTCTATCAAGTCACATGATGATCATTTCTTTTTTGTGGTCAAGTCAATTAAAACCTAGTCTCTTAGACACTTTGAAGTTTAGAGTGCAATAATATTAACTAAAATCACCATGCAGTGCGTTAGATCTTCAGATCTTTTTCATCTTCTAGTTGTAAATTTGTAACCTTTAAAGACATCCCCGGAAACCCCAGCCCCTGATGATTACCTTCTGTGTGTCCTCTGTTTCTGTGAATTTGACTTTTTTGGATTTTACATGTAAGTGATACCTTTCTGTATTTGACACCCTCTGACTTATCTCATTTAGCACAATGCCCTCCAGGCCTCCTACAGAAAAAAACATAAACCAATGGAACAATAACTAGTGTTCATGGATCTAAACGTTAATTGACCTTGAATTCCATCCTCTTCTCTCCTGTCTGCTTTGCTTGTGTCTTGAAGTGAAAAGTGAAGGTCGCTCAGTCATATCTGACTCTTTGCGACCCCACGGACTGTAGCTCGCCAGGCTCTTCTGTCCATGGGGATTCTCCAGGGAAGAGTACTGGGTGGATAGTCATTCCCTTCTCCAGGGGATCTTTCCAACCCATGGATTGAACCCAGGTCTCCCACATTGCAGATGGATTCTTTACCATCTGGGTCATTTGTGTCTTAGGCATATCTTTTAACTGATGGAACAGTCCAGCCAGACTTGAAGGATTTATTTATTTATTTTGGTACAAGTCACATTTAGGAAGAAATAGTACAGATAAACCTATTTGTGAAGCATAAATGGAGACCCAGACCTAGAGAACAAACTTGGACATCAAGGGGGAAAGGAAGGAGTAAGTTGGGAGACATATATACACTACTATGCATAAAATAGATACAGCAGTGGGAGGAAAAAGAAGGACAGGGTCTTTGTAGGATATAAATTAACTTTAAAAATGCATTCCAATATACAGGAGGTCCAGACAAATATTTTAAGGATTTTTTAATCCTTAAAATTGTACAAAAGGTAATTGGATACTCTAGGCTCCAATAAAATAGCTTGTGGGTGGTACCTTGTAAAACCAGTAGAATAAAAGTAGCAGAGTGAAAAATGAAAAAAGTAGAAAAAAGAAGCAGAGTGAAATATGACTAAGTAACATGATAAAGCATATCAGCCAGTGGTCCCCACGTCCACGCTGCTGGTAGTCTCTACATTCAGACATCCTGACTTCCTGGGTATTGCTACGGATACCATCCATCGCCAGTCCTTCCACATGTGCTCAATGTCCCATCACCAAGTCAAGGGCATCGCTCGAGCCAGTCTCCCTTATCCCTTCTGCATAGTTGCCCATCATTCCCATCAGCATAGACACCTTCTGCTACTATCTCATCTTAAATATGGAGCAAAAATCAAAACACTCTCGTGACCTTATTCTCTCTAATAGATACCAGTTCTTTGCTCTTTGAAGTAAAATTACTTGAAAAAAAATTGTCTTTACTTTGTAGGTCTGACTCTTTCTCCTCTTTATCTCTTATGCAGGTTTTGCCCCATCCCTCATTCCTCCCATTGCACTCAGCACTAAAACTAATCCAGCTGTTAACTGAAAAGAAAAAAAAAATCACAACCTAAAATTTGAGAGCTAGGCTGTAGATGGAGGACAAAACTGAAGACATTAGCCTGGGACACAGCGTCTCACAAAGTTCTGAGAGCTTCTCTGAAGAGGCAAGGAGGAGGGAAGGGGCCAAGATATACGAGTTTTTACAACAAAGACCAGGTAGTCAGAATATCAAAAGATTAGTGGTGGTTTAGTTGCTAAGTCGTGTCCATCTCTTGCGACCCCATGGACTATAGCTCGCCAGGCTCTTCTGTCCATGGGATTTCCCAGGCAAGAATATTGGAGTGGGTTGCCACTACTTTCTCCAGGGGATCTTTTGGATCCAGGAATCAAACCTGGGGCTCCTGCATTGCAGGCGGATTTATTACTGACTGAGCTATGAGGAAAACCCATCAAAAGATTACTATTAATTAAAGAAAACCAGATATTTCAAGGAAAAGAATTTAGTGCTTTTCTGTGTATGGGAAGATGCAAGAGTCTGGGCGCACTGAAGTCATTCCTTTGATATAAGCCTCACTTTTCTGGGGCCAGTATCCTGGGCTCCTCACAGTGTACCACTGGGGGTTACTGCAGCAGCTGACTACTAGATGGGGGGTATCCGGCCTCCATTCTGAGTTCCTCCAGGGCTCACCATCTGGTGGTTGTAATGTGATGACTTGGTGGCTATAGCATGCTTTGTTTACTGACATGGCAGGCAATATTTCTCATTCACACAGTGACCACTTCTCAGTATGCATCCAGTTGAGTCCCTGCTCATGATTCTAGTCTTGAACTTGGTCCTTCTCTTCCACACTTAGCGCTCTTGTTTCTCTCATCCATTCTGATGGTTTTAAATCCCACTTGGGCATTTATGGTGATGAATTCTTCAAACTCAGTCCCAAATTCTGAACTTACACATCCAACTGTTAACTTGAAATTTCTGCTTGGATATCTAGTTGTCAGTGTTGTTCAGTTGCTAAGTCATATCTGACTCTTTGCGATCCCATAGACTACAGCATGCCAGGCTCCTCTGTCCTCTTTTATCTCCTAGAGTTTGCTCAAATTCATGTCCATTGAATCAGCAATGCTATTTAACCACCTCATCCTTTGCCACTCTCTTCTCTTTTTGCTTTTAATCTTTCCCAGCACCAGAGTCTTTTCTAATGAATCAAGTCTTCACATCAGGTGGCCAGAGTATTGGAGCTTCAGCCTCAGCATCAGTCCTTCCAATGACTATTCAGGGTTGATTTCCTTTAGGATTGTCAATGCATGCTATCATTGCCACGCCAGACCCTTGATCTCCCCTTCATGACTTACAGCTTCCCCATCTCGTAGATGGTAATTCTACCCTTCTGGTGCTCAGGCCAATTTTCTTGGAATCATTTAGACTTTTTCTCTCACATCCCAGATGTAAACCATTAGGGAAACCTTTTGATTCTGCCTTCAAAGTATACTCCTAGAATCTGTTTTTCCTCTGGTCCAGCCGTTTCGAGCCACCATGCCCTCCTGCCAGAAATATTATAATCACCTCCTAATTGGTCTCCTTGATTTTTCATTCATTTTATTTCGTAGCCTGTTCCCCTACAGGTTGTCCTCAACACAGCACTGCCAGAGTTTTAGTTGCTCGATCGAGTCCAACTCTTTGCAACCCCATGCACAGGCTCTTCTGTGCATGCCATTCTCCAGGCAAGAATATTGGAATGGGTTGCCATTTCCTTCTCCAGGGGATCTTCCTCACCCAGTGATCTCCTACAGTGCAGGCAGATTCTATACTCTCTGAGCCACCGCGGAAGACATAATTACTGCCAGAGGGATGCTGTGAAACATGCCATTTTTCACTGTTGAAAGCCCTTCAGTGGCTCCTCTACTTACATAGAGTAAAAGTCAAAGCCTTTACAATGTCCAAGATTCTAAGTAATCTGACTTCCCTAATACTTTTCTGATCTTATTTTTCTACTATTTTTCACTTGACTCCTCCAGCCTCACTGGCCTTGATGTTCCCAGACTTTCCAGGCAAGTTTATACCTTTGCCTTAAGTCTTCCCACTGCTTACAGGCACTAGGTGAAGGTATGCTACATTCCCCTCCCCTCCAAGACTTTGCACAAATATCAACTTCAAATAACTGTCTTGATCCACCTACTTAAAACTGCATGTTCTGGGGGCTTCCCTGGTGGCTCAGTGATAAAGAATCCACCTGCTAATGCAAAAGCATTGTTTTTTTTTAAATTTATTTATTTATTGGAGGATAACTACTTTACAACATTGTGATGGTTTTGCCATACATCAATATGAATTTGCCATAGGTATAATGTGTCCCTGTCATTCTGAACCCCCTCCAACCTCCCTTCTCACCCTGATCAGGGAAGCTCCCACATGCCAGGAACAACTAAACCCATGCACCACAACTATTGAGCCTGTACTCTAGAGCTCAGGAACCACAACTAGAGAAGCCCTTGTACCTAGACCCTGTGATCCTTAACAAGAAAAGTCACTGCAATGAGAAATCTGCCTACCCCAACTAGAGTGTAGTCCCTGTTCACTGCAACTAGAGAAAAGCCTGTGTAGCAATGAAGACCCAGTGCAGCCAAAACTAAGTAAATGAAAACAAAAAACAAAGCATTAAGACATAAAGACTCCTAGGGTAGGCTGAATAAAATCTCCCCAGAGAGTTCTTATTTTTCAGGGAGTTACACAATGGTCCTGTAGCAAAATGTTTGCTGTCTTCCAACACACTTTGCGGTATAGGATGACAAATTCAACAGCTTGTAGCTCATATAAAAGTAATGAGATGATTGGGGAGCACTTTGTACCTGTGAAGTGCTATCCAAATGCTGCATAATAAGGACATTCGGAGCCGGGCATCCTTTTAAGGGCAGCTACATTCCCTTTTGTCTCTCCCATCACATTAGTCTTGTGAAAAACGAAACATTAACTATCTACTGAGGAACAGGGTGTGCAGCCTACTGGTGGACCAGACAGAATGCCTTTCTAGAGGGTGGTGTGAGGCAGCCCCACTCTGTAATATGCAGGTCTGGAAGATTCAGATTCTTTTCTATCAGATTTCAATCTAGTGAAGTTTTTGACAATTTTCCACAACCAAACTGCTTCTAAATAACATGTTAATGCAAAATCCATTCTCTATAGTCTTTGTTTTTTCTTACATGTAAATGAAACTACCCATCATCTGAGATATCATAGCCAAAATGTGTGTGTATGTTTGTGTGTGTGTGTGTGTGTGTGTGTGTGTGTGTCTACCCACACTGAATGGCTTTTCTATGAATTAGCACACTTCTCTTTATATAGAGTCACCATCTTTGGAAGCTGAAGGGGTCTTTAGCAACTATTTCATTCAGTCCCCTCATTAAAAAAGTGAAAAAATTTCCCAGAGCTGTTAAATGACTTGTCTGAGGTTATACGATAAGTTAAAGGCAGTGTTGATGGGTAATCACCAACTGTCTTTTCAACCTGAAAACTTTTAAGGCCCTTTCTTATCAGGTCTTTTGAAAATGATACAAATTAACTGATGCACAAAACAGAAACAGACTCAAAGGCTTAGAGAACCAGGGGTGAGGAGTAGGAGAGAAGGGATATTTAGTGATTTGGGGATTGATAGATACACACAGCTATATTTAAAATGGATAATCAGCAAAGACCTACTGTACAGAGATGGAACTCTGTTCAACACTGTGTAGCAACCTAACTGGAAAAAAAAATTGCAGCAGAATAGATGCATGTATGTGAAATTGAAAGTTGCTCAGTCCTGTCAGACGCTTTGCAACCCCATGGACTATGTGGCCACAGAATTCTCCAAGCCAGAACACAGGAGTGGGTAGCCTTTCCTTTCTCTAGGAGACACATGCATATGCATAACTGAATCACTTTATTAAACATCTGAAACATACAACATTGTTAATCAACTATACCCCGATATAAAATACTAAGTTAAGAAAGAAAAAAATTCTGGCAGGGCAACCTGTGAGAATCTATTTGAAACAATGATTGTGTTAAAATAATAAGTTGGTGGTAGAAATTGGCTTGTGCTCAGATGTAGCAAAATGATGCAGGAGAGGACTGAGCATCCCACGCTCAGTAGACATGGATCACTGGAGTTCTGTTAGGTGGGCACTTTCCAACGTTCTTTCCAAACCTCTCATTATAAAAACGTAACTGTTGTTCTCAGATTGCATATTTGCATACGTTGGCTCCGTAGGATCTTGTTCCTGATTAAAGGGCCTGTTGCTGCCAATTCTCAGGGAAGGCGGCTGCGACTGAAGGCTTGATAATCATTTTTTATGCATCAAGGAAGGCACAAGAAGCTTCAAACCATAATCATTTCTATAAACATAGACAAGCCGTAAATTGTGACTGATACAAATTAAACTATGCTCCTCAGTAATTATATTTTAGAGATTGTGCACCACATACCCAAACACAATTTTAAACTCAGAAAACTGTAATTGCATGTTTAGCGCCTAGCACTCTTTGTAGGTTTTGCTCTGCATGAGTTATTCCAAGGAAATTGATTTCCTGGGCACGTCACCAGAAGGTTCATTAGGCCATCAGCATGTCCTTCCCCACATAACTATTCTTCTCATTATGTCAATCATATTTTTTCAGGAGGGGGAGGTAGATCTTTAAGCCATCATGATGAGGAGTAACCAAATTCTCCCAAATGTCTCTCTAATCTGTTGTCTTTATCGTCGCTTGTCAATAGCAGTGTTGAGCTCTTTCATATCTTCTTGTTGGAAGATTTTTACCACCTCTGGCTGGTCCCCATGTCTGCAGGCTCATCCTCTAAGTGTGCTCAGTCTCTCAGTTGTGTCCAGCTCTTTGTGATGCTGTGGACCGTAGAGCTCACCCGGCTGCTCTGCCCATGGAATTCTTCAGGGAAGAGCATTGGAGTGAGTTGCCATTTCTTACTCCAGGGACTGAACCCGAGTCTCTCCTGTTTTGGCAGGCAGATTCTTTACCGCTGCACCACTGGGAAGCCCTCCTCCTCTATAGCAGTTTTATAATAACGTCTACTGACTATGACCTTGAGTAACCAAATTACATCACAGCCACCCTTCCCCACCCCCCAACCTCCCCCCACACACACCAGACAAGGAAGTAAGTACTTAAGGATAGTCTTATCAACCTTATGGATATTGAAGGCTTTTAAAAAATTGGTAAGAGCATCAGGAACTTACACAGAGATGTCTGTGGTAGGTTCTGTGATAGAATCCAAGGATGTGTAGCATAGTTTAGGTTTCCTTAATCAGACCCCTAGACAAGGGTTAGGATACTGGGGGTTTATTTGGAAGATGGTCTCAGGAATCAAAAATGAAAAAAATGAGAGAGAGAGAAAGGAGGAAAGCCACATGGGGTTCAATACTGATTAGGTTATGGGCTGTGGGCCAGCAGGGCTCAGTCTTGCTGGTAGCACTCTGAGAACTTGGAAACCAAACCCTGAGCTGTCATGGCACTGGGTCATTTGTCCATAAACTTCATCTTCCACAGATTAAGAGGTTTTCCTGGTGATGTTACCATCTCCCCCTTTCCCTATTTCTGGATTGGTTGCTCTTTTGTTCTCTAAAGAAAATCATCTTGGTTACAGAAAAAGCTCTCAGGCTAAAAGTTACAAACTGGGATCCATACAATTACAGGTCCTTGACTTGGGAGGCTGCTCCCTAGAGGAAAACTCATCCTACAGCTGCAGGTGAGCTCAGGTGGGCTAAGCCTTGTGGTACAGGACACCAGCAGTGTTTGTTACAACAAAGAAACCATATTAAAGCATATGTCTTTCAGTCTTTGGTGAGCTTCCACTTATAACCTAAAAGGGAAAAGTTGAAGAAAATTCTCTCCTGATGCTTGACCCCAATTCTCCCCAATGAACTCTTGCTTGGTCATCCTTTTTTGCTAAACACACAGTGAGAGCACATAACTTGACCTTACCTGCATCACTGTTGCCCTGCATCATCAACTACATCTACTTTGCTTGTTTTTATAATGTTTCCACTCTACTCTGCACTTCATTCTCTAGCCATATTGAACTGCTCTATTGCCCAATTGGTTGGTCATCTCTAACTGTTTTGTCACCTCTCTTGCTGTTGTTTAGTCACTCGGTCATATCTGAGTCTATTATGACCCCGTGGACCATAGACTGCCAGGCTCCTCTGTTCATGGCAATTCTCCAGGAAAGAATACTAGAGTGGGTTGCCATGCCTCCTTCAGGAGATCATCCCAACCCAGGGATCAAACCCAGGTCTCCTATACTGCAAGCAGATTCTTTGCCATCTGAGCCACCAGGGAAGCCCAAGAATACTAGAGTGGGTAGCCTATCCCTTCTCCAGGGGATTTTCGCAACCCAGGAATCAAACCAGGGTCTCCTGCATTGCCGATGGATTCTTTACCAGGAAAGCCCCAAACATACCTAGAAATTGCCATTTGGAGAAAGATGTTTGCATACAATTTGGGGGTAAAGGAAGCCATCCAACAGAACCACGCCATAAACGACACCTAGAGGTGCAGACTTCCAGGCAACAATCCTCCTTAGCCCACAGCTTCTGCCTGCCTGTCAGTTCCAGGACCCTGGACACACTCTGCATTACACGGTCACTGCTAGCTGCAGAGTGTTTATTTAATACAAATGCAGAAAACACAGAGAGGACTCACATCTCTGATTGGAGGAGATGGATAGGGCTTCCAGAGGGAGGTCAGCAGTATGATCAAATATGATCAAATATGGAGACACCAGAAGGCAGGGGGCTGTGATGCAGGATAAATTTGTAGACGAGTGAAGAAGTCTGCCAAGGGAAACAATCCCTGAGAGGTCTGATTTTCTAGGTAGGCTGGAAACACATTATAGAGAGCCTTAAATGGTGGGCAAAGGCATTTGGACTGTGTTCTGTAGACTAGGATGAGTCATCAGGAAGAACGGCTACTTGTCTTCAGGACAAGGTCCAAACTCATGAGGATGTTGCGACGAGTATTCCGTGAACTAATACTTGGTTTTCTCTCCTTCTCTGCTTGTAGCACTTGATCAAAACCACTTTCCCTCTTGTTCACATCCACATACCCACCCATTCTGTGGATGACTTGGTGACTCATGTGTAATTACTTGAATTGTTTTTGCCCTCTCTGAGGAATCTGGTGATCACAGGTCAACCCTAGAATGGGGTGAGCGGACAAAAAAAAAAAAAAAAAGGATACAAGAGACATGAAGAAAATGTTAAAAGGTTGATGGTGGCTCAGCGGTAAAGAATTTGCCAGCAATACACGAAGGAGGCGGGGGTTCGATCCTTGGTTCGGGAAGATCCCCTGAAGAAGGTAATGGCAACCCACTCCAGTATTCTTGCCTGGGAAATCCCATGGAATGGTAGGCTACAGTCCACAGGAGTTGGATATGATTGAGCATGCATGCAGAACACCAAAGAGACAGGTTGGAAACTCTCTCCTCCTGGGGTGCAGGTTTTGGGGCTTTGTAATGCACCCATCTCTTTGCATCCTGCAGCACCCCAACCCAGCACAGGAAGAAACAGGAGGGACTGCGGGGACCCTGGCTCCGCTCTCAGAGGACAGTACCTGCTGCAAGGCTGTTAGCCGAGCTGGCACTCTCTGTGGAACAGATGAGCTTTTAAAAGATTCAAGTTTGGTTCAAAATTCACAACTCGTGAGTTCCAAATGGTTCTAAATTTGGCTGCCTGCATTTTTCCCTTGAGCCATGTGCCACCGAGCAAGACTTAGTGACTTCATCGAGTTAGAAAAACAAAGAGCCGTTACTGCCGCTCAGCAGAAATAAACTTGATGAGGACAAAGGGAGTGCATTGCCAATACGACAGCAACAGACCCTTAATTTTGTGCATTTTCCACTCAAACAGCTTTCTCTGGCATCAACAACAAAGCCATTCGCTGAAAGAACACAGCCAGTTACGGGCTTACTTACAAGCAAAGTGGCACTAAGTGAGTTATCTTTCAGCTTTGTTGAACAAGCAAATTATATAGTAAATTAAATCACATTTTACTGTTCAGTTGGTGTGGTGCAAATTAAGAAGTGCACTTTGATTCAACCTTGCTTCTCCTGCGTATTTCACAGCCTGGATGTTCCAGTGTCAATACAGGATCATTTAGCAGAGGACACTTGTCAATTTTTTGTTGTTGTTGTTATTGTTGTCGTTGTGGAGTTTACAAGTTCATGGAGAGCAGCCCACTCAGAATACTATTGGCCTGGAACCAAAATGGCATGCTTTATTTGGACAGAAGTTTTAGCCTCTGGTTGATTATTTAAGTGAATGATGTCTTCTTCCCTCTGTGTGTCTTGCAGCAAGTCTAACCAAAGTCTTCACACACTCAAATGCACTGTTGCTAAGTCTAAAGGATGATGAAAAGAGTCAATTCCAGGAGACAAGTAACTGATCTCCAGGGAAGGATGCTAGCTGGATTCCTTCTGGTAACTTGGTAGAAGGAAAAATGACTATTCCCTGAATTTGTCAGATGTGGGTCGCAGTCTTGGCCAACATATGAAGCCAAGAGAAAATGGGCATGTTAATTACCTTGAAGTACCGTTCCTTAAAGGAAGTTATGGATGTTGCAATTACTTATGCTCCAAAGTTAGTGCAAAGCAAATACTCAATAAATTCCATTTCGCTTCTTTTAT
This sequence comes from Antilocapra americana, assembly GCA_007570785.1. Classification (NCBI taxonomy): domain Eukaryota; kingdom Metazoa; phylum Chordata; class Mammalia; order Artiodactyla; family Antilocapridae; genus Antilocapra; species Antilocapra americana. Next base: position 850,715 of record ML660770.1, on the reverse strand, counting down.
CAGCTCTTAATAATGACTGCTTGAAGATTCAGAAACACCCACTGTGACTATCCTTCTTCTCAGAACAAAGTCTGCTACAGAAGGATAGGTGTAGTTCAGTTGGTGTTATAATGATAAACAGAAAAAAGAAAAAGATAACTGTAATTCCAGGCTTGTCAGCATGAGGCCTAATGACACTCTCTCTATATATTTTCAGTGAAAAAGTCACATGGGGCAGCCTACATTTTGGCATGTCTGACAAATGGGTCAGCGAAGATGGGAGTGTTAATTTATTTGAATGGATGTGTGGCAATGGTATTCTGCAAAAAATACTGCTGTGCTAGGATGCTCTGTCACAAAAATAAGAACGAACTAACAAAACCTCAGACACCCGCTAGGTACAGCCATATCCGCACGAGCTCTGTAGTCACTCTAATTCTTCTAAGTGTCCCAATTCTGGTGATCAGGGGAGACATTTAACCCTATCCTCGCCATTCTAAGTTTTGCAAACCATTTTCTTAGAGGTCAGTGCATGCTATTGACATTTGAACTTTTTCTTTACAAAGACGTTCTCTAATCGTCCTGAGTTTAGCCCTGTGTGAGTGCTAGTTGCTCAGTCATGTCAAACTCTTTGCTGCCCCCATGGACTGTAGGCTGCCAGGCTCCTCTGTCCATATAATTATCCAGGCAAGATTACTGGAATGGTTACCATTCCCTTCTCCAGGAGATCGTCTCAACCCAGGGATCGAATCCGGGTCTCCTGCATTGCAGGCAGATTCTTTACTGTCTGAGCCACCAGGGAAGCCTGGGGTTTAGCGTTAACTACTGTTAAAGGACATTGCTTTTTGCTTTCAGTTATTAATGTATTTTATTATCTTATACATTAATTTTTATCAGGAGAAAAGGTAAATAGAAGGAGAAGGAATCACCACTCTGGAGAACTGAGGAATATTATCTATTAAGTTGACTTTCCCTTTCAGCCTTTTTTGTGGTAATTTCTGTCTGCCTTTAACACATGAAGAGGTTTGACCAACAATACAGCAGGAACCAGGACTAAAAACCACAGTATGAAATGCTTCAAGAGAAGCAGAGTTTCTCAAGAATTGCATTCATTAACATCTCATATCTCATAATCAGATACCTTGGTGGTTTACCCTGATCTTGTCCTTCTGCAATTCTTTCTACAGAACACTCACCTCAACATGGTTGGGGTGTTGAAAGTAAATTCCATGAAACTCCATAGCCTGTTAATTCAATAACCTTCTCTGTGGCTCCTTGGAGAAAAGAAGAATGACTTGGCCTTAGCAACAGGAAGTTCGTTCAATGACAAGGCAAGTTTTGCTTTGTTTCTTCCACAGCAGGTAATAAAAAGGCCAAGAAGTCTTAGTTTCTCTGGTTGCAGTTTGAGGCTTTCTTTTGTTTTGTCTTGCGTCAGTACGATGTCTTTGTGGACATTAGAAGCCAGGCTCTTTGTCTTTTGTACACTACCTTTCTAACAAGTACACACACAGCCATATTGAGCAATATTGACAATGACAAGGAAGAACTCTGATGGCTGGGGCATTCAATATCTGAGATACATAGTTACTATTGAGTGAATGCTAAGTCACTTCGGTTGTTTCTGACTCTTTGCGACTCTATGAAGCACAGACCTCCAGGCTCCTCAGTCCATTGGATTCTCCAGGCAAGAACACCGGAGTGGGTTTTTGTGCCCTCCTCCAGGGGGTAGTTACAATTACTAATAGCAAAATATGAGAGAATGAGGATAAGTACGTCAGCTTAAACATAAGAAAATTGGGGCCAGAGAGGGTAAAATAATAATAACAACAACCAAAGCAAATTTAGTAAAAGTGGAGCACAGCTGGAAAGGGAACTCAGAACTTGTGACCCTGGCAGCTTCTCAGTGTGGTCATTGTACCAGTTCAGGATTTCATATTTTACTGTTTTCATTAACTCAGTTTTGTTTCATTGAATAAATACTGTATGCATGGAGCTTCATGCTCTCACTGGAAGTTATACTGCTTTTGCATTATAGTTACGAGTACAGGTGGGCTCCCCTGGTGGCTCAGATGGTAAAGAATCTGCCTTCAATGCAGGAGACCACGGTTTGATCCTTGGGTCTGGAAGATCCCCTGGAGAAGGGAATAGCAACCCACTCCAGTATTCTTGCCTGGAGAATTCCATGGATTGGGGAGCCTGGCGGACTACCGTCCATGGGGGTAGCAAAGAGTCTGACATGACCGAGTGACTAACACACACACTAGGAATACAGGACCTGCACACTGTAGCCAGAACGCATTCTTATTGTTTTAGTCCCTCAGTCATGTCTAACTCTTTGCAACCCCATGGATGGTAGCCCACCAGGCTCCTCTGTCCATAGGATTCCCCAGGCAAGAATACTGAGATGTAGGTTGCTATTCCCTTCTCCAGGGGATCATCCTGACCCAGGAATTGAACCCCCATCTCCTGCATGGCAGGCAGAGCCTTTACTACAGGGCCATCAGGAAAACGCTGGTGTAAAAGTAACCAGAATATGACTTACTTTTCCCATATTCATCTCTCCCAGGTTGAATCACAGTAACATGACTGCAGTACATGGGGTCACAAAGAGTTGAAAAGGATTTAGTGATTGAAAAACAAGAAGCAATAGAAAGATGATTACTCTCCCATTCTCCCTGACCCATGCAAGGGTTCAGCAAGAAGGCAGAGCTCTGCAAACAAGGAAAAGGGCCCTCCCCAGGAATCAACTTGACTGGTACCTTGATCTTGGACTTCCCAGCCTCCAGAACTATGAAGAAGAACTGTTTTGTTTTTTAAGCCACTCAGTCTATGATATTTTTGTTAGAGCAGACTGAGCTAAGACACTGAGTTTGCCATAATTAACACAGAGGCCACATGCAAGTGTTGTAAAGGCTGCTAATGAGCTGATACTTTGGTATATTTTCTATTACAAGTCCGTGATATGTCTTTTACCATCCTTTTATCTCCAAACCTCTGCTAATGAGAGAGCTGAAGCTCAGAGAGGTAAAACACATGGAATCAGTTTCCATAGGAATACATGACTGATCTGATCTTTCAGTCTACATCTCCCTGACTCCAAAACTCTCCTATGTCTGGATGCATATTTGGTAATTAATTTATCCACTTATTCAAACTCTATGCCAGCCACATTTACACAAATTTTTTTGTTCTTGTATCTCATTATCAAACAGAAGAAAGTAATTAAGGAAAGTAATCAAAAAAACAAATTTGCCTGGGTCTGGGGGCTTCCCAAGGATCTGAATACTGTTTGCTAAAGCCAGGAAAGTCCCAGACAAACTAGATGATAATTAGGAAAATGAGGAGAAATGAGGGAAGTAGAAAGATCTAAATGTCTCAGACCAGAAGGGACCTAGCGTTCTTTATTATATAATGCAGCATAAACTAAATTTTATCTTAAAGGGCTTAAGGAGACTTCACAATATTATCTGTACTATATTCATAACTGAGCATTCATCAAACTCAGAAAGAGGAAATTGTTTCTTTCTCAAGGGGAAAAGTCTAATTTATTGCCATGGGTGCTCCATGGATGGAGCACCAAAGAATTGATGCTTTCACACTGATTCTGGAGAAGACCCCTGAGAGTCCCTTGTGCTGCAAGGAGATCAAACCAGTCGATCCTAAAGGAAACCAACCCTGAAAATTCACTGGAAGGACTGATGCTAAAGCTGAAGCTCCAATACTTTGGTCACGTGATGGGAAGAGCTGAAAAAGACCCTGAAACTAGAAAAGATTGAAGGCAAAAGGAGAATGGAATGACAGAGGATGAGACGATTAGATAGCATCACTGACTCAAAGAACATGAATTTAAGCAAACTCCAAGAGACAGTGGAGGATAGAGGAGCCTGGAATGCCACCATCTATGGGGTCACAAAGAGTTGGACATAACTGAGCAACTAAACAGCAGCAACCAATGCTGTTAACTGTGACAGAGGAAGGACTTCCCTTCCTTATTCCAATCCTGAGTCTACCTAGCAACTTTGAGGTATAAGAATGTAGAAATAGGAGACTTCCCTAGGGGTTCAGAGGTTGAGAATCTCCCTTACAATGCAGGAGACATGGGTTAAGTCTCTGGTAGGGACCTAAGATACCACATACCTTGAGACAACTGTCACATCGCACCTACTCAGCTGTGTGCTCTGGAGCCTGAAAACTGCAACAAAAGATCCTGTATGCCACAACAAAGACCTGACACTGCCCAAATAAAATAAACCTGAAAGAATCTTAAATATAGGATGCCAAGATGAATGGAACGTGCCATTGTTGAGGAACTCTAGAGATTAAAAAATGAGAGGAGAGCTGATTAATAACAATGTTTCAAGGTATTTAAAAAGAATTTCTACTATTCTTCTTTCATTCAATCCATATTGCTTTTCTAAACCTTATGAGCTTAGTGTTATGAACATATCCCATCTCAAGAGCAGACTGAGGGATACCAGAATAAGATGAATAATTATGAAGTAAAGGGGTAGGTGGGCTTCCCAGGTGGCATTATTAGTAAAGAACCTACCTGCCAATGCAGGAGATGAAGGAAATGTGGGTTTGATCCCAGGGTCGGGAAGATCCCCTGGAGGAGGACGTGGCAATCCCCTCCAGTATTTTTGCCTGGAGAATCCCATGGACAGAGGAGCCTGGTGTGCTATAGTCCATAGAGTTGCAAGCAGTCGAACGTGACTGAACCAACTTAGCATGCACGCATGCAAAGTGATAGGCGCTAAAACAAAACCAGTGTTTATGGAGTCACCACCATAGTCACAGCTCTGGATATTACATAATATGCAGTCTAACACTGATCCTCAAGGAATTAAAGTTAGTTGGGAAAAAAGTCTTAATTTTCTTGTATAACAGAGTGTATGAAACAGATAATGGCACAGTGGCATGCAAACATAAATTAAGAATATATCAAAGTTCAGGTCTTGTGTGTGAAAAAACATATATCACACCACATGTGTATGAGTATGTGTGTATCTTCTATTGAATGCATATTCTGTTACATAATAAAAATGTCACTCAAACCAGCTCATCCAGTAAAGAAGTAAATCATTTCATACAGGAAGCCTAGAAAGTGAGAAGATTCCAAACTTGAAAGTCCAGGACCCACTCATGATTCTCTCAAGATTCATCCTGCTCTTATGTCTCTTTGGTCCTTAAGTTTGCTTCCAGAAAAGAAACCCTGGGGTTGGAAAAACCCGTTTTATATGAGGAGGTTTCTGGAAAACCTGTTCAATCTTTACCATAGAAAAAGACATTATTTTTTATTTCATTGGCCAGTAAACAAAGCTACTCCAGATGGAGACACTATTTCCCTTCCAAGGTTACTTTTATACAATATCCTTGAAAAGATAATCTGAAACAGAAATACCATTCATGTCTTTGTTCAGATGTTCAGAAATGTGAGAAACCCAGGGACAATGCCAGCTCCAATAAATTAGATCTTCCTGCACCATGACTTGTGAATCATACATATTTACTTGTGGAAATCCAATAACCCAATGGCAAGTTCATGTCCTCCAACCTTGTGTAGTGCAACACATAGGTAGCTTGATTTTGGTTAGTGATCAGAAACGTTTTCCCAGGGCCCTTGAGATGTAGCTCTTTAAATATTTTTTACAAAGATACAAATGAACTTCTTTGCAAAAGAGAAACATTACCACAGACACAGAACACAAATTTGTGGTTACCAAAGGAGGAAGGAGGGGAGGGATATATTAATATATTAATATTAGGAGACTGGGATTAACATAAACATACTACTACATCTAAAATAGATAACCAGGAGCACTTACTGCATAGCACAGGGAACTATATTCAATAGTTTATAATAGCTTACCAGGGAAAAGAATATGTAAAAGAATATATATATATATGTATCATACATATTTATCTATCTTAATCACTGGGCTATATATCTGAAACTAACACAACATAGAAAATCGACTATACTTCAGTAAAAGAATATGTTTTTCCTTTATATTTTTTCTATAAAATGTATTTATCAAAACCTTGAAGCATGAATTTACGATGCTGTCCTCAACATACTGCATTCAAAGAGCTAAAGACTCACTACGATGACTATGTTGATGCTTGGCCTGGCTCACAGTTGGGGTCTACTGGGTGAATGAACGAACAAGTGAATGAAAGGATGACTAACTCACAACTGAATCTAAGTCAGTGTTTTGCTTCAGATTAAACTTTTTCAGGCTACCTTTATCCATTATATCATGGATTTTAAAATCAATTGTTTTTAGTAAATTTAGACATTTTAGTGATTTTAAATTTAGTGAATTTAGTAGTTAAGCAAATTGAGTAATGTGATGTTAGTATAAACAAAGCAATGTAAAAATGTACACCCGGATTAGCTTTAGTCTATACTTAGTGGCAGTTAAATTCCTTTGGAACTGGATCAGGAACCAAGAGTACACAATAGCTGCTAACAAGTCATTTGGTATCAAAATCTATATAAGAGCATCCATTAATCGGCATGAAACATGTTAGAAGTAAATTTTCATTGGTGAAATGAGTAGTGTTCAAAATATAAAATGGCCTAGAAAAGCATTAGTGTCTTTGCATCAGTGAGGGATAGAATTCCAGCAATTTCATGGCCAATCCACCTTCATGGTGTCTATAACTAGAGTCGCCTTTATTTTCTTGGGCTCCAAAATCACTACAGGTGGTGACTGCAGCCATGAAATTAAAAAGCGCTTGTTCCTTGGAAGAAAAGCTATGATAAACCTAGACAGCATAAAAAACAGAGTCATTGTTTTACCAACAAAGGTCCGTATAGTCAAAGCTATGGTTTTTCCAGTACTCATGTATGGATGTGAGAGTTGGACTATAAAGAAAGCTGAGCACTGAAGAATGATGCTTTTGAACTGTGGTGTTGGAGAAGACTCTTGAGAGTCCCTTGAACTACAAGGAAATCAAACCAGTCAATCCTAAAGAAAATCAGTCCTGAATTTTCATTGGAAGGACTGATGCTGAAGCTGAAGCTCCAAAACTTTGGCTACCAATGCGAAGAAATGACTCATTGGAAAAGAATCCTGATGCTGGGAAATGTTGAAGGCAGGAGGAGAAGATGATGACAGAGGATGAGATGGTTGGATGGCATCACTGACTCAATGGACAGGAGTTTGAGCAAGATCAATGTGTCGGTGATGGACAGGAAGGCCTGGTGTGTGCTGCAGTACATGGAGCCATAAAGGGTCGGACTTGACTGAGTGACTGAACTGAACTGAGCTTGCTTGATCTGGCCAGAGAGATGACTTAACCCTCTTTCAAATTATTGATGCATTAACCTGCAAAGTGAAAGGTGAAAGCATTAGCTGGTCAGTCATATCTGACTCTTTGCGATCGTGTGGACTGTAGCCCACCAGGCTACTCTGTCCAAGGAATTCTCCAGGCAAGCACAGTGAAGGGAGTTGCCATTTCCCTCTCCAGCAGATCTTCCCAACCCGGAACTGAACCTGTGAATTCTTTAACATTGAGCCACCAGGGAAACCCACTAATGAATTATTTAATGTTTAAAAGAAATTTGACCTAAACTTTGGTTCTATTGTCACATATTTTATTTTCAGGTTATTAGGAAGAGGATGTATAGCTGACACACTTTTCTAACTGCCGAGGGGAGGGGTACTGCTATTTTGAAACTTTAAATATTTAGCAATATTTACCAAAGAATCTCTAGGACAATCACTAAATGGACCATTTGCAACACATCTGTCTGAAGTCTGTCTCAGTCATTCATATGACATGTGCCAAAGCCGTTCCATGTGCTACTCATTTTGTATTCACAGGCTTAGGGAAGACTGCCCTTTAACCATCATCATGGACGTGTTTCTATAATGTTCTGCCATGAACATTATGTTTGCTGCTAGGCACCTGAAGAAAGCTTTCTACTTACTCTCCCAAGTTCCTCTCTCTGGGTTACTTTACTTTCTTGGTCTTTCATAGATGTGAATTCATTTGTTTGTTCTCCAAATATTTTAATGCCCAAAATAAGATATAAATACATGTTAGGTAATAGGATAATTGATGACTCCACAGTGATAAGTAAGATGTATTTTTAAGACCCATGCATGCACATACAGACAGAAAGAAGAACAGAAATTGCACTGGGGAGTTAGAGAAAAAAAAATTCAGAAAAGTCAGTAATTACCCAACAGTTTGCTTGCAAGAGAATTTATGTCCTTGTTTTCATCAGAAAAAAAAAAAAAATTCCCCCCTTGAGAAAGTGACCATCCACCTCCACCCCTTAATCTGGCATTGTCCTGAAATTTGTGTAACATGCTAAAGATGACTCAGGAAGCCTCAAGGACTATCCTATAACTTTAACATACTTGTTCATTTCACAGGTGCTGAATCAAATCATTTTCCAGTTTAAAAGTTAAGTTCAGCAAACTATTATTTTCTAGAGAGACACTAAGAGCATAACAAGATTTTAAAACAGAGACAAAACCAGTTTGCCAGCAGCCCCCTAGGGCTGGGAATGCATGTTAGCATCGCTGCCCCACCTACACACCCCAGAGGCCCCATGACCTAGTTTGGAAATTGCATCCCCTCTCTTGGTCTCTCTGTAGTCCTGATCTTCCTCTTGGGGGCCTGATTTCCTCTCTCAGGCTTGTTCTGACTGCTGGGCATCCAAAACTGAGCTGGGGAGGAAGGAAGAAAATCTGTGTGGCTATTCCATTGGAGGATGTGAATGCAAGAGTCACCCGTGTTTCTTTCTCTCTTTTTTTTTGTCTGTACTGGATCTTCATTACAGTGTACACAGGTTTCTCTTGTTGAGGATCGTGGTTTCTATTTATTTATTTATTTTTTTTACTTGCAAACCAATTTTAATTTTATTTTAAAAATTTGTTTATTTTTAATTGGGGGATATTTGCTATATGATATTGTGTTGGTTTCTCTCATATATCAACATGAATCAGCAGCCATAGGTGTATGTATGTCCCCTCCCTCTTGAACCTCCCTTCTACCTCCCATCCCATCCCACCCCTCTAGGCTATCACAGAGTACCAGATTTGAGCTCCCTGCATCATACCGTAAATGTCCACTGGCTAATTTTACATATGGTAATGAATACATTTCAGTGCTACTCTCTCAGTTCGTCCCATCCTCTCCTCCCCATTCCCAACCTGCATCCATAAGTCTGTTCCTTTTATCTGCATCTTCATTGCTGTGCAAATAGCTTTATCAGTACCATTTTCCTAGATTCCATATATACTTGTTAGCATACAATATTTTTCTTTATATATCTGGCTTATTTCACTCTGTATAATAAGCTCTAGGTTCATCCATGTTATTAGAACTGAGTCAAATGTGTTCCTTTTTTATGGCTGAATAACATTCCATTGTGCACATGTACCACAATTTCTTTATCCATTCATCTGTTGATGAACACCCAATCAAAAAGTGGGCAGAAGACCTAAATAGACATTTCTCCATGAGCTCAGAGTTGGAGCATATAGGCTATCTATGTGGCTGTGGGTTTAGTGGTGGCATGTGGAATGTTAGTTCCCTGACCAGAAATCAAACCCTAGTCCTCTGCATTTGAAGGTAGAGTTTTAATCACTAGGGCTTCCCAGGTGGCATTAGTGGTAAGGCACCCTTCTGCCAATGCAGGAGACATAAGAGATGTGGATTCAATCCCTGGGTTGGGAAGATTCCCTGGAGAAGGGCACGGTAACCCACTCCAGTATTCTTGCCTGGAGAAACCCATGGACAGAGGAGGCTGGCCAGTTACAGTTCATGGGGTTGCAAAGAGTTGGACACGACTGAGTGACTAACACTTTTAACCACTGGACCATGAGAAAGGTCCCCAGGAGCCAGTTTTCTTCAAGAACTCCTTGATATATAAAAGGTCAAATGGGTGGCTGTTATTTTCTGCAGGAGATTCCAAATCTACATCTGTCATTCATCTCCTCCTCTTGTGAAATGATGAGAATCTGTGCATTAATTTATTTTACCAATCTTTGCTGAGCACTCAGATGCTAGATTTTATGGCTTTTAGGCTCAACCAATAAACACATATACACTTGAAAGATCCAATCATCCTATTTTTGGTTTAAGATGGCAGTCTGAGGGAATATTTATTTCTTTTGCCTCTTTCGAAATTTAGTATCAACAGCAAGATAAATTGAGAAATCTGACTTCAATAAAAGAAGTGATCCCTACTCCATCTCTTATGAAGAACGTGTGCCCAACATAGAAACATGCAGACACGCTGTTACTGAGAGTAGCCTCCTCAGGCTCTGGGCAGAGTGTTGATTTCATTCCATATTCACGTCACAGTCCTGAAAGGTTTGCCCAATGAACTTATAATTAGATTAATGAGATAGAGAATCAGGAAACCAAAAGAGAAATTGGGCTTCTTAGGTGGCACTAGTGGTAAAGAACCCACCTGCCAATGTAGGAGACTCGGGTTCGATCGCTGGGTCAGGATGAACCCCTGGAGGAGGAAATGGCAACCCACTCCAGTATTCTTTCCTGGGGAATCCCATGGACAGAGGTGCTTGGCAGGCTACAGTCCAGAGGGTCACAAAGAGTCAGACATAACCGAAGTGACTTAGCAAATGAAAAATAGGCTTCCAGAATGGCTCGTCAGGTAAAGACCTCCAATGTCAGAGACAGGGGAGATGTGGGTTTGGTCCCTGGGTTGGGAAGGTCCCCTGGAGAAGGAAATGGCAACCTACTCCAGTATTCTTGCTTGAAAAATCCCATGAATGGGAGCCTGGTGGGCCACAGCCCAGAGGGTTGCGAAGAGCCAGACACAACTGAATGCCTTTACCATACTTTCTTTTGGGCTTTCTAGGTGGCGCTAGGGCTAAAAAAAAAAAAAAATCCTCCGGCCATTGCAGGATACAAAAGAGAGGCAAGTTCAATCCCTGGGTCGGGGAGATCCCCTAGGGGAAGGAATGGTACCTCACTTCTTGCCTGGAAAATTGCATGGGCAGAGGAGCCACTGAACACAAAGGAGAAACAACGGAAACTATAGTAACTGAAATTGAATCTTATTGGTCTATAAGAGGTACTTTGGAAGGTGGAAAACACACCCATACCCACACCCAAACACAGAGACTGCCATATACCTACACATATACATCCACATCCACAGATCAACATCATTATTGTTTAAGACCTCCAAGGGTAGATGAGTTATCGACTGTCTAGTACACACTTGTGTTTATTTAAAGCTCTCTTTTTCTCACTCTCTCTTTTGACCTCTCCACTAGGCTTGTGGGATCTTAGTTTCCTGACCAAGGATTGAACCCAAGTCCTTGGCAGTGAGCACAGAGTCTTAACCACTAGATCACCAGAGAATTTTCAAAACTCTTAATCTAACAATGGTTTTATATGCTTAAATGATTAACAAAAAGAGAATATTGCTATGGTCTGACTGTTTGAGATCCCTCTACTCTCAGTTCTGATGTTGAAATCCCAACAGAGCCTTTCGGATATGCTTAAGTCATGAGGGTAGAGATTGGTAGATGGGAGTAGGGCTCTTGCAAAAGAGGCTGCACAGAGTTCCCTAGGCTTTGCCACCATGTATGGTCTCAAGAAGTCTGGGACCAGGTAGAATCATCCTGCACCATTGTGCTGCCTCTCTGATCTCAGACTTCCAGCCTCCAGATTCTGAGAAGTAATGTACACTGTTTATAAGCCTCTTAGTTTATTGTATTTTGTTATGGCAGTCCAAATGGACTAAAACAAATACAAGACACTATTTGTTGCTGTTTAATTGCTTAGTCACGTCCTGAGTCGTGGCTTTTAAAAGTCAATGCTTGTTTTGATCGAGTATCATGTTCAGCATTTATTTCACCACAGAATCATCCTCTGTGGCAGACGTAACAGTTGTTTCTATTGTTGTTCAGTCAGTAAGTCTTGACCTACTCTTTGTGACTCCATGTACTGCAGCATGCCAGGTTTCCCTGTTCTTCACTATCTTCTAGAATTTGCTCAAAATCATGTCCATTGATTCATGATCCTATACAACCATTTCATTTCCTGCCTCCCCCTTCTCCTGTTGTCTTCAATCTTTCTTTGCATCAAGGTCTTTTCCAATGAGTTGGCTCTTTACATTAGATGGCCAAAATACTGGAGTTTCAGCTTCAGCAACAGTCCTTCCAATGAATATTCATAACAGATTTCCTTTAGGATGGACTGGTTTGATCTCCTTGCAGTACAAGGGACTCTCAAGTGTCTTCTCTACGACCACAATTTGAAAGCACTAATTCTTCAGTACTTAGCTTTCTTTATGGTCAACTCTTACATCCATACATGATGATTGGAAAAACCATAACTTTGACTATATAGATGGCATGGTTCATAGCTTCATTGAGTTATGTAAGCCTCTTTGCCACAACAAGGCTGTGATCCATGAAAGGAGAGACAGATTATTTGTATCCCAGAAAGCTTAAAATGTTTACGATCTCTATCTTAAAACAGCTAACTCCTAACCAATTAGCCAAGGCATATGGATGGAGGTAAGTTTGGACTAAATGAGAGGAAAAGGAGCAATAATTCTATATTCTCAAAACAAAAAGTTGTAATTAGGGGATTTTTATTGGATGAATGAATATGACTAGGAACTCAAATAGGCTTAAGGAAATTACCTAAAATGAAGTGGAAAACATCATGTTAAATATTAGTAGAAACATTACAGACAAGGAACTTAAGCAAAAATTAGCAAGTACATAATTATAATAATTAATATTATTTAGCACAATCTTACATTTACTAATTCATATAGTTCTCACAACCTTATGAAGTTAATACTAATATATTATTTTATTAATATGATATTATATTATTATAATATTGTCAGATAAAGGAAACTGAGGTTAAAAAGTTTTCCAAAGTCACATGTTCAGTAAGTAGAGAAGCATGGGTGTGACCTCATTCCTTGAATCACTCTGGGATACTGTCTTAGAACAAGAAAACTATTCAAATATAGACCAGAATGAAAAAATCTATTTAAAATGAAAGATTATAATCTACACATTGGAAAGGACCTCAGTATCCTAGAACTGGATTAGGGGATACTGTGTAAACAGAAAGATTATGTAGCCCACAAGGTCAGATCATCTGGCTGACCTCAATCTTTTCAACAATTTTTAGGCTAGTAGACTAGGTAGACCGAGTATAACAAATAAAGAGAAGAGATTGAAACCTCATAATTTTTCAAGTATGAAGGCAACAGACTGCAATCTCAATCAGAAGAAAAAGCCCAGAATATAATACCTATTTCTCCTTGTTGAAAAATACTGAATGACAAGAACTGGTCCATCAGGAGACATACTACAATGAAGAACTCTCCAAAGAAGATCACGTGGTGGTGCTCTGATAGTGAAATCAAATTATTCTGAATAGAAAACCCTTCCTAAACAAAGTGAGGATGTTGAACATAAGAAAACACGTAAATAGTTTAGACTTCATTAATGTAAAAATAAAAGATAACAGAATCCAGAAGATTTTGTTCTTATAAGGGGTAGGAGAAATTTTATATTAAAACAGTAAAACTACCATGTCTGTTTGCTCGGGCTTCTGTAACAACGTATCGCACACTATTTGGCCTGAACAGTAGAAAGTTATTTTCTCACAATTCTAGAGGCAGGAAGTTCAAAATTAAGGTGTTGGCAAGTTTGATTTCTTCTGAGGCCTCTCTCCGTGGCTTACAGATGGCAACCTTCTCACTGTGTCTTCAGCTGATATCTCCTCTGTGTATGCATCCCCCCTGGTGTGGTCAAATTTCCTCTTCTTAGAAAAACACAGTCGACTTGAATTAGGGTCCACCATAAAGGCTTCATTTGAAAGTAATCACCTCTTTAAGAGTCTTTTCTCCAAATATTATATTCTGAGGTACTAGGGATTAGAGTTTCAATGTATGAATTTTAAGTTGACACAATATACCCCATAACAAACTATTTTTTTATGATATGTATTCTTAAATATATAGTATACAATGCATATCTCTTATTATGTATATATCATAATTTATGATATATGTGTGTATGTGTGGAGGGAGGGCTTTCCAGGTGGCTCAGTGGTAAGCAATCCTCCTGCTAATGCAGAAGATTCAGGAGACACAAGTTTGATTCCTGGATTGAGAAGATTCCCTGGAGGAGAAAATGGCAACCCTCTCTAGTAATCTTGCCTGGAAAATCCCATTGACAGAGAAACCTGGTGGGCTGCAGCCTGTGGGGTCATAAAGAATAGGATACAATTAAGCAACTGAGTACACACACACATGTGTATTTAAAAGTGTTATGTCCTAAGCACTGTAAATACGTATCATGCAAAAAAACCTTTTTGAAATATAAGAATTCCTTTAGCTTATTGAATTTATTTAAATCTACAAAACATAGGTAAATTTAAAATAAAAATTTTATTGGAATATTACTACGTGATACATGTGTATTTTTTATAAAGTTACAAAATCTTATAAAACTTTGTTTTATAACAAAATTGTTGCCACAAATAAGTAGAGAGAGAAGCTAAAATGATATTTAGTAATAGTTGATAGAAGTTACTTCTGAGGTTTTTATATGTGTGTTAACTGAGATATTTTTGTTTGTCACTTCCACAGCATTTGCTTAAATTTTCATTCTGAGGAATATGGCATTATAACAAAAGCAATGAAGTTAATTAAGAATGATTAGAGCATCCTAAGAGGTATATTAAGGGCATAACCTATTGAGAAAGCAAAAATAAAGAAATGACTGTTTTCCTTGGAAAGTCAGGAGGGCTTATTTGTGGAAATTAATTTAATTGGATTTTAAAGACTGAGTATGAATTGTCCACATAAACAACAAAGGATGAAATCTTAAGCTAAATGATGCCACTTTTCTAGGCCAAAAAGTTCTTGAAGATACATGCTTTTCAGGATATGGGTGACCTGTTAAGCATATTCAGAAGAATAGAATAAGATGATAGTAGAAAGCTTGCATATTCGATCTTAATGAGTTTAAATTTTCAAATGATCATAATGGAAACCTCGATGAAAGGTTTTAAAGACAGGGATACCAATTTTTAAAAAATAATGGAGCAGATAATAAATATTTTAAGTCTCCCTTTAATCTCCATCTCAGTTACTTAATTCTGCCACTGCAGCATGCAACAGATACGAACTTCACCTAAATAAATAGGCATGGCTGTGTCATCAAAAACTCTCATCAAACTAAAAGCTACAGCAGTGTCACTAGTCTTGGGATCATAGTTTGTCAAGGACTGGGAGCCAAGAAAGGGGTGACATAGTTAAAGTTGTGTTTTAAATATGTTATGCTGGAAGCCGATGAGGAGGACAAATTTAAGGAGAAACTGGAGGTTCCAAATGTAGAAGTTAGTTCAATTAATTTCTGTTCATTCAATCATGTCTGACTCTCTGGAACCCCATGGATTACAGCACACCATGCTTCCCTGTCAGTCACCAACTCGAGGAGCTTGCTCAAACTCATGTCCATTGAGTCAGCTCCTGGAGTTTACTCAAACTCATGTCCATTGAATCAGTGATGCCATCCAACCATCTCATCCTCTATCACCCTCTTCTCCTCCTGCCTTCAATCTTCCCCAACATCAGGGTCTTTTCCAATGAGTCAATTCTTTGCATTAGGTGGCCAAAGTATTGGAGTTTCAGCTTCAGCATCAGTCCTTCCAATGAAAATTCAGGACTGATTTCCTTTAGGATTGACTGGTTGGATCCCCTTGCAGTTCAAGGGACTCTCAAGAGTCTTCTCCAACATCACAGTTCAAAAGCATCAATTCCTCAGCACTCAGCATTCTTTATGCTCCAACTCTTACATCCATATATTACTACTGGAAAAATCATAGTTTCGACTAGATGGACCTTTGCTGGCACATTAATGTCTCTGCTTTTTAATATGCTGTCTAGGTTGGTCATAACTTTTCTTCCAAGGAGTAAGTGTCTTTTAAATTCATGGCTGCAGTCATCATCTGCAGTGATTTTGGATCCTAAGAAAATAATCTAGCATTGTTTCCATTGTTCCCCCATCTATTTGTCATGAAGAACAGATGCCATGATATTCATTTTTTGATGTAGCCAGTTTTTTCAAGCTCTTTCACCTTCATCAAGAGGCTCTTTAATTCTTCTTCACTTTCTGCCATAAGGGTGATGCCATCTGCATATCTGAGGTGAGTGATATTTCTCCCAGCAATCTTGATTCCAGCTTGTGCTTCATCCAGCCTGGCATTTTGCATGATGCATTGGGCTTCTCTGGTGGCTCAGATGGTGAAGAGTCCACCCGCAATGTGGGAGATCTCCCTGGGTTGGGAAGATCCCCTGGAGAAAGGAAAGACTACCCACTCCAGTATTAGGGCCTGGAGAATTGCATGGACTGTATAGTCCATGGAGTTGCAAAGAATCAGACATGACTGAGTGATTTTCACTTTATTCTGCCTAGAAGTTAAATAAGCAGGGTCACAATATATAGCCTTGACTTACTCCTTTCCTAATGTGGAACCAGTTCATTGATCTGTGTCCTGCTCTAACTGTTGCTTCTTGACCTGCATGCAGATTTCTCAAGAGACAGGAAAGATGGTCTGGTATTCCCCATATCTTTAAGAATTTTCCACAGTTGATCATGATCCACATAGTCAAAGGCTTTATCATAGTGAATTAAACAGAAGTAGATGTTTTTCTGGAATTCTCTTGTTTTTTTCTATGATCCAAGGGATGTTGGCAATTTGATCTCTGGTTCCTCTGCCTTTTCTAAATCTAGCTTGAATATCTGGAAGTTCACCATTCACATACTGTTGAAACCTAGTTTGGAGAATTTTGAGCATTACTTTGCTAGCATGTGAAATGAGTGCAATTGTGTGATAGTTTGAACATTCTTTGGCATTGCAAGGGGATTCATTTCTTTGGGATTGGAATGAAAACTGACATTTTCCAGTCCTGTGGCCACTGTTGAGTTTTCCAAATTTGCTGGCATATTGAGTGCAGCACTTTCACAGCATCATCTTTTAGGATTTGAAATAGTTCAGCTGGAATTCCATCACCTCCACTAGCTTTGTTTGTGGTGATGCTTCTTAAGGTCCTCTTGACTTCACATTCCAGAATGTCTGGCTCTCAGTGAATGATCACACCATCATGGTTATCTGGGTCATTAAGACCTTTTTTGTATAGGTCTTCTTTATATTCTTGCCACTTCTGAATATCTTCTGCTTCTTTTAAGTCCAAACCGTTTCTGTCCTTTATTGTGCCCATCTTTGCATGAAATGTTCCCTTGGTATTCCTAATTTTCTTGAGAAGATCTCTAGTCTTTTGCATTCAATTGTTTTCCTCTATTTCTTTGTGCTGATAACTTAAGAAATCTTTCTTATCTCTCCTTGCTATTCTTTGAAACTCTGCATTCAAATGGGTATATCTTTCCTTTTCTCCTTTGCCTTTTGCTTCTCTTCTTTTCTCAGCTCTTTGCAGTTTGTTAGGACCATATATTAATATATATCCTCATTCAAGTTCTCAACCTAGGTCATTGCCATTTAAAACATGTATTTTTCTCCCTGCTTAGATTTGAGGTCTTCCAGATCATGTACTCAATCACACTCATTCAGTGTGCTCTTATTTGGGGGGTTGTGCTTGAAAGATGCTCATGAATATTTCTATATTTAATTGATAAGTAAATGAATCAGTGAATTGATTATTGATTGGATAAATAGAGAAGAGGGCAAGACATTTTGTAGCCCAGTTTTTCTTATCTGACTTTTATCATTTTAGTCATTTCAAAGTACCACTTATATTTATGTAATACTTTATTTAAATTGTTCTCTTTTAAACAATTCTAGATTATTTAATTAAAGCAAATTTTAAGATACTACAATACCTAGAAAACCAGTATTGCTTGCTGTACTTGGAAAACAAAAATGTTTATATAGATGTAAAATGTCTCTTCCACTCTTAAATTAATCATCTGTATGGCACCCGACTCCAGTGTTCTTGCCTGGAGAATCCCATGGACAAAGGAGCCTGGTGGGCTGCAGTCCCTGGGGTCACAAAGAGTCGGACACGACTGAGCGGCTAACACACATTGTCATCTCAAAATATTTTTTAGGATATATGCACTCAAATTTTATTACTACTAGTTAACTTTTTATCAGTATTTTATATAACAGTATTACTGATTAACAGTGTGATAGTTTCAAGTGCACAGGGAAGCAACTCAGTCACACATATACTCATGTCAAAAATATTGATCTAATACAATACTTTTGCTTTACAGGTTAGACATGTTCATCCAGGTAATCGTCATGTCTCACTCAAGGGCACAGAGCAAAGGAGCAATGGAACTGAGCCCAGAAGACCACCTTTCCTGACTTACTGCCCTTCTGAATCAATCAGGCTTTAGACCAAGGAAGGGAAAACACTCTAAGAAGAGAGGGATGCAATGAACAAAAAAAGGTTGTTCCAGAATCGCAGGGTTCTAGACTAAGATTTCAGCAGTGACTGTGAGCACATTGCAGATAGAGCTGTATGAGCTTCAGATTGTTGCTGTAACAAATTACTACAGATGTTGTATTTTAAAGCAGCATAACTTTATTACTTTATTGTCCTGGATGTCCGACATTTAAAATGGGTCTCCTTGGGCTAAAATCAAGGTGTTGTCAGGTCTGCATTCTCTTAGGAGACTATAGGGAGAATGTTTCCTTGTTTTTTCAAATGTCTAAAAGCTGCTCACATTCCTCACCATGAGCCCCACATGACTGATTCTAACCTCTGTTTCCTTTGTCATATCTCTTCCGATCCTTCCTCTGTCCTGTCTTCCCCTGTTACCTCAGGATTACCCTTGCAGTTATATTGGGCCCAACTATAAAATCCAGGATAATCTCTTCATCTCAAAATCCTTCATTTTATCACGTCTGCAAATCCCTTTGAAACATAAGGTAGTATATTCACAACTTCCAAGGATTTAAATATGGACATTTAGAATGAGGGGTCGTTGTTTGGCTTGGAGCAGTGACTCACCAAGTTAGATCACCTTCTTAAAATGAACTGAGAAGTGTTCCTTTCTCCTCTGTTTTCTGAAAGAATTTGTATACAAACTCTTTTCTTCTATAAATGTTTAAGGGAATTCTCAAGTGAAGACCTCTGAGTAAGGGTGTATGCTTTGCAATTTCTTCAACGTACATATGGGCATTTAGATTTTTAATTATTCTTGTAGTCATATTAGTTATTTGGATTATTAAAGAAATTTGTCTATTTTTATCCAAGTTGTCAAATTTATTGATTTAAATGTGGTCATAGTCTTATCTTATTATATTTCAATATTTGAAATCTCCAATGAGATTTTTTCATTACTGATGTTGGTATTTATAGATTTATTCTTTCCTCTCCCCTTGACTAGTTCTTCTCCCCACCCCCCCAACCGTCCCATTGATTAGTGTGGCTAATTTTATCAAAATGGGTTTATCAAATTTATTGATCTTTTCAAAGAAGCAAATGTGGCTTTCACTGATGTTTTCAGTTGATTTCAAATTTCAATTTTGCTTATTTCCTCTCGTATTTAATCATTTCCTTTTTTCTACACACTTCAGATTCATTTTACTCTTCAAACTTTGACATATGGGAAGTAAGTTAATACATTTGTTTAAGTCTCAGGCTTCTTGCTCCTGTGGCTTCTCTTGCTGTGAGCACAGGCTCTAGGCATGCAGGCTCTGTTGTTGTTGCTCAGGCTCAATAATTGTGGTGCACAGCCTTACTTGCTTCACAGCCTGTGTGGGATCCTCTCAGACCAGCCATTGAACCCATAGCCCCTACATTGGCAGGGAGATTCTTATCCACTGCTCCACCAGGGAAGTCCTCTTCTGGGTACTATTATAGCTGACTCACTAACATTTTGCTATATTGTATATTCATTATAACTCAGAACAATTAAATCAATTAATTAACCATTTATTAAAATCAACAATTAATTGTTAAATGATTAATAATTACCAATTAATTAACCTAACTTTTAAATATATACAACTATATTCAAATACTGATCTAAACACTTAGAAAACATCAATAAGCAAAGCAGAGAAAATGTTTTCCCTTATGGAAATTAAACCTAGTAAATTAATCTAGAGAATTGGAGAAAAGGTGAAATTATGACAAACTAGAAGGTCCTAGGGAAAAAAAAAAATTGGAAAAGTCTTAGAGTTTCAAGGGTTGGGGAGCTCACTACAGATTACTCTGTTAAAAGAGACTTCGTGGTGGTTTTAACTGATAAGTTAACACTGAAACAAGCCTTGAAGGGGAGGAAAGCATTAGCTAAAGTTGCAGATTTTTGTGTAAGGGCATTCCAGGCAGAGGGAAAAAAAAAGTGCAAAATTGTGTAAGGCTGAAGCGTTCCTCTAGTGTGTGAGTAAGGGCAGGAGACCAATAAGGCTAGGGTAGAATGAAATGCTGGTCTTTCCTCCCATCATCTTAGCTCAGCTCAAACAAACCACGTTTCCCTGAATTCTCTGGGTGACATCATATTTCCTGGTTACACCTTCTTGTAGATTGTTGTACTTTCCCTTCATTGCACTTATCCCAACTTGTAACTAGATATTCATGTAATTGTTTGACTAAACTCTTTATATTCTACTAGAATGTTTGCAGCATGAGAACAATGAGGTTATTTTTATACTGTGTATCCCTGAGCATGTGATCGGGCTTGGACTTTGTACAGACTCAATTAATATTTGTTTTCTCATGGATTTAATGGGTGTATGACTGGAAGGGTTGATTGATACATGCTTGGTTAGAGAAATCCCTCCTACCAACTCCTACCTGAGAGTGGAGTTTTCCATTTATGACTTCTGTGTATGGAAACAATCTCTGGGCCCTGACGCCTTCTATATTGGAATAAAAAAGAAAAGAGATATTTTAATGACAGGCAACACAAGTCTGATGTAGATAACCTGAATTCTAAGAGACATTGAAAGATCCTAGAGGGAAAAAAAATTATCAGTGGCAAAATTTTTTCTTCAAAAATATAACTTTTTAAAATAAATACAGAAAATATATTAACTATATTAAAAGTAATTCTTCCTATGCATGACAGTCTGTCTTTGACAAAATTAACCAGACTTTAGAAATCCCAAAGGTCATATGGGTTGTACTGGTGTATGAACACACAGTATCAATATTGGACATGTTATTAACCACAGTATATGCAATGGACCCAAGCGTTTCTGGTCTAAATTGATACTTTATATTTTCCCCTTCACATTTGTTAATATTATTCAATATCAGTTATAAATTAAACTTTAATAGTAAGAAAATGTGTTTCTTTAAGACAATTTAAATCCAAAATACACACATTGTTGTGTGTGTTAATCACTCAGTCGTGTCCAACTCCTTGCGACCCCATGTACTAAGGCCCGCCCGGCTCCTCCATCCATGGGATTCTCCAGGCAAGAAGACTGGAGTGGATTGCCATTCCCTTGCTTTGTATAAAATGCTTTTTGTGTTTCATGAAGGAAGGGTAATTTTAAAAGTTTCAAGGGCCATGTATCATTGGGAAATGCTAGCCATATTCATGTCTAAGATTTATAAACTGAAGCACAGAGAGCTTAGTGAGGAACTCCCTCCTCTGATTCCATGCTTTCTTCCTAGCACTTTGTATTGTAATTAGTCACACCAGGGCAGGGAGTGGGCAAAAGATTTTCTTGTTTTACAGAACCTAAAGTTGTCTGAGTCCTTAAGGACTTTGAAATGTAGTTATGTCTGAAATAGGATTAAACCCTAGGTACTATTTTTACTAAAGTATTTCCATTGATTTTATTGTTTGAGCTTTAACTCTTCTGAAAATTATTTTTGGTAGTTTCTCATTGGCCTGTCAAAGTATATTATGGCTATATACATACAGGTAAAACTACTAAAGCTCTACCACATATAAACATATTCAAGTATAAAACACACACTCTCACAGACAGAGTCAACAGTTTTAGAATTGTATGTTATTTAGCCAGAATTATTTTCTCAAGATAAATTTTTAGAAATAAAAATATCAAGTCAAATGAGAAAAAATTTAAAAATGTGAATCTTTGATACAGATTTCTATAGTTATTAGACCTTCAACTTTGCAAATATTGGATGGCATCATTTTTTTTAGATCAGTATAGTTTGTTATGGAGAAGGAAATGGCAACCCACTCCAGTATTCTTGCCTAGAGAATCCAGTGGACAGAGGAGCCTGATGGGCTGCTGTCCATAGGGTCACATAGAGTCAGACATGACTGAAAGGACTTAGCATGCATAGCATGCATAGTTTCCTAAGAGAAGACATTCACTTTTGTATTATTTTGATTCATAAGGAAATTGAAGTTCATCTAGGACCATCACTTTTCTCTTTTTGTGCTCATATTATTTTCCCATTTGTCTACCTGAGAATGAGGTGGAAGCATTTCTCTATTTAGTTAAAATTGATAACTTTATATTTTATCTTTAAATTTTAAAGAGTCGCAGTTTTTAACTTTGTTTCCCAGGTAGCCATGTAGCACTGCAAAAGGAAATATGATCATATAATTCTCCACGCCAACTGACAACACATGGATTCTGCCAATAAGAAGATATGACAGTATTAAATAACAGTAAGTGCTAAAAAATACAAAAGCCTCCAAAAATCTGTTTACAGCCAAATGATAGTCTAGTTTGGCAATAACATATTGGAAAGTCACTTGATTGCATTCGAAAACATGTTTTCCCATTTGTTATGGCATCTCAGAAAAATTTGTTTCCTCCCTGAGCCTCTATTTCTTCAACACAGAGAGTATAGACTCAATTGTTCATAAAGTCTGGCCTAGCTTTGACTTTCTACTCATCTTTGTCATTCAGCTCCCCATAGAATGGTCTCATTTGTTCCATCAATCAGCTAGACTGTCGATCTGCACAGAACATTCAACAAATATTCATTAAATGCTTTGCTATGCACTGTTTTAGATGTTAGAGTTGACGCAGTAAATAGGACAGAAAAACCTCCCTGCCCCACAGTTCTTATGGAGGGAAGAACAAGCGAGCAATCTGGTGACTGTGTACCAAGGACCATGACAGAGAGAGTGACAGGGATGTGACTCAAAGCAGATGAACAAGGAAAATCTCTCTGATGGACACATCATTTATTTTTTCCTCTGGCTTTCTTCATATCCTAATGGAGGAGTCTGCTTTTAGTGGGAAAGGAAAGATGTTACACTCATTTTAACTGTTTTACTAAAACCATCTGTGGCTTGTTCAGTGAAATTTCCTATATCAAACCCAACCCTCAGGTATATCTAATTTCTGTATATTCTCTGGTCCCGTCACTTCATGGCAAATAGATGGGGGAAACAGTGGCTGACTTTATTTTATTGGGCTCCTAAGTCACTGCAGATGGTGACTGCAGCCGTGAAATCAAAAGATGCTTACTCCTTGGAAGGTAAGTTATGACCAACCTAGACAGCATGTTAAAAAGTAGAGACATTACTTTGCCAATAAAGGTCCATTTAGTCAAGGCTATGGTTTTTCCAGTAGTCATGTATGGATGTGAGAGTTGGACTATAAAGAAAGCTGAGTGCCAAAGACTTGATGCCTTCGAACTGTGGTGTTGGAGAAGATTCTTGAGAGTCCCTTGGACTGCAAGGAGATCTAACCAGTCCATCGTAAAGGAAATCAGTCCTAGTGTTCATTGGAAGGACTGATGTTGAAGCTTAAACTCCAACACTTTGGCCACCTGATGTGAAGAACTGACTCATCTGAGAAGACCCTGATTCTGGGAAAGATTGAGGGCAGGATAAGAAGGGAATGACAGAGGGTGAGATGGTTGGATGACATCACTGACTCAATGGACACGAGTTTGGATAGGATTCGGGAGTTGGTGATGGACAGGGTGGCCTGGTGTGTTGCAGCTCATGGGGTCGAAAAGAGTCAGACACGACTGAGCAACTGAACTGAATTTATATATTCTGTAAAGCATTTCCTTGATTATGTGTGTATTAGTGTGTATAGTCGCTCAGTCAGGTCCGACTCTTTGTGACCCCATGGACAGAGGAGCCTAGTGGGCTACAGTCCATGAGGATCCTCCAGGCAAGAATATTGGAGTGGGTTGCCATGCCCTCCTTCAGGGGATCTTCCCAACCCAGGGATTGAATCCAGGTTTCTCACACTGAAGCAGATTCTTTAATGTCTGAGCTACCACAGAAGCCCTTCCTTGATTATACTTAGCTGCAAATGAATTATCCCCCACTTCATGTTCTCAGTCCTTTGCTAAAGGTCTCTTGCATTGGGTGGGAGACACTGACCCATGAATAAAACAAATTTCACATGCCTGGGTCAACAGCCATGCTGATGGTTCCTTTAGGTCTCTTTCTGCCATCTGGCACAGTCTGCTAGCCAACTGAAATCACTGGCTTCTTCTTCCTGCTGGCAGAGCTAGGGCAGATGGATCCACCTTCCTTGCATTTAGGTATGGCCACAATACAGACTATAATGAATCATGGAGGAAGCCCCGTGTTATGCATCCATGCTTGGTCCACATCTGTGTCCTTTCATTGTTCTTTTCAATTCAGGTAAGCTTCTTGTTAGAGTTTTTAGAAGCACTATCCTCTTGGGCCTCTGAACCACCATATGAAGCAAATATACACACCAGTTCTTCCACCTCAAACCTGTCTGTAACCTAAAACTGTCCTTGAGTAATTTTATTCCACAGAGGCATTGCATTTTGGGTGCATATAAATATTACAAACTTGAGTCAGCCACCATAGTGAATATACCCCAGAAGTTGCTATCAAATAGTATACACTGCATGGAGTGGGCACTCAGTGAAAATTTCATTTGATGACGCAGAATTGGGAGCAATAGAATTAGAATTCCATGTATGTTTTTCTGCTCCATGACCCTCATTTTTTTATATCTTAAAGTCTTCACTAAGAAGATACCACAAAATATTGAGTTAATTGTGGGGAAAGTGAAAGTGAAATTTGCTCAGTTGTGTCCAACTCTTTGTGACCACATGGACTATACAGTCCATGGAATTCTCCAGGCCAGAATACTGAAGTGGGTCACCTTTCTTTTCTTCAGGGGATCTTCCCAACCCTGGGATCAAACCCAGGTCTCCCACATTGCAGGCGGATTCTTTACCAGCTGAGTCACAAGGAAAGCCCAAGAATACTGGAATGGGTAGCCTATCCCTTCTCCAGTGGATCTTCCTGACCCAGGAATTGAATCGGGGTCTCCTGCATTGCAAGGGATTCTTTACCAGCTGAGCTATCAGGGAAGCCTGGAATTGTGGGGAAATAATCCTGAAAAAAAAAATCCACTTCCTGCTGGGCAAGTTGGATTATTTGTTGGTTTCCCTGTCATTTTAGTCTCAACTTTTATTTACTTATTCTCTTAGCTAGTGCATTTCAAAGTATTTACTCAGATTTCCTCATCCCTTTCCCATATTTAGTCTTAAAGTATTATATTTTCTCCATGTCTGGTATCGTCTCCTGATTCTATCTTCACCTATTTTCTTAACATCTTGGTATATTATCCAAGCAATCTATTAACACCATTTCTCTTAACATCCAGAGATCAGCCAAACAGTCAGATATCATATGTGGTGGCATCCACACAGTACAGTATAACTAAAAGAACTTTTTCCACTCAGTATGTTTTACATGCAAAAATAGAGATATGTACTGAAATTATACAGTAATGAGTGTTGGGAGGTAAAAAAGGTGAAAGAAGTCATACAATCATTTTCCATTTTTTTTTTCTTATACGACTAGGAAACCTGAGGCACAGAAGAGCCTGATGACTTGTCTAAGATCTCATAATAGTGGTTGAGGAGGAAATCAGGTCAATGTTTTTACAGAATGAATCAGAAGTCAGTGAATTTCCAGTTTGGAAAAGACTTTGGCAATAGGATTAAACCTGTGATTTCATTCTAGAGACAGCATGCATAAATGCCTGTCAGTTATCTAGATATATCATATATATTACCTCTATTCCACATTTTCACAGTGGAGGTCTCATCATCTTCATTTGAAAAATAAAGGTAATGAGGTTGGCACTAACTGATGTTAAGACACTTATACAGACATTTGCCAATCCACTTAGTTGGGATTTAACTTCAGATGTTTCTGAACACCATAGTGTCTGTTTTTTTCTGACATGGTGTCAGAATCATTTCTATAAGAACTCATGGCATGTTTTCCTAGATACTAGCCACTCTTCACTTTAGCTCCCAACCCCAAAGAAGGACAGTGCTAAAGAATGTTCAGACTACCACACAATTGTTCTCTTTTCACATTCTAGCAAGGTAGTGCTCAACATCCTTCAAGCTAGGCTTCACCAATAGGTGAACCGAGAACTTCCATATGTACAAACTAGATTAGGAAAAGGTAGAGGAACAAGAGATCAAATTGCCAACATCTGTTGGGTCATAGAAAAAGCAAGAGAGTTCCAGAAAGATATCTACTTCTGCTTCATTGACTACGCTAAAACCTTTGACTATATGAAAAGTGAAAATGAAAGTTGCTCAGGCATGTCTGACTTTTTGCCACCCCATAGACTATACAGTCCATGGATTTGTCCAGGACAGAAAACTGGAGTGGGTAGCCTTTCTCTTCTCCAGGGGATCTTCCCAACTCAGGCAGATTCTTTACCAGCTGAGTTACAAGGGAAGCCCAAGAATACTGGAGTGGGTAGCCTATCATTTCTCTAGCTGATTTTCCCAACCCAGGAATTGAACCAGGGTCTCCTGCATTTCAGGTGGATTCTTTGACTGTATGGATCACAACAAAATGTGGAAAATTCTTGAAGAGATGGGAATACCAGATCACCTTATGTGCCTCCTGAGAAACCTATATGTAGGTCAAGAAGCAACAGTTAGAACCAGACAGGGAACAATGGACTGCTTCAAAATTGGCAATGGAGTATGTGAAGGCTGTATATTGTCACCCTGTATATTTAACTTGTATGCAGAGTACATCACAGGAAATGCTGGGCTGGATGAAGCTTAAGCCAGAATCAAAATTGCAGGGAGAAATATCAATAACCTCAGATTTGCAGATGATACCACTCTAATGGCAGAAAGTGAAGAGGAACTAAAGAGCCTCTTGATGAAGGTGAAAGAGAGGAGTGAAAAAGCTAGGTTAAAACTCATCATTCAAAAAATGAAGATCATGGCATCTGGTCCCATCACTTCATGGCAAACAGATGGGGAAACAATGGAAACAGTGACAGGCTTTACTTTTTTGGTCTCCAGAATCACTGTGGAAGGTGACTGCAGCCATGAAATTAAAAGATGCCTGTTCCTTGAAAGAAAAGCTACAACAAACCTAGACAGTGTATTGCAAAGCAGAGACATCTCTTTGCTGGCAGAAGTCCCTTTAGTCAAAGGTATAGTTTCTCTAGTAGTCATGTATGGATGTAAGAGTTAAACCATAAAGAAGTCTGAGGGCTGATGAATTGATGTTTTCAAATTGTGGTGCTGGAGAAGACTCTTGAGAGTCCCTTGGACTGCAAGGAGATCAAACCAGTTAATCCTAGAGGAAATCAGTCCTGAATATTCATCAGAAGGACTGATACTGAAGCTAAAGCTCCAATACTTTGGCCTCCTGATGTAAAGAGCGAACTCACTGAAAATGACCCTGATACTGGGAAAGATAGAAAGCAGGCACAAAAATGGGTGACAGAGGAGGGGACGATTGAATGGCATCATTGACTCAATGGATGTAGTTTGAGCACATTCTAGGAGATAGTTAAGGACAGCTTCCCTGTACCTCAGACGGTTAAGAATCTGCCTGCAATGCAGCAGACCTGGGTTCGATTTCTGGGTTGGAAGATCCTTTAGAGAAGGGAATGACAACCTACTCCAGTATTCTTGCTTGGGGAATCCCATGGACAGAGGAGCCTGGCAGGCTATAGTCCATGGTTTGCAAAGAGTCAGACACGACTGAGCAAATAACACCCCAAAGTGAAGGACAAGGAAGCATGGCATACTATAGTCCATGGAGTCACAAAGAGTGGGACAGGACTGAGCGACTGAGCAATAATAATATAGCCTCAAGATATTAAGGTATTTCCTCATTCTAAATACTCCTCTAATTTATTCTATGTAGTAGTGCAGAGCTACATGCATTACTAAAACTGTTTTTTATGTCAGACACTCATGGCTTGAAAGACACAAATAATATTAATTATATTATTAAATGTTCAGTTCACACTAACTTTGGATTTTGTATTCTGTCCTTTGCAAGTGAAGTGTGGTTTTTGTTTTTGTTTTTTTCCTCTCAGTTCATTTGACGTTTGTCAAGTGTAAATGAGATGTGTAGTAACCTTTTCTTTTCAAAAAGATTATCTAAATAGTAGTTCTTGAAAAAATTGTTTGTTTGTTTTGAGTTCAATTTTTTTTTAATTTTTTTATTAGTTTTGCCACACAATGACATGATGTCACCATGGGTTTACATATGCTCCCCCTCCAGAACCCCCCCTCCCTCCCTCCTCCCTCCCCCTGGGAAATCTCGGTGCACCAGCCCCGAGCATCAATTCTGGGCTGGCGATTGATTAGACATATGATAATTAACATGTTTCAATGCCATTCACCCTTATCATCCCATCCTTGCCCTCATCCACAGAGTCCATGAGTCTGTTCTATACATCTGCATTCCTTTTGCTGTCTCGCATGTTGGGTTCTCGTTACCGTCTTTCTAAATTCCATATATATGCATTAATATACTGTATTGTTGTTTTTCCTTCTGGCTTACTTCACTCTGGATAATGGGCTCCAGTTCGGTCCATCTGAGTAGAACTGATTCAAATGAATTTTTTTTTAATGCTGAGTAATATTCCATTGTGTGTATGTACCACAGCTTTCTTATCCATTCGTCAGTTGATGGGCATCTAGGTTTATTTTTATTTTCTAATTTAGTTCTTTATTCCAAGTAATCTGAAGTGTACTGTAATAGCCTGGGTTCATGTGGGACAGCCTGCCTGTCTTTGCACTGAGACACATGGCCTTGACTAAGTAATTGAGAAATTTGCAATAGTGGTAAAGAACTTACCTGCCAAGGCAGGAGGCATGGGATGCAGATTCTATCCCTGGGTCAGGAAGATCCCCTGGAGAAGGAAATGGCAACCCACTCCAGTACTCTTGCCTGGAGAATCCAGTGGACAGGAAAGCCTGGCAAGCTATAGCCCGTAGGGTCAGAAAGAGTTGGACATGACTGAAGTGACTTAGCACAGACATCGATTTCTTAGGTCATTCAGAAATTCTGAGCCTCCATTGCCTCCTAAGAAAGCTGTGTACCATTTTCTGTTTGCTGATTCTAAAGCTGTTGAGAGAATGAAGTGAAATAGAGAATCAGAATGCAACTTGGGAGCTTTAAATTGCTAATAAAAGTTTTACGTTTTAGTAAGTGCAGTTTCCCAGGTGGCACTAGTGGTAAAGAATCTGCCTGCAGTTTAAGAGACACAAGAGACTTGGATTTGACCCCTGGGTCAGGAAAACCCCCTGGAGAGGGAGTAACAATCCACTCCAGTGTTCTGGCCTGTAAGATCCCATGGACAGAGGAGGATGACAGACTATCGTCCATAGTGTCACAAAGAGACAGGCACGACTGAGCACTTGAGCACACATACATGTTTATTTATTACAACAAAAAAATAAAACAGAGACGTAGTCCAGGGCAAAGAACTGATCACAACCCATGACTTGTAGAAAATTATAATGAAAGGATCGTGTTTTTTTCCTTAAAAAAAAAAAAAAAGAAAAACTTGCAAAATTTCTAGTATAAAATTTATTTAAAATTTTTTTTTGTTGTAAACTTGAATAGTGGAAATAGAAGACATAAGAAATAGATGGCATACAGTCAAAATGTGTTTGGATGAATATCTAACCAATATTGTTTGGAAAGGATGAAGAAGAAAGTAAAACTTGATGGAAGAAATTAAAATATGCTTAGAATCACAATGACAAACCTTCCTCTAAGATTCAGTATGATATCTTTACTAAGGACATGCCACATATATCGTTTTTTAATTGATTGATTTATTTTAATTGGAGGCTAATTACTTTACAATATTGTGGTGGTTTTTTCCATACATTCACATGAATCAGCCATGGGTGTACATGTTTCCCATCCTGAACTCCCACCTCCCCTTCACCATCCCATCCCTCTGGGTCATCCCAGTGCACTGGCCCTGAGCACCCTGTCTCATGCATTGAACCTGGACTGGCGATCTGTTTCACGTATGATGATAAACATGTTTCAGTGCTGTTCTGTCAAATCATTCTACCCTCGCTTTCTCCTACCAAGTCCAAAAATTCTGTTCTTTGCCTCTGTGTGTCTCTTTTGCTTTCTTGCATATAGTTTTTTGACTACCATCAAGTAGTCCTTATTTTCTGAAAAGTGCAACTGGTTGTCCTTTAGCTCACTGTCAGGAAAACTCACGTGGAGAGTTGTCTCACACTCGTTGGGCTTCTCAAATTCTCCCAGGGAGAAGTTCTGAGAAACTGAAAAGCTAGAATCTGGTTCAGAGACATCAGGGAGGGAAAGAAACACAGGATTCCCTGACCCGCTCCAGGCAAGAGTACATTTCGTGCAAATCCTCTGCTCAGTAGGAGGGACCCATGCCATGGTGGTTTGCCTTCTCTGAGGTCATAAACTTTGTCATCTGTTCTAGAAAACAAGTGTCTCCCTCTTCAAACCTTCTCCTTGAGTTCAACCCCCTTCCCAGTTTTTATTTGCTGCTGACATTATTCATGGAGGAAATCCATCCATCTCTCTAGGAGTCAAATTCATGACTTGTAAAGGTCAAGGCTGAGTCTGCTCTTGTTTCTGTTCATCTTCTTGGATGAGAAACATTTAAGCATGATATGCCACTGCTCACTCTGGAGAAATGACCCTTCTGACTCAGCTAACCTGTATTTCGAGAAAGTGATGAGTCTGTTGGACTTCATAAAATGTCATTCCTAAAATTCCAGCACAACTGGCTCACTCATCCCACTGGGTAGGTCAATTAACCCTTTTGAAGCTGCAGTTTTCTCATCTTTGAGGATCTGGGATTCAAGGGTGTGCACCCCAGTGTAACTCTGGATTTTAAAATTTTCTAGAAGTGATACCCATTGAGGAAGTTTCTATCATTTTTTTTCTATTTCTCTAATCTGAGGTGACTAATTGGAAAAAACCCTGATGCAGAGAAAGACTGAGGGCAGGAGGAAAAGGGGGCAACAGAGGATATAATGGTTGGATGGCATCATCAACTCAATGGACATAAATTTGAGTCAACTCCAGGAGATACTGAAGGACAGGGAAGCCTGGTGTGCTGCAATCCATGGGGGTCTCAGAGTTGGACATGACTTAGTGACTGAAAAACAACAATCTTTTCCAACTCTGATTTCAGAGTCCTAGGACTTGATGGATGCTTCTAGCTTTGCCTTGTGTGCTTCCTGAGGAATCTAACTGACTCTTTTCCCTTGTGGCTCAGATGGTAAAGTGTCTGCCTGTAATACAGGAGACCTGAGTTCGATTGCTGGGTCAGGAAGATCCTCTGGAGAATGAAATGGCAACACACTCCAGGACTCTTGCTTGGAAAATTCCATGGATAGATGAGCCTGATAGGCTACAGTCCGTGGGATCCCAAAGAGTCAGACACGACTGAGTGACTTCACTTTCACTGATGATCATTACCTATACATTTCATTTAACTTGTCTGAGCAAGTGCTTCTCTACAGACTGATTGGCTGGTAGGACTTTTAATGTCAGGGTCAACTAAGAGATATATTTTTTCTCATCCCCTTTTTATAAATGTAGAATGAGACCGAGAGAGAGACTGCCTTTCCTTCAAAACACTTAATATGGTATAATACATTAAAATTTTTTTTTTAAATTTGCCTTCCCCAAGGGTCTCTGAGAACCATGAAAAACACTCTACTTGTTTTTTCAACAGTGTCTCTGTGATCAACCTCTAGAATGTTCCTGGCCCTCCGTAAATATTAATTAAATTAGTAAACAGATGGAATATTATAATAATGACCTTAGGCCTGAGTAATAAAATAACCAAGATCTTCAAATTTAGATCTTTATTATTGTCTCCAAGTGAAATTACACATGGTGTAACATAAAAAACTTACAGAATTGGGGGCAATAAGTTTTCCATAGAAATTTGAAGTTATGTTCCATTTTCTGTCTATTCCTAATGGATCATTTTTATAAACTCAATCTTAAGATAATTATTACAGTAGTGTTTTCTTTTGTAAGATGGGTCAGCATACAATGGAAACAATTTTGAGAATTTGTCTCATTTTTAATACATCAGGGACATCCAAAATTTAAGGTTGCTCACCTGTATTTCAATCTTAGAGAGAATATATACATGAATAAAGGAATGAGTGAAGTGACTTAGTATATTGCTTCATATATGAAGCTGGGCTTCATAGCTGGACTTCCTGACTCTTAATTCAGATTCTGAACATCTTGAGGACATCTTGAGGCTCATCTTGGAACCTCTGTGCTAGGCTTTCTCTGCATGACTCACTCCCTCACCCTTCTTAACTTGGAGAGCATCCTAGTCTTTTCATAGGTTTCAGCTGAGATGTCACCTTTTCCAGGACTGATGCTCGGGGCTGGTGCAGTGAAGAAGACAAAAAAGAGCCCTTGCCTTCATGAAGCTTATATTTTAGTGTTTATCTCTCAACCATCTGCCATCCAGGTAAATGTTACTGGTGATGACATTAAATGCACTAGCACTTTAATGTGTGTGTACAGTTGACCCTTAAACAATGAAGGGGTAAGGATGCCAACAACCTGCAGCACAGTCAAAAATTGGTGAATAACTTTGTAGCCAGCCCTCCAGATCCAGATCCATGGTTCTGAATCTGTCAATCCATCTCCATGGATTCAATCAACTGATGTAATGCAGTATGTATGCATTGGAGAAAAAAAAAATGTGTGTATTAGTGGACCTGTGTAGTTCAAAACTGTGTTGTTCAAAGGTTAACTATATATAGCATTTTATTTATATGGCAACAGTGTCTATACATATATATATATGCCATGGAGACCAGGGACAATTGTGTGATTTTTGTATTGCACACAGTGTCTTCACACTGCCTGAAATTTAATGAGTGCCTGCTAGGGTGCAGTTTATTTTCCCATTTAGTGATGGGTCAATACATTTAATTAACTTACAAATCAAAAGATAAGTTTGAAAGAAAGAAACCTTAATTGGGCACTTGCTATGAGCCCAGACATTTGGACAATTTCAACCTATCACAGTCTCCTCCTGATGGATGCTGGTTAGTAGTGTTTTCCCCACACAGTGATGGGTGCTTTAATTTAGAAGTTAAGTCCTTTATCTATAGGCCATAGAAGTGGAACTGGTATCCAGACACTGCCCTTTCCTTTACGGCATGAGTTCTTCACAGAAAAATATACTCAGTTATCAACCAAGTTAATTTCACAAGACCTTGGTTTCAAGGGAGGGGACTTATAAAAACTAATTTCTTATGCTTCTCTCATGTTCCTCTTTTTACTTTGGGGATCATAAATAAACTTCCCATTTATTTCCAGACAGTCATTGTGTGGTGATTCTCATCAGATCTTTGACAGACAGACCCCAAATAGGAGAAAGGATTGACAAACTTCCATCATTACTATTATTTTTTAAATGAGTGCAAAAGCCAAACAGGAAGCTCACCAAGATAAAGTATATTTGGCACAAAAAAATAACTAATGAAAAACTCTTTTTTAGAGCAATACAAAGTCAAATTTCTAAGCACTAATTTCTGGGTTATTGAACAATTTCTAATTCTAGCTCTATGTTGTGAGTTCTTTGGACAGAAAGAGACAAAATTCAAGAGGTTCTACTTATATGGAGACAATGAGAGGAAAAAGACAGAATATGGTACCCATTCATATGTAGGCATGAGAGTAGGAGTCAATTCACATAAAGTCATCCACATTTTCATCTGGGCCTGAGCCAAACCTGGTCCTATCAGAGGTCAGGCCTATGGCTTGTACACAATGTCAACTAAAAGAGATGCATGATGGGAGAGTTGTGTAGTTGTTCAGTAGCTAATCTGTGTATGAACGACTCTTTGCAACCCCACTGACTGCAGCACACCAGGCTCCCCTGTCCATGACCATCCCCCAGAGCTTGCTCAAACTCATGTCCATTGAGTCGGTGATGCCATCCAACCATCTCATCCTCTGTCATCCCTGTCTCCTCCTGTCTTCAATCTTTCTCAGCATTTTCTAACGAGTCAGCTCTTCACATCAGGTAGCCAAAGTATTGGAGTTTCAGCATCAGTCCTGCCAATGAATATTCAGGATGGGTTTCCTTTAGGATTGACTGGTTGGATCTCCTTGCAGTCCCAGGGACTCTCAAGAGTCTCCTCCAACACCACAGTTCAAAAGCATCAATTCTTCCGTGCTCAGCCTTCTTTATGTTCCAACTCTCACATCCAAATATGACTATTGGAAAAACCATATCTTTGACTATACAGACCTTTGTTGGCAAAGTAATGTCTCTTCTTTTTAATACACTATCTAAGTTTTGACAAGAGAATGAACTGCTTATAGCAAACACCCTCTTCCAACAACACAGGAGATGATTCTACACATGGATGTCACAAGACGATCAATACTGAAATCAGGTTTATTATATTCTTTGCAGCCAAATATGGAGAAGATCTATACAGTCAGCAAAAACAAAACTGGGAGCTGACTGTGGCTCAGATCATGAACTCCTTATTGCAAAATTTGGACTTAAACTGAAGAAAGTGGGGAAAACCACTAGGCCATTCAGGTATCACCTAAATCAAATCCTTTATGACTATACAGTAGAAGTGATAAATGGATTCAAGGGATGACAGCTGGTAGACAGTGTCTGAAGAAATATGGACAGAGATTCATGATATTGTACAGGAGGCAGTTATCAAGACTATCCCCAAGAAAAAGAAATTCAAAAACACAAAATGGTTGTCTGAGGAGGCCCTCCAAAAGTAGATAAAAGAAGAGAAGATAAAGCAAAAAGACAAAAGGAAAGATATACCCATCTGAATGCAGAGTTCCAAAGAATATCAAGGAAAGATAACAAAACCTTCCTCAGTGATCAATGCAAAGAAATAGAGGAAAACAATAGAATGGGAAAGAATAGAGATTTCTTCAAGAAAATTAGAGATAACAAGGGAACACTTCATGCAAAGGTGGTCACAATAAAGGACAGAAATGGTATGGACCTAACAGAAACAGAAGATATTAAGAAGAGGTGGCAAGAATACACAGAAGAACTGTACAAAAAAGATCTCATGACCCAGATAATCATGATGGTATGATCACTCAACTAGAGCCAGACATCCTGGAATGTGAAGTCAAGTGAGCCTTAGGAAGCATCACTACCAACAAAGCTAGTGGAGGTGATGGAATTCTAGCTGAGTTATTTCAAATCCTAAAAGATGATGCTGTGAAAGTGCTACACTCAATATGCCAGGTAATTTGGAAAACTCAGCAGTGGCCATAGGACTGGAAAATGTCAGTTTTCATTCCAATCTCAAAGAAAGGCAATGCCAAAGAATGTCCAAAGTACCACACAACTGGACTCATCTTACATGCTAGCAAAGTTATGCTCAAAATTCTCCAAGTGTCGTTTCAAAAACACTTGAACTGAGAACTTCCAGATGTTCAAGTTGGATTTAGAAAAGGCAGAGGGACCAGAGATCAAATCATCAACATCTGTTGGATCATCAAAAAAGCAAGAGATTCCAGAAAAAACATCTATTTCTGCTTTATTGACTATGCCAAAACCTTTGACTGTGTAGATCACAACAAACTGTGGAAAACTCTGAAAGTGATGAGAATGCCAGACCACCTGACCTGCCTTTTGAGAAACCTATATGTGGGTCAAGAAACAGCAGTTAGAACCGGATATGGAACAACAGACTGGTTCCAAATCAGGAAAGGAGTACATCAAGGCTGTATTTTGTCACCCTGCTTATTTAACTTGCATGCACACAAGCTAGAATCAAGATTGCTGGGAGAGATATCAATAACCTCAGAAATGCAGATAACACCACAGTTATGGCAGAAAGCAAAGAAACTGAAGAGCCTCTTGATGAAAATGAAGGAGGAGCATGAAAATGCTGGCTTAAAACTCAACATTCAGAAAACTAAGATCATGGCATCCGGTCCCATCACTTCATGGCACATAGATGGGGAAACAACGGAAACAGTGACAGACTTTATTTTCTTGGACTTCAAAGTCACTGCAGATGGTGACTGCAGTCATGAAATTAAAAAATGTTTGCTCTTTGAAAGAAAAGCTATGACCAACCTAGACAGCATGTTAAAAAGCAGAGACATTACTTTGCCAACAAAGGTCCATCTAGTCAATGCTATGGTTTTTCCAGTAGTCATGTATGGATGTGAGAGTGGACTGTAAAGAAAGCAGAGCACCAAAGAATTGATGCTTTTGAACTGTGGTGTTGGAGAAGACTCTTGAGAGTTCCTTGGACTGAAAGGAGATCAAACCAGTCCATCTTAAATGAAATCAGTCCTAAATATTCATTGGCAGAACTGATGCTGAAGCTGAAGCTCCAATACTTTGGCTACCTGATGGGAAGAACTGAGTCATTGGAAAAGACCCTGATGCTGGGAAAGACTGAAGGCAGGAGGAGACAGGAATGACAGAGTTTGATATGGTTGGATGGCATCACCAACTCGATGGACATGAGTTTGAGCAAGCTCCAGATGTTGCTGATGGACAGGGAAGACTGGCATGCTGCAGTCCATGGAATTGCAAAGAGTTGGACAGGAATGAATGACTGAACTGAACTGAGTTTTGTCATCACTTTTCTTCCAAGGAGCAAGCATCTTTCTGAAATAATGGGACCAAATGCCATGATCTTAATGTTTTGAATGTTGAGTTTTAAGTCAGCTTTTTCATTGTCATTTGGGGAAGATCAGGACTGCAGGCCAGGAGACAGCACCCCAGATATCTCTCAGTAAACTGCTCCGAATACACAGTGGGGGATGGTCCATATATGTGATTTTGAAAAAGGGGAGTTCACAGAATCACACCCTTATCTTACAAAGGGTATTCTACTAGTCACAAGAAGCTGATGTCACCATGAAGGGATTGACTGCTTTTCTAAGATATGAGGAGATGCAAGGACTGGGACCATGAAATCAGTTCTTGAACACACCCGTTGAAAGACCTGTCCACCGGTTGTCCTGGAGCACCAAGTTCCTCATTCTCCACGCTGCACTCCCTTTAGGGTGTGCCAACGGTCAATAGCTATAGCACCGCAGGAGTCAGTCTCCACAGAGACAGAGGGCAAATACCCTTGGCAAGCGTCAACTTGTACTCAACACCTGGGACTTGTTTGCTTTTCCTTTTCAAGGGCTTTTATTTTCCCCACTGAAATTGTCACCTTTGTCATGATTTATTCTTGTTTACTGAATTATTAATATATTATTTGTCTCTCTTCTCAAAAAGCCACTAGTCCCTAAATAATCTTCGCCTCTCAGTAGTTCCTCCATTTCCTGCACCACTGCCCCATTTTTCTGCTTTGTCTTATAGCAAAAGTCTTCAGCACATTTATTTGCTGAGTTTATTCTCTTGCTTCTGGTCCCTTCTTATCTTACTACCACTGTTGTCTGAAGCTACTCTTGTAAAGGTTATTAACAATCTCCTTCCTGCCAATGATCCAAAGGTCAGTTCTCCAGTTCTCTTTGTAGTCAGCTTCTCAGCAGCATAGGACACATTAACCAATCTCTCTTTAAAATATTCTTCACTTGGCTTTCAGGATCTCATCTTCTTTTCTTTGTCCTCCTCAGTCAGTGGCCATTTCTCTGTCTCCTTTGCTTAGCCAACACACTTTTATCTAGATTTTCTGCCTGGGAGATCTTATCTAATCCTTTACAGATCTAGGGAGCTTGTGTGTGCTCAGTCGTGTCCAGCTCTTGGCAACCCCATGGACTGTAGCCCACCAGGTTCCTCTGTCTGTGGTATTTTTCAGGCAAGACTGCTGGAGTGGGTTGCTATTTTCTACCCCAGGGGATCTTTCCAACCCAGGGATTCAACCCGCATCACTTGAGTCTCCTTTATTGGCATGCCAATTCTTGCTTCCCTAGTGGCTCAGAGGGAAAAGAATCTGCCTACAATGCAGGAGATACAGGTTCAAGCCCTGGGTTGGGAAGATCCCCTGGAGAAGGGAAGGGCAATCCACTCCAGTATTCTTGCCTGGAGAATTCCATGGAAAGAGGAGCCTGGCAGGCTACAGTCCATGGGGTGGCAAAGAGCAGTTGAGCTACTGACACTTTCACCTGGGAAAGCCTTGAGTGCTGATTATTTCCTTGAGCCTCAGGCTCAACATCTCACCTTGACCTCTAGTATCGTGTCAACCTTACCCTGTATAGCATAAATACAGGTCCAAAATAAAACTATAAAACTCTTACATACCAACAATTTTCCTCCTCTCATCTTCCTCATCTTGATAAATAGCAACAACAATTTCTCAACTTCTCTTCTCTTTTCCTCATATGTTATTATCCATCTATTTGCAAATTTTGTTGGTTCTGCTGCCAAAATCTTGGCTTTCTGTGAACCAATGCAGAAAAGAATTAGAGGGACAGAGTTATGGAAGAGAAGAAAAGGTGGCTTTACTTCTTTGCCAGGCAAAAGAGGAACACAGTAGGTTAACACCTCAAAAACTGTGGCCCCTTCCTTGGTGAATAATGAAAAGTGAAAATCACTCAGTCATGTATGACTCTTTGCAACACTATGGGGTATATTTTGCCAGGCTCCTCTGTCCATGGGATTCTCCAGGCAAGAATACTGGAGTGGGTCGCCATTCCCTTCTCCAGAACATCTTCTTGACCCAGGGATCAAATCCAGGTCTTCAGGCAGATTCTTTACCAGGTGAGCCACCTGAGAAGCCTCCTTGATGAATAGGGAGAAGTTACAAAGTCAGGCTTCCCCAGTGGCTCAGCTGGTAAAGAACCTGCCTGCCTGTGTGGGAGATGTAAGAGACATGGATTCAATTGAGGAGAGTCAAAAAGTTGGTTTAAAACTCAACACTTAGAAAACTAAGATCATGGCATCCGGTCCCATCAGTTTATGGCAAATAGATAGGGAAACAATGGAAATAGTGACAGACTATTTTCTTGGGTCAAAATCACTGCAGATGGTGACTGCAGCCATGAGATTAAAAGATGTTTGCTCCTTGGAAGAAAAGCTATGACCAACCTAGACAGCATATTAAAAAGCAGAGACATTACTTTGCCAACAAAGGTCCATCTAGTCAATGCTATTGTTTTTCCAGTAGTCATGTATGGATGTGAGAGTGGACTGTAAAGAAAGCAGAGCACCAAAGACTTGATGCTTTTGAACTGTGGTGTTGGAGAAGACTCTTGAGGGTTCCTTGGACTGCAAGGAGATCCAACCAGTCCATCCTAAAAGAGATCGGTCCTGAATATTCATTGGAAGGACTGATGTTGAGGCTGAAAGTCCAATACTTTGGCCCCCTGATGCTAAGAACTGACTCACTGGAAAAGACCCTGATGCTAGGAAAGATTAAAAGCAAGAGGAGAAGGGGATGACAGAGGATCAGATGATTGGATGGCATCACTTGATGGACATGAGGTTGAGCAAGCTCTGGGAGTTGGTGATGGACAGGAAAGCCTGGTGTGATGCAGTCCATGGGGTAGCAAAGAGTTGTACAGGACTGAGCGACTGAACTGAACTGAGGATCACCTAATCTTGATGAGCTTCTCCAGTCCCTTTTATCTTGCCTCAAGTGGTTTTGTGGCTGCTCCTCCCTTATTAGCATTTGTTTGAATCTTTCCTTTGAAACTCAGGGAATGTCATATAGGCTGGAGTCTTGCCTACAAGAAGCGGGGGACAGTAAGGCCTCTGTGCCCAGGAGTCCCACAGGGATCTACTCAGCATCAGTTCCAAACTCAATATACAGTACCAATTTGGACATTTTATCACTTCTTCTTCTAATATTCAAGTCCCTCCAGTCTGTCAAGACTTATCCCAGCCTTGGGGACTTTGCATTTTCTCATGGTCCTTGAATTGTAATCATTCTGACCTCCATAGAGCCTGTGCCCTTGCCTCCTTCAAAGATTCTGTGTCCTCAGAGATCTCCTTTGACAGTCGTTTCGAAAATAATTTTCACCGATGTGACCTCCTGTCATCTGGTTAATTTTTCCCCAGAGCACTTATGTCCATCAGAAATGATATTTATTTATTTGCTTTCTGTTTTCTATCTCTCCTAGGAGGAGATAAGAGCTGTAAGAATAGGGACATTGTTTTTGTGGGATTATTAATTCTTTCCATTTACATGGGAACTTATATAACTGTAGGTACAACTATTTTACTCCATGTCTCAAAGAGTCAGACATGACTTTGCAACTGAACAACAACAACAGCTATTTTGCCAGTGCCTAGAAATGGACCTGGTTTATGTTAGACAGTCAGTAAACACTAGTTGAACTAATGCATTTTTGGTACTGAGCCCTTATATTTGCATGTTGTGAAGTTATTCTTTCATCTAATTGTTAATAACATAATGGTAAAATTAACCTTTATTATGTGCTTACAATATGACATGGTTGTACCTTGAACTTTAATTAGCATTGCCTAACACATAGGATAGACTGTTTTACTCCAGAAGGAAGTAACTCCATCTGGTTAAAGGAAATGGGAATGGTATG
This sequence comes from Antilocapra americana, assembly GCA_007570785.1. Taxonomy (NCBI): domain Eukaryota; kingdom Metazoa; phylum Chordata; class Mammalia; order Artiodactyla; family Antilocapridae; genus Antilocapra; species Antilocapra americana. The sequence continues at coordinate 810,036 of ML660770.1, read as the reverse complement.
CTGTGTTACTTCTTCCACCTGGTGGTGTTGATACAGGAAAGCCCTTTGGAGCCTTCTGTGGTCTGTCTGGCATTATAAGCTCTATTTTCCTCATGAAACCGAGTGACTGACACACCTCTTCTGCTGATGTGAGGCTGTTGGTCTGCAGCCCAGGTTGCCTGCTGTATGGCCTAAGCCAGGTGCTCTCAGCTCGGATGCTGTTTATCTCAGGACATTTGACGTCCTGCCCAGGGTCTCTCCCATTGAGGGGAGTCAGCTCACAGAGCTGGGGCCAACAGTTAAGGGCATCTCTGTCCCATTTCTAGGTAGTTTGGCAGAAGTGCAGATGGCAGCTGTGGAGGGGTTTCGGATTCTCTGTTTAACCTTTTATCCAGTAGTCATATGTGGCTATAAGAGGTGGACCATAAAGAAGGCTGAGCGCCGAAAAATTGATGCTTTCAAGAAGACTCTTGAAGAGTCCCTTGGGCAGCAAGGAGATCAAATTAGTGAATCCTAAAGGAAATAAACCCTGAATATTCATTGGAAGGACTGATACTGAAACTGAAGCTCCAAAACTTTGGCCACCTGATGTGAAAAGTTGATTCACTGGGAAAGACCTTGATGCTAGGAAAGACTGAGGGCAGGAAAAGAAGGGGGCAACCCAGGGTGAGATGGTTGAAAGGCATCACCAACTCAATGGTCATGAGTTTCAGCAAACTCAGACAGTGAAGGACAGGGAAGCCTGGCATGCTGTAGTTCATGGGGTTGCAAAGAGTCAGACATGACTTAGCAACTGATAAATATAACAAGTGAAAAAGTGCTTTCACATGTATTACCTTAGTAATCTCATTTAAATCTCACATCATCCCTGTGTATTGGGTATGAGTATTTCTGATTCACAGATGAAAGAAACTGTGACATGTCGCAAGCCATAAAGTAGCAGGGGTGGAGGCCAATCCCCATGAATCATCCCTGGCTTCATCCTTCTCTCCCTCCACTGCCCCCCTCCCAACAGTAGACACACACACATGTGCACAGTACAAGTACCACAGGCACATCTTTTCTTGCCGTGACGATACGTTGTAAGGTCTTTAAACTCCCCATGCCTGCCTCAGATCTGGGTCTCCACCATTCTCTTATTTCTTTTCTTGGGAGACTAGCCCTCTTCCTAAGCTTTCTGTTTCTGGTACCTTCTCTGACCCCCAAATTCTCCGTGTTCCCACAGAAGTTTGAATTTTCACTATGGCTACTCTGTCTGACGTCATTTCCTTATAAAAGATGGAAACCCAGTCCCGACTATTTCAGGAGAAAGGTTCTGGGATTCCTTTGGCTCAGGCGTGGCTTGATCCAGGAGCTCAAATTATAATATAAGGTTCTTCCTTTCTCCCTCTCCATATCTGCCCCCTTAATCAGACAGAGTCTCTCTGTGTGGAAGGAAAGAAGGCAAGTGGATGTAGCAGCTTACAGTCCTAGAGGAATCTCAATAGATTCAGGAGAAAAGCAATATATAGATGCATAAACCAAATATAATCCAGCTCTCCCTCTTCATGGATGAACTCTGGAAGTAGCAGTTAGGCCAGACCCATCCAAACTTAATGCAATGATAAGTTACAGGAAAGAAATTCTGAGCAACAACATATGCCCTCAATAAACACTTATCTCACATTTGTATTACTTCCCTTTTTTATGTCTGTCTTATTAACATTTTCTATGTTATTTCTACAAAGGAAAAAAAAAAGGATATTGCTTACCCCTGTATTGTAAATCCCTAGCACATGGCCAGACACAAATTGGAAGCTTACTAACTATTGCAAAATGAACAAATTAAATGAACTATGACAGTGTACCACACTGATTTTTCTTAATTACAAGATTCCTGTAATGTGATGGCATAACAGAAACCGGGAGCCTGATTCTCATGACCCAGTTGCCAGACCAGCCCTACATCTTCTGCTTTGGGGAAGTTACCTGATGCTTCAACATCAGACCCACTGGTTGAGACTTGTTTCAGTTACCTAACGCTCATTCTAATTAGCTCTATCACCTGCCTGATCAGGCTTTTCTTTGTGTTTCTGGAAGTTAGACCCATTGCCTTTTTTGATCTACTGTGCATGCCATAGTCTCTAGATGTTAGGATAGAAAACAAGAAAAAATAAGAAAAAAACAATGACACACACTATTCCTTTGTAGTTTACAATGCAGTTTTCTACAATCATTCTATTTTTTTTAATTGAACTACAGTTGATTTACAATATTGTGTTGGTTTCAGGTGTACAGCTTCAGATTCTCTTCCATTACCAGTCTCTTTTCAATATTTACTGTGAATATTGAGATTTTATCACCATTTTAGAGATGAGGAAACTGAAACTAAATCCTTATTGCCAACCTAGTTCATGCCTTTGGCAGGTAATTCTGCCTCTGTTCATAAGCAGGCTATGCTATGCCTAGGGTAGAAAGCCTTAAATGAAACTTTAATGATTAGAGGCAAATATCCTATCCCTAACAGCCACTGGTAAGGCAAATAATTTTAGTTTATTCAAGGTAATGAAATTGAGAACTATAGAAAAGAGACTTGCTCTAGGGGTAGGCCAGGGCTTTCCAGATGGCTCAGTGATAAAGAATCTGCCTACCAATGCAGGAGATGTGGGTTCAATGCCAGGGTCAGGAAAATCCCCTGGAGTAGGAAAGGGCAACCCACTCCAGTATTCTTGCTGGGAAATCCCATGGACAGAAAAACTTGGTGGGCTACAGTCCATGGGGTCACAAAGAGTCAGACATGACAGAGCATGCACACACACTGAGATACGCCAGACTTCAGCCTTAGCTTTAAATTACAATTTGCCACACCGCTCTTCCTGTTTCTATGACCCAAGGCCTGTCTCCTCTGGCTCTGGACCCATCACCCTTTGATAGACAGCCTTTCTGGTCTTGGTCACTACTTCCAATGTATTCCACACCCTACTCATATCAGGGGTGTGTTCCGATGACACAGAGGTAACCGCAGGTATAGGTGAGGTGTAACTGACACTCTCCAGATATCTCAGGGTGATATAGCTGGTGGCTCATGAAAATGAAGCCTGCTGGTTAGGTGTGTCATAAGAGCTTGTCGCTGTGCCAACAAGCCTTAGCTTGCCAAAGTTGGCACTGTAGTTGTCCTCATGTATCTTAGACCTGTAGGCCTTTTGTCAGTCATGGGCTCTTCTCCATCAGAGTCCTGGGAGAAGACCACTGGAGCTTCTTCATAGTGAGTGATAGAAATAGGCCTCTCAGAATTACAGTTTCTTGGTAGGACTAAAGACCAGTCAGTGCATTCTCTGAAGTGCACCCTGATTACAGAATTCTCAAGAAAGTTTGAGTCATTTACCCATACTCCACATCTATGAAGTGGCAGAGCAGGGCTTTGAATCCTAGATCTTTCTAATTCCAGATTTCTGCTTTTGTCCATACACAATGCATATGAACCTGAGAACTTTGGAGAAATGAAAACCACACATAGAATCCAAGAGGAGTCACTTATTAAAAACTCCTTACATCAACTGAAAAACTTGAGTAAGTTGCCTACACTGTGAAAAGCTGCATTTTTTAGTACAGTGCGGGAAGAGGGTGATAAGGTCAGCTATTGTTTCTGCAGGCAGCCTTGGAGAAAGTGTAGATATTATTCTCTGGTCAGAACAATGTTAGCTGTTTTTTCTCAAAAGGACCTGGTTGACCCCACAGCCTGTAATTTCCTGACTCTCAAACCCAGTGGAGATGGGCCATTCATACACACCCCAGGTGGCCCCAGTGTGGAAAGACAGAGGCCTCCCTGCTTGGATTCATGTCCGTCCGGGCAGGAATCCTGAAAGTGCAGGCACCAAGAATCAAGGAAGAGAAGGAAAGAGTCCTTCTTCCGGGTTCAGTGTGTTTTCCGTATCCTGTCGGTTATTCAGTCCATGGGAATGGGCTGTTGGCCTGGCATGTGTACTGAGAGGCCCTGGGGTGAGGGGAAGGGCTCCAAGGTTTAGAGAAACAGGATCTGCCTTGGGCTTGTGTTCAGAAGAGGCGGGGTGGGTTTCGGAAAGCCTATCTGGCCTGGAGTCAGAAAGTCACGGAGTTTCATATGTTTGCCTCTTCCATGAAAACTCTGAGCTTTAAAGTCCTGATGGGACTGACATAGAGACGTGGCGTTGTCTTAGAAAATGAAGATAAAACTATCAGGCTTTCAGGCTCATCGGGTGATGAAACCAAAGAACAGTATAGGGGACTCTTGTCACCTCAACCAATGAATAGAAAACTCAGGACCCATTGGGAAGACAAGCTGGACTTCCCTGAAATCAGAAAGAGCAGTTTAAGATGATGTTTAATTTGAACAAAGCTACATAACATCAACACCTGGTCCTATAGGAATACAGAGATAAATGATGGGACTCAAAAAAGCTAAAGAAATCAAGAAAAACTTCAGGGCAGTGGTGAAACTTAAGAGAGAAGACAAGGAATTAGATGACTCTGTTTTCAGTAATTTGTGTTTAGTAATTTCTGCAGTATGTATGCATAAATCATATAAGCCTCACAAAACTTGCACAGTGAGTTTCGCGGTACTTAACCTTGTGGGCACAGGTTCAGAGAGGGAAAGTCTACAGTTTTTTTTTTTCACAGTGTGAGTCACAGATCTTTCATCAAGTCACAGAAATTACCCTGGATGCTTGTTGACAGAAAATCATGAATCCTCCTTCAATCTTACTGAATCAGAATTTCTTAGGATGAAACTAGGAATTTGCATCTTTATAAGTTTCATGGGTGATTCTTACACACAAGATACTTAGAGAACCATTGTTTGAATTATTACCTGCACATTGAGAATCACTTGAGTGCCTTTAAACATTCATGTCTGTGTCCTACCCTCAGAGATAATGATTAAAGTCTCATTAAATCATTGAGTTTTGACAATGCAATTTAAAAGGACATGCCAATAATCAGCCTGATTTCCAGTGCACACTGATAGATCACTTATATTTGTGATAGTTATTGTTCCAGTACAGGTAATGTTGCCAGATAAAGCCCAGGGCATGTGCTAATTTACTTCAGAGTCTTGGCCAGTCTATGGACCATGGCCAGCCAGGCTCCTCTGTCCATGGGGTTTTCCAGGCAAGACTGCTGGAGTGGATTGCTGTGCCCTCCTCCAGGTAGAATGTGGTACACTCAGTTAAATTTGAATTTCAGATTCAAAATGATTTTTTCTTTTACTCTTTGTCTGTTCCCATGAAAGCACTGAATGTATTCATACTCAAAAATTATTTGGCAGGTCTGGCAACTGTGAGTCCAGGATTGACGTCTTTAATGTCAAACCTCATTGCCTTTTAACTGTACTCTGGTTCTTCCCTTTCTCAGTTCTGAAGGGTAGAGCACACTCATTACTAAAACCATCATCCACAGACATCTCCCAGTAAGAGCAAACTGGTATCAGTATATAAATACGGTACATTACATGATGTGAGATCATTATTATTCCTTAATAATTCAAGCCTTATTTCCCATATTGATCTTCCCTGGTGGCTCAGTGGTAAAGAATCCTCCAACCAATGCAGAAGATGCAGGTTTGATCCCTGGGTTGGGAAGAATCCCCTGGAGAAGGAAATGGCAACTCACTCAGTATTCTTGCCTGGGAAATCCCATGGACAGAGGAGCCTGGCGGGCTACAGTCCATGGGCCTTCAAAAGTGTCAGACAGGATTTAACAATCAAACAACATCTCCTGTACTGATTTTCTATTTGCTGCTAGAACAAATCATTACAAACTTTATATTACTTGTATATCATCTTAGCGTGATGATTCAAAATTCTGACACAGGTCTCAGGGAACTAAAATCAAGACATCTGGAACTTCTAGGGGAGGATCTGTTTCCTTGCCTTTTCCATCTTCTAGAGCCACTCACAGTCCTGGCTTCATGGCCCTCTTGTCTTTCTTCAAAGGTAGCAGTGTTACATCTTTTTGACTATTCTTTTATACTCAAGTTTTCCTTGGACCAGAGCTGGAAAAGGTTCTCCCCTTCTAAGGATTAGATTTGGTTCACTGTGGATAAAATCCAGTCTACCCTCTTTACTTCAATATTCAATGTATTCACACCTTCAAAGGCCTTTTTCCTGTGTAAAGAAACAGATTCATAGATTATGGGTATTAGGACATGAATAACTTTGGGGACCCACATTATCCTGCCTATTATGCATCCTAATTTATTTCTTTTACTAATTAGTTTAAAAAAATTATTCTTTGAAAGCAATGCAATCTTACAGAATAGAATAAAAAGTAACATAAATACTCCTGCACAACATACTATATCATTCCCCAAAGCTGCTGTTAAACATTTTTTAAATTTATTTTTTAGCCGAATCAGTGGAAAAAAGGTGTAAAATGAAAGTTGCAAAGACGGCTATTTATTCTAGTCAACAAATACTTATATAGAGCTTACTTTGTGCCAAGTGCTATTCTAAGCACTTCAAAGATGTTAACTCATTTAATCCTTAAGGAACAGGCAATAAACTAAATGCTAGTATTACTATTCCCATTTTACAGATAAGAAATAAGGTGCAGAGAAATTTATTAACTAAATTCAAATTTTGGATTTACCACCAAAAGTGACAGAACTGAATCCCAAAAGGGCATTTCAGACATTCTTCTCTCCCTAAAGCTTTTTCCATGCTCACTGCATCCAGCAACAAGGTGAAAAGGAAACAACAAATACCTTACTAAAGAACAGCATTAGAAATTCCCTACAACTTTAATATGAACAATAGGAGTTTGAGTAAATGCTAATTGACAATAACCTTTCTTAACAACTATTTAGTAAGGGGAATGTAAATCTGAAGAAATGCTGGGTGTTAATTTAGTCTAAATAGTCAATTCACATTTAGGGTCTGTTTTTGGTGATCAGAGTGTTATTAAGTGGGATTTAGTGAGTCTCAGCTACAAATATGGGTTTCTCTGATAGCTCAGTTGGTAAAGAATCTGCCTGCAGTTCAGGAGACACTGGTTCGATTCCTGGGTCAGGAAGATCCAAGGAGAAGGGATAGGCTACCCACTCCAATATTCTTGGGCTTCCCTTGTGGCTCAGCTGGTAAAGAATCTGCCTGCAATCTGGGAGACCTGGGTTTGATTCCTGGGTTGGGAAGATACCCTGGAGAAGGGAAAGGCTACTCACTCTAGTATGCTGGCCTGGAGAATTCGCAGAGTTGGACATGACTGAGTGACTTTCACTTTCAGCTACAAATAAGTCAAAAACGTGGAAGATGTCACTGTGACCCAGCCTCAGATAGGGAGGAGGTCCCAGGTGATTGAAAATTTGATAAAAGTTTTTAGGTTTGTGAGATTCCTTTTCAGAGGGATTGATGTTCTTTGAAAAGATAGTAAAGCTAAAATGTAAATATTACCCAAGTTTGTCCTCCAGGAGCATTCAGTAGAAGTCCAGTAAAGGACTCCCCATGCTCGGCACTTCTATATTTAAGTGCAATGTACATCTCGAATGTCTATGTATGTTCCTGCTTATTGTGCTGTGTGCATTTAAGCAAGTCATCAAAAATTGCTTCTAGAATAGGTGTTTCAAGTCAAACACATACTCTCTAACGTCATTCTTATTGGAAAGACACTGATGATAAGAAAATGAAAGCAGAAAAACAAACATCCCTGGGTCAATTTCACCTTGCCAAATCCTCTGCAACATCACAGAAGTACCTGAAATTCATCTAGGTAAAAACAACAATGAGTAATCAGTTTTACAATTAAAATTAAAGCATCACTTCTCTTTCTGCTTCGCTGTCGTTGTTTGACTGTTAGAAGTGTGTTCTATTTGCCACCCTTAGAGTCACTCTCTGCTCTTGTCCACTCCCTAGGAATCTTGGGAAATAGTCTTAAGTGGACTGCATCAGACTGACACCTTATCTTCTGGCTTCTTATTGAAATTGGTCAATGAGATGCACTAGCCAAAAAAAAAAAAAGAGGTAAAGGAAAGAGAGGAGCTTCCCCTGTGGTGCAGTGGAACCCGGCTGCCAATGCAAGAGACACAAGAGACGTGGGTTTGATCCCTGGGTCGGGAAGATTCCCTAAAGTAGGCAACCCACTCCAGTATTCTTGCCTGGAAAACCCCATGGACAGAGGAGCCTGGAGAGTTGCAGTCTTTGAGGCTACAGAGCCATGCATGACTGAGTGACTGAGCACACAGAGCAAAGGTAAGGAGGTGAAGGGTATTTGTTCCTGTGGTTCCTTCTCTGCCCAGTAGCAGCTTGATAATGACCTTGTTCCTCTCTGGAATTCAGCAGCTTCTGTGGGAAGTCCCTCCTTATAGCTTCGGCTTTCACTGGGTTCCCATAACTGCTCTTTCCCCTTCCCCCTGGTGTACCTATTCTAACTAGACTTATTCAAGGTGCAAGAGATGAAGTAGAGGACAAAAGAGGGAGAAAAACTCCTGAGTTATAATCTAATGAGAAAGACACAGAAGATAAAAAACGAAGAAATAAAATATGCCAGATGGTGGCCAATGCTCTGAATAGAAGCAAAGCAAGGGAAGTGGGCTAGTGCACTGCTGGAGCAGGAGAGATGTGACTATTTTAAAACGATTTTCCAGGAGGGCCTGGATGACACTGGAGTGCAGCCTTTAAGAAAGCAACAAGCAGCCATGAAAATATGGGAAAGAACAATTATCCTGGTAAAAGGAAAACTATATGGAAAACCCCAAATGAGAGCACTCATGGTGTGTCCATAAAACATCAAGGTGTGAGTGAGGATGGAGAAGAGTGACAGAGCAGACACTGGATGTTCATGATTCATGGGGACAATTCATGTATGTACTTGCAGACTATTCTAAGGAATTTGTCTTTTTTTTTTTAATTCCTATTCTCTGATGAGTTTTGTTTTTGTCTTTTATTTTTTTCAGAGTGTTTTTGGGTCATTTTTATTTTATTTTATTTTTTTACTTCTTTATTTTAATTGGAGGATAATTACTTTACAATATTGTGATGGCCTTGTTGCACATTACCATGAATTGGCCATAGGCATGCCTGTGTATCCCTCATCCTGAGCCCGCCTCTCACCTCCCTCCTCACCCCATCCTCCAGGTTGTCACAAAGCACCAGGCCTGATTGTCCCACTTCATGCACTGAACTCACACTGGTCATCCATTCTATACATGTTTCAATGCTATTCTCTCAAATCATCCCACCCTCTCCTTCCCCTACTCAGTCCAGAAGTCTGTCCTTTACTTCTGTGTCTCTGTTGCTGCCCTATACAGAGGATCATCAGTACTTTCCTTCTAGATTCCATATATCTGCACTAATATACAGTATTTGCCTTCCTCATTCTGACTTACTTCACTCTGTAAAATAAGCTCTAGGTTTATCCATCTCATTAGAACTGACACAAATGTGTTCCTTTTTATAGCTAAGTAGTATTCTGTTGTGTATATGCACCACAACTTCATTATCCATTCATTTGCCAATGGGCATCTAGGTTGATTCCAGGTCCTAGCTATTGTAGATAGTGCTCTGGCTTGTATTTTGAATGACAAGAACCTCATGGAGAATTTGTGCTGAGGAATTATGTGATTTGGTTTACATTTCTAAACATTTACTCTCATTTTTATCTATAGGACATTCTAGGTTCTTGGGTGGGAGGAGAATAATTAGGAGTTATTGCAGTAATCCAGAGAGAGAGTATGATGGCTTGAGTCAATAAGTGGAGGTGGTGAAAAATGGTCAGAGCCTGGATTTATGAAGTGGGAAGAGCCAACTGAATTTGTATATATGCTTCTCATGTGGTGCTAGTGGTAAAGAATCAACCTGCCAATACAGGAAATGCGGGAGTTCTCTCACTGGGTCAGGAAGATCTCCTAGAGAAGGAAATGGCAATCCACCCCACTATTCTTGCCTGGGAAATCCCATAAACAGAAGAGCCTGGCAAGCTACAGTCCATGGGAATGCAGAGAGTTGGACATGACTGAGCACACAAGCATGCATATGTACATATGTGATATGTGTGTGTGTGTTAATCAGGGTTCTCCAGGGAAACAGAACCAGGAGGATCTGTTATCTGTCTATATATCAAGAGGTTTAGTTTGAGGAATTGGCTCAGCATTGATCATGGAGCTTGAGAAGTCCCATGAGCTTATCCTTGCAAGTTGGAGACCCAGGCTGATCAGTGGCACACCTGAGTCTGAAGGTCTGAGGATTAGGAGAACCGATGGTGAAAACTCAAGTCCAAGAAGAAAGGTATGAGAACCCGAAGAACAGATGCTTTAAGTTCCAGTCCAAGTAGAGAAGACTGATGTCCCAGCTTAAAAATAGTCTGGCAGAGAGTATCTGAAGGGGGAGAGAAAAGAGTTCAGAATGACCCTGCCAATTGGAAAAAGTAAATCTCTATTCATTGGAATTGAGGGGATTTTGTAGGCACAGATGAGGGTGGACTGGGAAATAGCAGAAAGTAAGTTATAGACATGTCAGATAAGAAATGTCTCTTTAGCCTCTGAGTGGTGATGCCAAGTAGGTAGGCACTTGGACCTACAACTCAAGGATTAGAGGATGAGATCTTGGCTAGCTGTATACATTTGAGATTTTCCAGAGCAGGGATGGTATATGAGGGCCTGCAACTGGATAATATACTCTAGAAAGCAAGTTCAGAAGAAGAAAGTGCAAGGTATGAGGCTTGTTTAGATGTCTTGAGGATGAGGTGAAATGAGCCAAGTTAACTTTGAAGAGACTACCCAGAAGAAAACCAAGGGAGTGTGATGTCCTGGAAGACAAACAGAGAAGGTATGACTAGAAGGAGGGAGAAATGTAATATTTTAAGTGCTAATAAGTCAAAACCAGATGGACTAAAAGCTGTGCATTAAATTAGCAATATGGAGAAACTTGGAGAAAGAAACAGAAATGCTGTCTATGGAGTAGAGGGGAGGTCAAATAATGGATTGTGTTCAAGAGATAACAGGAGAGAAGAATCTGGAGCATATGAATATTGACCACTCACTGAAAATTTAACTGTAGATGAGGACAAGGAAATGGGGTGATGAATGGAGGTTAAGTGGAATCAAGTGAGGGTTTTATTTTTTGAGTGGGAATAATAGATCATATGTAATCTTAAGCAGCCTGATCTGGAACAGAGGGAAAATTAATTATGCACAAAAGAAAAGGAACAATAGCTGGTTACATTCTTGAGTAGACAAAATGAGGAGACATTGACAGTTGGGCAGTAAAGCACCTTGGCTCTTGAATCTGGCCCTGGGAAAATCAGTGTTGAATTATTTAGAGCCTTCTCAGCAGATTAATGTAGGTCAATGATAAAAGATTATTCATAACCACTTTTGATGTATATACAGCTATTCAGGAATATTCTTGCTGAGTAAAAAGTAAAATATGCAGATGCATAACTCAATAGTACAAGAGAAATTCTTGATCTAGGAGGCTTTATTCTTGGTTGACAAGGATCATAAAATCAGGAAACTCCTTTTATATTTTGAGCTGTAATCTGTTCTTCTGTATTTGTTACCCACTGAGTTCCGTTCTTCTTTTGGAGTCCTTGTGGGGGCATTTTCTGTACTCTACGACAATTTTCCCGTGCTCCCAAGTTCTTTTTCTGGTTAACCATCTGAATTTTTCCAAACATTATTTCATTTCTAGACCCTCCACAATCTCGGTCATTCTCTTCTAAGCATGTTTCTGCTTGAAAACAGTTTCGATGTAATTCTTGGAGGTCACACGAAGATCTGAGTTTGATCTAACCAGCTTGCATTTGATATAGCCCTCATTGTTTTTTTCCTGGTCCCCTCATTTCCATATGTGCCCTAATGTTGCATTTTAGTCCTCTTGCTATTATTTTAGAATAAAAGCACATATTACTCATCTCACAGTCATAGTCATATGCTGAAATGTTACCCTAAGGGTCATACCAGTATTATCTCACCTAACACTGCCAGTCACCCTGTGGACGTGTATAGTTAATATTTTACAAAGAGGAAATGGAGACTCAGCAAGCCTAAGGGATGTGTCCAAAGTCTACAGCAGCTAGTAATCAACCTGGGCAGATCCCGGGTCTGTCCAGAAACCTGGCTTGTCCATGGCTCTCAATTCAGTTCATTTCAGTTGCTTAGTCATGTCCAACTCTTTGCAACCCCAGGGACTGCAGCACTCCAGGCCTCTGTCCATCACCAACTCCCTGAGCTAGTTCAAACTCATGTCCATCGAGTTAGTGACGCCATCCAACCATCTTATCCTCTGTCATCCCCTTCCCCTGCCTTCAATCTTTTCCAGCAGCAGGGTCTTTTCCAATTCGTCAGTTCTTCACATCAGGTAGGCAAATTATTGGAGCTTCAGAATCACCATAAGTCCTTCCAGTGAATATTCAGGACTGACTTCCTTTAGGATTGACAGGTTCGATGTCCTTGCAGTCCAAGGGACTTTCAAGAGTCTTCTCCAGCATCACAGTTCAAAAGCATCAATTCTTCAGTGCTCATCTTTCTTTATGGTCCAACTCTCACATCCATACATGACTATTGGAAAAACCATAGCTTTGACTAAATGGCCCATGGCTCTGGGCTCCCCTAATACCAATGACTGCCATGCAGATAAGGGTGAGGCAAGAAAAAGTACAAAATGTGGTTATAGAATAGTTGGAACAAAATCAATTCTGCTTTACAGGATTCTGCTTATTTCAGAAATTCTCAGGGCAAGGAGCTCATGGTTTCCCATTGGTGGATGTAGCGTAACTATGAGGACTGGAACAAACCAGGAAGTGGCCTCACTAGAAGGAAGTGTCTGGTTAGTTAGTTAGTTAGTTAGTTACTCATGGGTTTCCTCCCGAAGCCCAAGGACAACATCCTGGTACTGATGAGCCACCTTCCTGCCAAGGGTGTGTGTGAGAAACAGAACTCCAGAGCTGTAAGTCACCATTCATGAGAATGATTTTGGCCTCAGATCTCTGTTAAAAGTCAGTCTTTAAAAAGGCATTTTCTGGAGGAGAAACTAAGATGGCGGAGGAATAGGACGGGGAGAACACTCTCTCCCCAATAAATATACCAAAAGAACTTTTAAAGGCCGAGCAAACTCCAAAAAACAGGAACTGAATGCTGGCAGAGGACATCGGGCATCTGGAGAGGCGACCCAGTGCCGACGTGAGGAGGTAGGACCAAAGAAAGAAAAGAAAAAAAAGTAGAGGGAGAGACAAAGAGCTGGGGACGGGTTCCGTCCCGGAAGGGGAGTCTGGAATAAAGAGGAAAAAAAAAAAAAAAAAAAAAGAGGAGAAAGGTTTCCGAATACCAGGGAGCATTCTCTCTGGCAGATCTGCGGTGGATCTTGGAGAGCAATATAGCTGAGAGCAGAAGCAGATTAATAGCTAAGCCCTGCAAGGTTGTCTCTGGCTACAAGCACAGCGGAGAGCAGCAGCACAGCCGAAGCAGACTGCTCCTGCTCAGGGAGGGGCGGGCCGCGGGCTCAGGGAACGGAGCAGCCTGAGGGACCTAACCTTCCAGGAAAAGCTCCCTCTCCCCCCCAGGTCCGTGCACAAAACAAAGGGCGGTGAGGAGTCAACAGAGAGGCTGGGCAGCTGAGGGCTGCGGACCGGCCCAACCCCCGCCTGAGAGCAGTGGGCATAACCCAACCCAGCCCCGGGGAGGCTAACCAAGACTTCTGGGGATTCTGGACAGATCGGTGCTGTATACACCTTAGAAGGAGTGCTCAGCTGCACGCCGAGAAAACAGAGCGGCCGGGCCGGGAGAGAGGAGAAGCCCCACTCCCCAACTGCTGGGCGGACG